>JAUAME010000005.1:26174969-26662469 GCA_030820535.1 Quercus parvula | reverse complement strand
ACTTCAATGCATCAGAGGTGGAAAGTGACCTATTAATCAACTAGCTCTAAAGCCAGTCAGCCACCAAAAAAAAAAAAACAACCTAGCTCTAATGGCCAAGGAATAGCTAAAGAGGAAGGTCACCAGGAGGAGGCACTGAAGGAGATGGGGATCAGAATCAACCTCATTGGGCAAGGAAAGAGACCCTTTTTCCCTTCCCTCAAGATATATTGCACACATCAATTCATAAGGGTTATATATTAAAATTTGTAATCTTTACCATCAATCATATAATACAGACTCAAGGCTCTGGGCAATGAGTAGTATGGAGCAATGAATCTTAGATTGCATATAATGTTCAACAAATTCCCTTATTATATCAAATAGATCAAAGAGCAGAAGCTAAATTAGATAGTAAGACTAATATATGATCTAACTAAATTTTATTAGACATCATAAACCATCCACAAGTAATAATAACATTAAATAAAAATGATAATTTTTACAAGTTAAATGATGGGCTATAATCTTCTAATAATTATTGATATGATGATTTTTCTAAAACGAATTTAACAGATTAAAGTGTCAAGTTACTCTATTAAGAAGATGAACCTAGTTTTATTGCCTTATTATAATAGTTGAGTTTTGAGCTTAAGATGATTTTACCTGAAGCAAATCTCCAATGTTTATAACAAGAGCTCCAGGGATAGGTTTTACATCCAACCAACCCCCGCCATACTTAACCTGCAACCCACCAACATGGTCCTGTTGCACCACCGTCAACACCCCTGGATCTGTATGATATGCAAGCCCAACCGTTAGATCAGGTTGTGGACAGCAGGGGTAGTAGTGCGCCACCACCACTCTCCCTTCCAAACATGTCATGTCCTTCAACCTCCCATTCTCCACTCCTAGCCCTTCACACAGCAGCCCCATCAAACGCTCTCCCAATTGTTTGATCTCTCGATCCCACTCAATCACCTCGTTCCTACATATCTCAGGGATTTCATCAAGGTCTGCCAGCTTGGGACCAAGTCTTATTTGGATGGTGTCCCTGGTACCATTATGACATGTTTAGAGTTACATTTTACAACAATGAACAAGAATTTAGTAAGTTAAATATGAGTATTGAATATCTCCAATTCGCATTCTTTATTTTCTCATTCCATGAGTAGATATTAAATTAAAGAACAAAAGAGTTTCCTTCACTAAAAAAAATCCTCCTAAACTACCCTTTTTTTTTTTTAATAATTTGATAGTTAAGGGAAGAAAGATTTGAACCATGGTTATCTCCCTTGAAAATACCGTAAATTGTCAACTAGTAAGGGATGCTAAGAGTGACATAAAAATAAATTTAAGAAAATTGTAATCATTGAGGGAAAGTATGACTTATTCAAAACAAAAATAATTAAATTACAAAATATATATATATATATATATATCATGACCTTTTTTCTTATACTCATTCTTTTACTCCATTCCTTTTTACATCATGATTTTGGAGGATGAGTTCCAATAAAGTGAACGCAGGAGTATAAAAGAGCCAAACAAAAATGAATATTATATATAGTCAAAACAAATCTCATTCTTACCAACTTGTTCAAAAATATATTATATTCAAGATTAACTCAATTAATAGTGTAGTCCAAATCTTGGTTTAAACTTGACTCATTTGTTAAAATAACCAAACATAAACAAGTTTTATTTGAAGTTCTCCAATTTATTTCAGATCATCTTAGCATTTTAACATGCCCCCTAATACTATATTTATTTAAGGTATATAAAAAAAGATGGAGGTTGATACAAGAACCATGTTATGAGCCTTGTACCTCAATTGACAAGTCTAGATTTATTTAAGCTGAAATGAAGGGGCCATTTTAGACTTTAATAATGGGAGCAAACCAGAAGTAGAAAATCATTTACCACTTTTTCCAAAAAAAAAAAAAAGGAGGAGAAAATCATCTACCCAATCATGTGATTACCATATTAACCAATTAATTCCCAAAAGTAGTTTGGGAAGTTTTCCATTTGTTATATTGCTAAGAAAGTACTGATTAGAGAAATAATAATGCATATAATATAGTAGATTCTAATTAACTCATCTAATAAAGTTTTTGATGCTTGAATAAGTGACTTAAGATTCAATCCTACCTACACTTAAAATTAACATTGATAATTTAAACACATATGGAGGAGAACAAATGGAGGAGAACATGACATTGGAATCAGCCTCCAACACATATGGAGGAGAACAAATTCCTGCAGACAAGAATTTTTAAGCTCGAAACTTGTGTAATTATCAATTTTAAATATAGTAAGGATACTAGTGTGTTCAATATAAGACAATATTTATAGGTGGAAAATGCAGGCGAAAAATGGATTGACTGAGGGCATTTATTAATATTGGAGCCATGCTCTTTATGCCTTGCTTTGTTAGCTGTTACAGTTGTTAGTAAAGTTGGCTAAGGTTCTTGAAATCCTGTTTTTTGGCGTTTTATGTGTCTATAACTACTGTAAAGGTGTGGTATGCTTGTATTATTTTAGTGTTGATAAAGGTAACTTTGTTTATCCAAAAATGGGGATTATCAAAATCTTTTAAACATGATATGTTGATATTGCAGATTCAGATCTCTCCTGCCAAAAGACCCAATAGGGGGGGAAAACAATCTGTAGAAAAGTGAAGTTCTACCAATTGGTATGTAAGCATCAAATATAAAATCAAACAAATCAAAGCAGATCATTTATTCAATGATGCAAATCGCAATGTTCTTAACATCCCATTTTAAGCTTGCCCATGATTTGAGTTACTAATTGATACAACAACAAGAGAATAAGAAGAACAAATTTTACAATGCACCCTGGAAATATGATGACAAATCCTCCTCTTGTTGATGGCCAAATAAGCCCCTCTCCAAAACCCAGTCTTCTATCATTGCCTGTGAACTTAATGACTGGTCAGTAGGCACAAAATGCCCAGCCCCCAAAACCACAACTTGACTCAAACTCCCCCATTTCTGCACAAACCCAGCAAGCGCTTTATTTATCTTCCAAACCTTCCTCTCTGCCCTTGAAAAATTCCCAACTCCCTCCCAATCCATTGTCTTCACCCAAGTCTCAGTTGAAACCACACCATCTCTCAAATCAAAATGCCCTTGATACAACAAAACCTTGCTCTTCTTCACCAAAAACTCCACCATATATTTCACACTCTTCATCACATCATCATGCAATGCATCCCCCACTGCATCACTACATTCCTCAAACACAATCGATTCATTCGCTCCTAAGGCCTTTTTCACCTCATTGTTTCACAAAAAATCAGTAACCAAGTCAGAATTGTAAGGAACTTTCTTTGTAAAATCATACAATGTGGCCAACCCTGTCATGTTTTGCAACAAACGCAAGACCTTATTTCTAGCATTTGTGGCCTCACTCCAATTCTTCGATTTGGTCAGCCCAACTGCCTCCCATTGAGCTTTCTCCAACTCACTCTTTTGCCTTTCATTGATCAAACCCGAAAAGTAAGCATTCACAGCATGAGTTGCCACCTGAGTGATCGGGTCAGTCAAACCATTTCCAATAGCAACACCTGCTAAGTTCACCTGCTCAGACACGGCCAAGTCTGCATTTTTCTTCAAAATATAGTATCCAATCGCTGGAACATACTTACCTGCATAGCTCTCACCCGTAATATATATTGGACGAAACTTAAACGATGGGTCTAGTTCAATAAACGAAGTGATTGCAGCAAAAAGATGCGTGGCAACAGTATATTGATCTCTTGGGATTTCTTCGGGTGTAGAAGCAATACTAAACCCAGTTCCAATCGGATTATCGAGGAAAAGAAGGCCGAATAAGCGGTTCCAAGAACCAGAATTGGGTTCAAGAACAAGGGGGTCAGACTTGGCCTTATGAAAATTGACACGCCAGGGTCCAAGTTCAAAGAAGTTACCAGTCATGGAGGAGCAGCCAGGGCCACCTTGGAGCCAAATGAGAAGTGGGGTTTGGGAGAGAGTCGAAATGGGTTCCTGGGCTTCATAGAAAGTGTAGAAAATGGCGGAACCAGTGGTGGGATTGACAGGGAGATAGCCTGATTTAGTGGGGAGAGCTTCATTGGGAAAAGCAGAGGTTGAAGAAAATAAAGTTGGGATGTTACAGAAGGAGAGGAAGAAGAAGAAGACAAGGACAAGGTTAAGGGAGTTCTCCATTAGAGACTAGAGAGAGTAAAAGTGAACTGAGGACTGTAAATGTGGCTGATATTTTTTTGTGTGGTTGAAGACACTTGAAGAGCTGAAGTAGGTAATGATCAATGTTAAAAAAAGGAATGGTATTGGGAGTTTGGGAGAGGCATGAGCCACGAATTTATCAATCATTGAAGCCAGAAACGAGTGTCGACTAGTCGTTGAACTTTGCAGTCTCATTTGTATTGTTCCAAGCAATTTTTGTCCTCGGAATCTTTTACTTTTGAGAGTTTTTGTAGGACTAAGCTTCTGTGGCCACAGGACAAGTCTTGGACCCTTGTCATGTATTCAACGTGTTTAATGGCATTGGTTACTGGATAGAAATCAAATCCGTTTTTTTTATTCCCCAAGTGTGACATGTGATGGGTTAATTAATTTACTATTTGTTTTTTTTTGTCGGTAAGAGCCGAAGAGGAGTTTAATTGCTTTCTGTTTTTATTTTTTCTAAACTAGCCCATTAAAAAATAGATCCGGTTAACGTGTGCTCTTAGATTACACATTAAACCATCTATTTTTAAAGTAGAACGTATTATCCCTCAACGTAGGTGTGGTTGTTCTCTCTCAAGTATCAAGGTGCTTGTGGAGCTTGTGGGGTTTTTTTGTAAGGTTATTGGGAAACAGTTTTTTGATACAGATTGGGTTGCAAATTATGGTGGACAACAATGGAGGAACTAACAAGGTGTTGGGGAAATTTCACCTTCTCAAAAAAAAAGAACGCTGGTATAGTTTTGCCAAAAGCACCAAAAGGGAAGGAGTTTTTCGTGGCTGCAAAATTTTACACTCCTCGAGCTTTAAACATAGGGGCAGTGGGCAGGACCTTCAAACTCTTGTGGAGGTGTAGTGATGGCTTTAGAATCCGGAACCTGAATGATCATAAGGTGTTGTTCGTTTTTGAGGATGAACGAGAAGTTAATCGGATTGTGGTGGGTTAATATATGAAAAAGGTTCCCCAATGCAGTCTTTAAGCTTTAAGACAGTAATTTTTTGGGTGCAAGTGCATGACATTCCAGTCTATCATATGCCAACAGAAGTGGCTGAAACATTGGTTTGATGTGTCCGTCATTGAGGTACAATACTTCCATGGCTTTATGTATGTAGGGGTCCTCTTCTGAAAGGGTCGTGTCAGAGGGACACATGTCTATGTGGGTTTCTCTTTTTTCTTTCTTTTGTCAGGGTCACGTGGGAAAGGTCATGAAAAATATTTTAAGTGGGAAAATAAAATCGAGTTTCGTAAACTCGAGTTTCAAATGAACTTAAACAGTTGTAAACCACTAGTAATTTCAAGGCAAATAATATTTTCGGTTTTTATATTTAGGGTTAATTCTTATTTTTATCCTAAAATCGTTACAAATATCATCCCTACTACTAGTAATTTCAAGGCAAATATACTTTTGGCCTTTATATTTAGGATTAATTCTCATTTTAGTCCCAAAATTACTTTCGTTTCAAATATCATCCCTAAAAAAAGGAAATCATTTTTAAAATGGTTCTTACTATCAATCCACTTACAAAAACCTTCTACATAGCAGAATAAATGCTCTACTTGCTGAAATGGCATTAAAGTAACCATTAAAATATTATTAAAAAGATTATTTGATATTTTTAAATGTGCAACAGCATTTTAATTTTTTTTTAAAACCATGTCAAAATTTTTTTAAAAAATTAATTAAATAAATAAAAAAGCCTTAAATCTAATTTAATTTTTTTCTTACTTTTTATTATTTTTTCCTAATAACGTAACTGTTTGTTCATCATGTTCTTCCAAAATCCAAGAAACAAACCCAGCCACCAAATCCAATCTCCATCAATGTCAGGAAAACAAGAAATAAATCCAACAAACCAACCAATCTCCAGCAAACCCATAAACTCATAAATTTCACATTCAAATTATCAAATTCCTATTCCAAATCCCTATTGATCATGAACACACAAAAACAACAAACCCAGAATATTCAATCCCAAAAACAAAAGAATAGAAACCCAAAATATTCCAAAATTTGTACACAAATTCTTCCACAAAAATCAATTATACATTCAACCAAAAATTATTATCCTAATACAATATTTCTCATGGTGGTAGTGTTGCAGTGGAGCCGAAATGGGCTAATGAAAAAAATGGTCTAACGAAAAGAAATCGTTTAAATTAAAGAGAAATTAAAAAGAAATCGTGAGAGGCAGAGCTTGGGGTCTTTGGCCATGGGTTTCTGGGTTTGGAGCTTGGTGTCTGTGGCCATGGGTGTCTAGGTATGGAGCAGATCAAAGAGAAATCAAAGAGACAAAGAGTGAGAGAACAATGGGTAGAGAGAGGGATTAAATTGATGCTTTGATGAGTGTAGAGGCTTACAAGGAAGAAACAGTGGAGATCAACTGCAGATTACAAGCAGTGAGAAGCGCAGCCGCTGCATAACAAACCGAACCAAATCCTTTCTTCTTTCTTCTTCTTCTTCATTGCCATTCCCACCAAAGATAATCTTCAACAACAGTATTACTATTATTTAAGAACTAAATGAAAGAAGCAACAAGAGGCAGTCAATGAGATGAAAGATGCAACCTTTGAGAAAGTTGTAAGAATTAACAGAAACCCAAAAAAAAAAAAAGTTTTACCAAATAATTGTCTTAGTTGAGAGCTCTCTGTGCCTCCCAAGTCCCAATGCTCATGCCTTCATCCTTGGTTCGTGGAGTTGGGATTGGAGTTTGGTAGAGAGGATTGGGATAAAAAATTTTAAAATTGAGAATTGGGAAATTAAAATTTCAGTTTAAATCAAATTTGTATTTTCAGTTTAAATTAAAATTAAGAAATTTAAGGTTTGTTTTTTAATTTATTTTTTTATTTAGTTTAAATACTCTGATTTGACTTTTTTTAATTAATTTAAATGTTGACATGACATTTAAAAATATCAAATAATTTTTTTCAAAAATAATATTTTAATGGTTATGTCAATGTCACATTAGCAAGCAAGGTATTTCACTTGTCACGTAGGAAGTTTCTGTTAGTAGGCTGATGACAAAGACCATTTTAAAAATAATTTTCTTTTTTTAAATATGATATTTGTAACGAAATCAATTTTAGGAACAAAATGAAAATTAACCCAAAATGTAAAAATTAAAAATACATTTCCACTTAATTTTAAAAAATAGTAATATTCAGCTATTTTTGCCAACATTCCACTCTAGATTCAGAGAATCCTACCATCCAAAATTATGAAGTCAATTCCGATGTCATGACACCAAAAGAAGTCAAACAATCAAATTTTTTTTTTTTTTTTTTTTTTGGCTTTTATTTTGTTCACATTCACAATGCTTAAGTAGGCATGCGAATTTACCCCCAAAAAAGTTTAATAATAATAAAAATAAAATTAAAAGTAGGCATGCGTATGGTAGCTTTTTTTTTTTTTTTTTTTTTTAATCCACCAATCAACATTTTTCCCCCTGCTGGGAATCAACTTTCTTTTTGTTTTCTTTCTTTTATTTTTTCTTTAAGGCACAAAAATTCAGTAGTCTCTAATTTATGCACACCATAATTTCAGTTGCATAACAAGTGTGTTAATGTAATGAATAAGTACAATAAGATCAAGAAATCGCTCTTATGGCTTCAAATCTACCTTTTGAACAAATTGTTTCACAAATAGCTTAGGGGAAAAGATTAAAATAAATAAATAAATCAATTCATGTGCATTATAGTGAGTTTTTTTCCTGATTTAATCTAGATATATAAAATAAGTTTTTCACTTATTAGAGTTAAAAAATTTATGTATACAAATTAAGTATAAATCCCCTATGTGGGAAAATTCCCTACAACCACATACTTCAAACACTCTTTTATCTCTAGATGAAATTAACCAAAATATTCATAACAAAAGCTGATTGAGTTAACTCACACTCATTTTTCACTGTAGGATTAATCCATTGTTTTTTCTTTTGAAAATACTAAATATTTTTAACGCATACACGTGGAGAGAGGAGATAAGATTTTTAAAGTAACTTACAGTGATATATATCCAAAAGAGTCTAACTCTCGGATACACAACACTGTGTATCCAAGAGTTAGGCCCTTTTGGATACACACTAACACTTTGCACTTTTAGTACAAGATATACAAACAGATGCCACCTTGACTTGTTAGAAAATGTATCTATATACTTGCAATATATATATATATATATATATATATATATATATATATATATATATATATATATATATATATATATATATAGAGAGAGAGAGAGAGAGAGAGAGAGAGAGAGAGAGAGAGAGAGAGAGCATCTGGATAAAAATATTGACCACCTTGACTTGAGAATTACAAGAATTTCAATTCAATAAAAATAAGAGTAATGTTACATTTATAACATTTTTATAATAATTTCACAACAAATCTTATATGATAAATGTAAAATGGATATTAATTATAATTTGTGCCAAATATTGACATCACATTTTAACCCATTAATAAAAAATTGTTATATAAGATTTGTTTTAAAATGTTGTAGATATAGTATTACTCCAAAAATAATTATGGTCTCTCAAACATAATCCCTAACCCTGTAAACCACCAAAAAAACCAAAAAAAAAAAAAAAAACCTTAAATAATATTAAAAAAAACCAAATTAACAACAAAAATAATCCAAACAAAAACAAAACTAGACCAAACAACGAGTGAACAAATTATTTCACAAAAAGCCAATTCAAAAAGAAAAATAAAAATAATCATTCAAATTTGTAACTCTTTCAACCTATTACATAAAAATAATCCATAATTTCTTTTTCGTTTTTTTAATAAATGAGTCAAGAAGAATATTGTAGTCATGAGTTTTCCTTGGCAGTAATGCTCTTTTTGGCTTTACAATCGCAAAAATTTTGTTCTCCTTAACGACTCAACTTGCTGTTGTAGCAAATATTATCTTTTTTTTTTCCCTTTTCAATTATCACTTCAATTCTCTTACTTTATTATTTTCATCTCAACATTCTCAGTTCTCACTTTATCTCTTATCAATCCTTTTTTTTTTCTCTTTGTTAGTAGACAAAATTGTAATACTTCATATGTTTTCATGTTTTTTTTTTTTTTTTTTTTTTTTTTTTTTTTTTGTGACATTAATATATTCAAGTTCTTTTTATTAAATTTTGTATAGTTTAATATTCATAGTGACCACTCTAAAAAATATTCTTGAAGGCGTCACTGTGTACAAAGTTAAAACAGAAATGAAGATATTTATAAACTTGTGGAGGATTAGAGTGAAAATTATTGGCGTTGAAGAGGATAAAAGCAAAAACAGGGCCCGACGGGCCTGGACAGGTGGGCCAGACGGTTCTGTATCCATGGGCCCAAGAAAAGTCAAGCCCATCCCTTGTATAGAACACTACCTAAAATAAGGACCCAATAAGAATAGGGCCGAATATTGGAAGATTCCTAAAGGAGCATCTTAAAACAAAGAGTTCTCCACGGAAGAATAACTTGTCCACCACGTTTTGGATTCCTCAAGTAGAGTCCTATAAGGAAAGAACTTGGGTTACAAGGAAATGAGTCAAATCCTCACTACTATAAAAGTCCCAATACCCTCTCGCATCAAGGTACGCATAATTGATCATTCTCTAGCACTCTAGAGTTGTGAGAATACTTCTAACTTGACATTCGGAGGGTATTTGGCCAGCATCACATCGGTGCCTTCTGCAAGGTCTTCTTGTTTTCTTCTTTTGTGTAGGTGATTCACTTGAGCGTTAGGATCGTGCTTCTCACTGGTGAGATTTACGGCCTCATCAGACGTTAAAGAGCAATTTGCGTTCAAATGCACGAAGAAGAGAAGAATGGCAGTTAAGACTAAATTATGACTATTTAAAATTTGAAATATGGACAAACAAATGGTTTTTATTTTTTATTTATTTTTTATTTATTTTTTAATAAATGGGTATAGCCTTCAAGTTTGTATGTATATACTCTACAATCTACAAGTTATCATTGTTCATATAATTTTTCCTACGTGTTTTACAGCTTAGAGTAATTAGTCAAAGATTTGCAGTCCAACTCCTTTATGAAAACCCAGTCATGAAGTCTGTCAACGTGAACTACCGGTAAAATGCAGGTTTTTTAGGGTTGTTATTGTGTGTAAATTGCCTGTAAGAATGTCCATATTAAGAGCATCCACAGTAGATGTGTCAAATGCCAAATATTTGTCACATTTAACACACCAAACACCAAAAAATCCCTTTTATGAGATGTTCTAAATCTCAAAATTTTTGTCACATGTGAACAATACCATTCCATTTTGGAACGGTAAGAACAAGTATGCTAAAAAAAAAAAAAAAGCTTTTTAATTCATTTTTCTCTCATCCTTTTTTACTTTCTCTCTTTTCTCTCTTTCATTTCTTTTTTCATTTCTCTGCAGCTTTTGTTGTTGTGTTTGATGATATATTATTTTAATGTGTAGTAAATATTATTTTAATGTATAGAATTGAATAATAAAACATCTGATAAATGAGATGTTGTAAAATGATATGGTAAAATAATAAAGTAAGTTTTTGATATATCAAAATTACATTTTTTATAGAACATCTGTTGTGGATGCTTTACACACTATATAAAAGAGGTAAGAATGTCAATGTCCATATATTCCGTACAATATAAAAGAGTGTAGATACTGTAAGATGTGAAACAATTGAACCCCTTTAATTTATTCAAATCTTGCCTGCAGAGATATATGCATAATGTGTAAAAAGGCACAAAAATTCAGTAGCCTCTATGTTATGCACACCTTAATTTCATAAGTGTAACGACTTAGTATAATAAAGATTATGAAATGGATGTTATTGTTTCAAATCTACCATTTTTACAGATTCATTCACAATCACAAATAGCTTAGGTGAAAAGAACAATAACAAATAAATCAATTCATACACATCATAGTGAGTTTTTTTACTAATTTAATCCGGCCAAAAAAAAAAAGTTTTTCACCTGTGAGTGTAAAAAATTGAAAAATATTTAGATACATAAAACAGTTTTGAAGTATAAATCCTTCATTTGTGAAAATTCCCTATAATGAAATACTTCAAACACTATCACTTAGCTGGTGATGCACTGACACTTTGGAAAGTTCATCGGCACTTCCAGTGCAACATATAGAAAGTTAAAATAAAAAAGCCGATATGTAAAAATTGTGGAGGATTTGAGTGAAAATGATCGGTGTTAAAAAGCAATTTGCCTCCAAATGCACAAAGGAGAGAAAAATGACAGTCGGCACATTATAATATTTCAAAGACTGGAACTAAAATCTAAATCAAGAAATGAAATCTTTTCGTTTCAAGTGAAACATATTCTAGGGGCTAAACTATAACTATTTAAAATATGAAATTTGGACAAACAAATGGTTTCAGTTTTTTTTTTTTTTTTTTCAATCAGGTATAGCCTACAAGTTTGTAATGCATATACTCTACAATCTACATGTTATCATTGTTCGTACCATTTTTCCTATGTGTTATCTTATAGTAATTTGTCAAAGATTTGCAGTCCAACTCCTTTTTGAAAAACCTAGTCATGAAGTCTGTCAACGTGAACTGCCGGTAAATTGCAGGTTTCTCTGGTGATATGAGCTCTGGCATTGGTCCATAAACATCGTCTCTATTTCCTGGGCTGCAGAAAACTGCCATTGACACTCTTGGTTCATGGTAAGAATTGGCCAATACTCGGTGCTCTGCACTTTTGTATTCTTCGTTCGATATAATCTGAAGAAACAAGATTTCAGATCAAAATTAGAATAGTAATAGAGCTATTAGTTTTCAAAATTCAGTTTCTCAACCAAAAAAATGAAAAGTAACTATTCTTAAATAACATGAGTTTCAAATATAAAAATATTGGCACATTATGGAAGTTGCTATATACTTTTTATATATTGGATAATCAAGAAAATTTCATTGAAACATAATGAGAACAGCAACACAGTACAGAAGAAGCTGACAAAACAGCAAAAACAATACAACACAAAACTAAAACAATACCATACCAAAACAGCCCACACGTAAACAAGATGGTCAACAATTAGCCTACATGACAGTAAACTTACATTGAAAAACCCATCTACCCCACCTACAACAAATCTCTCTGTTTTCATCAGTACAAGGATATGCATCTTTGAACTCAATTCTAGCTCTTACATGCTTGCTGCTGGCAGTAACGAATGTAAATCAAACCCTTATCATAATCTTTGATGACGAATGTAATTTATTCAAGCCCTTATGATCTTCGATGCATCAACTTCAATGCATCAGAGGTGGAAAGTGACCTATTAATCAACTAGCTCTAAAGGCCAGTCAGCCACCAAAAAAAAAAAAAACAACCTAGCTCTAATGGCCAAGGAATAGCTAAAAAGGAAGGTCACCAGGAGGAGGCACTGAAGGAGATGGGGATCAGAATCAACCTCAAGCATTGGGCAAGGCAAGAGACCCTTTTTCCCTTCCCTCAAGATATATTGCACACATCAATTCATAAGGGTTATATATTAAAATTTGTAATCTTTACCATCAATCATATAATACAGACTCAAGGCTCTGGGCAATGAGTAGTATGGAGCATTGAATCTTAGATTGCATGTAATGTTCAACAAATTCCCTTATTATATCAAATAGATCAAAGAGCAGAAGCTAAATTAGATAGTAAGACTCTAATATATAATCTAACTAAATTTTATTAGACTTCATAAACCATCCACAAGTAATAATAGCATTAAATAAAAATGATAATTTTTACAAGTTAAATGATGGGCTATAATCTTCTAATAATTATTGATATGATGATTTTTCTAAAACGAATTTAACAGATTAAAGTGTCAAGTTACTCTATTAAGAAGATGAACCTAGTTTTATTGCCTTATTATAATAGTTGAGTTTTGAGCTTAAGATGATTTTACCTGAAGCAAATCTCCAATGTTTATAACAAGAGCTCCAGGGATAGGTTTTACATCCAACCAACCCCCGCCATACTTAACCTGCAACCCACCAACATGGTCCTGTTGCACCACCGTCAACACCCCTGGATCTGTATGATATGCAAGCCCAACCGTTAGATCAGGTTGTGGACAGCAGGGGTAGTAGTGCGCCACCACCACTCTCCCTTCCAAACATGTCATGTCCTTCAACCGCCCATTCTCCACTCCTAGCCCTTCACACAGCAGCCCCATCAAACGCTCTCCCAATTGTTTGATCTCTCGATCCCACTCAATCACCTCGTTCCTACATATCTCAGGGATTTCATCAAGGTCTGCCAGCTTGGGACCAAGTCTTATTTGGATGGTGTCCCTGGTACCATTATGACATGTTTAGAGTTACATTTTACAACAATGAACAAGAGTTTAGTAAGTTAAATATGAGTATTGAATATCTCCAATTCCCATTCATTATTTTCTCATTCCATGAGTAGATATTAAATTAAAGAACAAAAGAGTTTTCTTCACTAAAAAAAATCCTCCTAAACTACCATTTTTTTGTTGTTGATAATTTGATAGTTAGGGGAGGAAAAATTTGAACCTTGATTGTCTCCCTTGGAAATACCATAAATTGTCAACTAGTAAGGGATGCTAGGAGTGGCATAAAAATAAATTTAAGAAAATTGTAATCATTGGGGGAAAGTATGACTTATTCAAAATAAAAGTAATAAAATTACAAAAAAAAAAAATATCATGACCTTTTTTTCTTATACACATTCTTTTGCACCATTCCTTTTTACATCATGATTTTGGAGGATGAGTTCCAATAAGGTGAACGTAGGAGTATAAAAGAGCCAAACAAAAATGAATATTATATATAGTCAAAACAAATCTCATTCTTACCAACTTGTTCAAAAATATATTATATTTGAGATTAACTCAATCAATAGTGTAGTCCAAATCTTGGTTTAAACTTGACTCATTTGTTAAAATAACCAAACATAAACAAGTTTTATCTGAAGTTCTCCAATTTATTTCAGATCATCTTAGCATTTTAACATGCCCCCTAATATTATATTTTTTGAAGGTATATAAAAAAAGATGGAGGTTGATACAGGAACCATGTTACGAGCCTTGTACCTCAATTGACAAGTCTAGATTTATTTAAGCTTAAATGAAGGGGCCATTTTAGACTATAATAATGGGAGCAAACTAGAAGTAGAAAATCATTTACCACTTTTTCCAAAAAGAGAAAAAAGAAAAAAAAAAAAGGAGAAAATCATCTACCCAATCATGTGATTACCATATTAACCAATTCATTCCCAAAAGTAGTTTGGGAAGTTTTCCATTTGTTATATTGTTAAGAAAGTACTGATTAGAGAAATAATAATGCATATAATATAGTAGATTCTAATTAACTCATCTAGTAAAATTTTTGATACTTGAATAAGTGACTTAAGATTCAATGCTACGTACATTTAAAATTAACATTAATAATAAAGAGTTAGGAGTAAACGTTATTGATTGAAATTTAAAATAATAATAATAATAATAATGATGTATTATATACAAAAACCCAGAGAGGGGGAAAATTACTATTACCTCCAACTGGCGGCTTTAGAATGATACAAGTCCACGTTGGACATGTAAGATACACCGGTGCCTATGTCTCTACGATACACCCGCGCCTTAACCTCCGTTGGTTGCTCGTGGAAACCCTTCATGGATGCCATCGTACGGTCCAGAACCTCCAAAGGCACACCATGATTAACAATCTGGAAAAACCCGAAAGTCGACGCTGCCCGTCTCATCTCATCGACGACATCTGACCGTCGATTACTGCCCGAGTCCGCTCCAGAGAGGTCGATGACAGGAATGATTTCGGTTCCGGACCCGGGTCGGGTCTGAGGTTTGAGGTCGGATAGGGTCTCGGGTGGGTGAACGAAGAAAGGAGGGATGGTGGTGATGCCAGAGTCGACAAGGCCTTTCACTCCGACCTTGGATTCGTCGAACCGTTTCACCTCGTTGGCTCTGTCGTAGCTTTCGGAGCTGCTCATGATGGTTGTGCTGCGGAGCCGGTGGGACACGGGGACACGTGGCGTCATCACGCGGCGGCGTCGTCCAGTTCCGATTTGGAACAAAACTGAGGCAGTGACAGTAGTAGTAGCCATTATTGTTTTGGTATTTGGCTGTTGAATGTTAATAATTAATTAACCTTTCTTCTTTTATTTATTTTATTATTATTATTATTATTATTTTTTTTTTTTTTATGTTGGCTCTTTCCTTTTTTGGTTTTTCTTCTGGTGTGTGAGTTGTGAGAGTTAAGAGACAAAAAAGCATTCAGCTTTATCGACGAATTGCGTGTTTAAAGAGCAGAGTTTTAGACTTGCACGACAAAGGAGAAGTGTAGAACACAACTTGTCAACTTTTCTTGGCCAAAAATAGACCATTGATGATGACACAAAAGAACATTCGTATCCAATTTTACTATTTCAAAACCTATTTTATATCTTATATCATATCATTTTATAATTCAACCAATATTCTAACTTTTATTTTTCCGTACAACACATTAAAATAATATATCTACAAATAAAATAATATATCTCAAATCCTTCTGCATTCACTGCAACCACCTATTCCCATCACCACCACCAAGAACAAAGCACCAACTACCACAGATTAGCAAGCAATCAACAACCATTAAAACCACCACAAATTAAAGCCACTACCATCAATCACCACCTCCACCATCATTAATCACAAACCCAACCACACCCACACTCATCAAACCCACTACCACCAGAAAAAGAAAAAAGAAAAAGAAGCCAACCTAACACCACCCACGGCAAGCAAACCCAACCCATTAGCAAGCAAACCCAGCACCACCCATACCCACGGCCAAAACTCATCACCCATGGCCAACACCACCCACGCCGATCCACGCCAATCTTACAACCACCGGACCCACGCCGATTTTGCTATCCACTGACCCGTGCCGATTTCGCAACCAAAACCATCAACCACAAATCGACCCATCAACAAATCATCAATCAACCCAGAAACCATTAGAACCAAACCCATCAAACCCAAAACCTAGCCAAACCCACGAACAACCTATAACCATCGACGGGTCAGCGAAGATAGATGGGTCGACGAATAGGCGACGAGAGAAAAAAATAAAGAAAATGGTGAAGAGTGAAGATCGAAGTGATGAAGAGCAAAGACTGAAGTGATGAAGACTAAAGACTAAAGTGATGAAGCCTAAGAACCTGTTTGGACAAACTTTTTTGTTCACTCAATTCTCATCACTCATCACTCATAACTCATCACTTAAAAATATCATGTTTTTTTTGGCACCATCACTCAATATTTTTCACACTATTTGTGGGCCCCATACTTGTCACTGGTGCAGCCTTTTTCTTTTTTTTCTTCAATACACAAACTCACTGAATCCAGTGAAAAAAAAAAAAAAAAAAAAAAAGGAAAGCCAACGCCAGCCCAGGAAAAGAAAAAAAAAAGAAAAAACCCAGAAAAAGAGAAAAAAGAAAAAAACAAAAAAAGAACAGCCAACGCCAACCCAGAAAAAAAAAAAAAAAAAAAAAAAAAAAAAAAAAAAAAGTCAAAAGGTGGTCAAAAGTTGCGGCTGTGGGTCTCCTATGTGTGTTTAATTACAATATTACCATTGAGTTATGAGTTATGAGTTATGGAAACTGAAAACAGCCAAAAGTTTTTTTCAGTTTCCATAACTCATAACTCAAAAATCAGAGAATTGAGTGATGGAAACAGAGTTATTGTTTGCCAAACAAACTTTTTGCTATGGGTCCTACCATTTTTGAGTTATGAGTTATGGAAATAGAGAATTGAGTTATCAAAACTAGCAATCCAAATGGGCTTTAAAGATTGAAGAGAGAATGATGAAGATTGAAGAGAGAGAACTGAGTCAGGGAAGAGGATGAATAAAAAGAAATATTTTATTTTTGCAATTGAGCTACAGTACCATCCTACATTTAGGATGGTACTGTAGCAAAATTGTAAAATTTTTTACAATTGAAAGACCGAATAACAGGAGTTTTTGGAGTTGATATGCTAAAATATACCAACATATGACATTTGAAAGCCCCAATGTGAATGCTCTAAGCATCAGTATCCACACATGTAAAATTCTCAAAATGCTATATTTTAGCATCAAATCACAAAAGGGAAACATTACCTGGCATGCTATTTGTAAAAAAAAATTTACAATTGAGCTACAACAGTACCCTACGATAATATTCTATTTTCATATACTAAAAATTTACTTTATTTTTTCTTACATTCAAATCAATGGATTTCTGGACGTTATAGATTAAATCTTTCTAAAAAAAATTACTTTATCTATTTTAACATACTATTTAACAATATATCCTACATCATATTTTTTTATTTTAAGATTATAACATATTAAAATAACCTACAAAAATTCCTTGAGTAAGAAAAAATTGCAACCAACCAACCACCACCATCACATCATATTGAAACCCACCTCTACAACTACCACTACCACAAATCCACATCCATCAACCACAAAATAAAATAAAATAAAAAAATAACGCCAAATTGCAAACCCATATGAAAAAACCCATCAAACCTCATGCCACTGCCATGACCCACCAATCACAATCAAACCACTGCCATTGAAACCCAAAAGCCACAATCAGACCACTATCGTTGAAACCCAAAGGCCAACAAAGAACTAAAACCACCAACAATCGGACCACGCCGTAACCCATTCCAAAAACCAAACAAATTCAACTCAATATTCACAACGCCATTAACCATCTCCACCAATTGATCTCCACGACACTAATCTCCACGGCGAGAGAGAGAGAGAGAGAGAGAGAGAGATAAACTAATAAAATGAGAAAAAAAAGAGAATATGTTAGTAAAAGAGGAGAGAGAAATCGATTAAAAATGATTTTTTTAGAAGCCAAGTCCGTACGCTTCTACTAATAGAACTGTACGAACACATGCTAAATTTTTTTAGCATTTGAAACATCTAGCGAAGGGAATTTTTGATGTTTGGTGTTCTAAATGCTAAAAATATAGCATTTAGCATATCTTATGTTAGTGCTCTCAAAGCATTCACATCAAAGAAAATTCACTATAATCAAATACTTCAAACACTCTCACTTACCTCTAGACGAAATTAACGAAAGAATCCATAACAAGAGCCGGTTGAGTTATGTAAGAGGTGACACACTAATACTTTCCACTTTCAGTACAAGTCTCCAAGATATACAAAGTTAAAACAAAAATGTAGATATTAAAAAACTAGTGGAGGATCAGAGTGAAAAGTATAGTTTTAAGCCTCCAAGTGCGCAAAGAAGAGAACAATGACAATTGGCACTTTGTAAAAATATCAAATATTCTTAATAAAGTCTTAATCGTAAAATGAATTTATTTTTTATTTTTTCATTTTAAGTGAAACGTATTCTTTAGACTAAGAGTCTATTTAGGATTCGTTTATTTTTTTGAAATTAAAAATTTTTTTGTTGAAAATATCGTAGATAAAGATAAAAGTTAGTTGAAATAGTACAGTGGGGCTCATAAATAGTACCAAAAAGTGTAGTGGAACCCATAAATAGTACCAAAAATAAGCTGAATAGTAAAATAAGTTTTTTTTTTTTTTTAAATTTTTGCCAAACACACACACTAAAAAGTTAGCTTATTTTACTATTCAACTTCTTTTTATTACTATTTATGAGTCTCATTGCACTTTTTAGTACTATTCATGGATCCTATTGTACTATTTCAGTTAATTTTTACCTTTATCTACAATATTTTTAGTAAAATAAGCGAATCTTAAACAGATCCTAAGTGTGCATTTGGACGCGGGTGAAAAATTAAAATTATTTCACTATTCAGCTTATTTTTGCTACTATTCATAGGCTTACTATATTTTTTCGCATTATTTTTGCCAAACACACACTAAAAAGCTAGCTTATTTTACTATTCAACTTATTTTTGTTACTATTTATGAGTCTCACTGCACTTTTTAGTACTATTCATGGATTCTATTATACTATTTCAGTTAATTTTTACATTTATCTACAATATTTTTAGCAAAATAAACGAATCTTAAACAGATCCTAAGTGTGTTTTTGGATGTGGGTGAAAAATTAAAATTATTTCACTATTCAGCTTATTTTTGCTACTATTCATAAGCCTTACTATATTTTTTGGCATTATTCATGAGCTCCATTGTACTATTTCAATTAACTTTTACCTTTATTTACAATATTTTCAGCAATAATTTTTCAATTTCAGCAAAATAAGCGGTATCCAAATACACCATAAATGTGTGTTTGGGATGAGCTGAAATTTTCAACTTGTCTCCACTTTCAGCTTATTTTGGTTACTATTCATGAGTCTCACTGCACTTTTTAGTACTATTTATGGGTTCCATTGCACTATTTAGCTAACTTTTAACTTTATTTAGAATATTTTCAGTAAAAAAATTTTAGTTTCAGCTAAATAAACTGTTCTAAAAAGGACACTAAATTAATAAATTATGACTTTAAAAATATGAAATATGGACAAACAAATGGTTTTAAAAAAAAAAAAAAAATTATAAATCAAGTATAGCCTACAAGTTTGTATGTATATACTCTACAATCTACATGTTATCATTGTTCATATTATTTGTCCTACGTGTTTCACAGTTTATAGTAACTAGGTTGTAATCCATGCTTACGCATGAAAACTTTTAATAGTAGTGACAATAATGTAGTGATTTTGACTTTCATGCTGAATATTATATATGAGTTACTTAATAGAAAAATTAAGAAAATTAAAATGGGGCACTTGACATAAAATTAAATTACAATTAAAAGCTAATATTGATTTTATTTAAATTTTGGTTCTGCATCAACTTTAAAATATGGTAATGGGCTTTACCAAAATAAAAGTTGTTCATAAGAGAGTTGCAATTAGATATCAAAACTTCAAATACTTTGTTTTTTTAATTTTTTGAGAAGATAAAACTTTAAATACTTGGTAAGCTAAAAAATTATATAAATTGGCCTAAATAAATAAACAAAAAATTGATATAGAATTTTAATTCACACAATAAACTAACAATGCTATGTCTATATCAAACACTTTTTTGAGGGAAAACAATATTAAATGTTAATTCACCAGCAGATTGACTAACACATATTAGAGAGCACTCTAAACCAAATATGTACATGACTAGTCTTGTGTTAATGTCAATTGCTATCTAATCCCTCTCTTAAGTCTATCACTTTCCAAGTTATTCAACCAATAAGAAGAAACATAAAACACTTAAAATCATATTATATTATATATTATTAAATTAGACCAAAAAAAAAAAAAAAGGTAGCCTTTGCCACGAAGATGGAAGGGATTCCTCAATAATAGATTAACAAATCAATGAGAAAAGTTAAAGAGAGACAAATTAGATATTAGATCGCATATTATCAATTTAAAAAGAAAAGGTAGCCTTTGCTCTACAAAGATATAAGAAAATTTTCAAATATTAGCAATTAGATAGCAAGATAGAGGGGACTAATACGTTTGTTCATGGAGGACTCTTATGTGTGAATCGAATTGACTTTATGCTTGGATTTTAGGCTACAGCCATAGTTGCTACTCAAATTTCATAATTTCTAGCACTCACAAATGTGATTCCTCAACATTCCATCTTTATAATGAATTAGCACGCGCCAAATTCATTGCATTTATTAAAACAAAAATTTGACACTTTGATTATTGCAATATGTGATAAATACTGCAGCAAAATTAAGATATTAAATTGATACAATAACTCACTCAGCACAAAGAGTAAAAATCTTAGATGGGACATGTGGTGCAAAATTGTGAATTCTATTAAGAATTTAATTAGTTTTTCTCTCTGTTTTAGATATATATTAGTCAAAGATTTGCAACCCAACTCCTTTTTGAAAACTTAGTCATGACGTCTGTCAAAGATGAATTGCCTTTAAATTGCATGTTTCTCTACAGTGATATGAGCTTTGGCAATGGTCCATAATAAGTGTACTCTCTACTACAAGGTTGAAAAAACCGGGTTGGCCAGTGCTCTAAGCTTTTGTATTTGGATATAATCTGATGAAGTCTGTCAACGTGAATTGCCGGTCAATTGTAGGTGTTACTCCAAAACGTACACTGAAGTAATGTTTTGGGTGTCACTCCATTCAACAATGGGATGATTTTAATATATACAACCGGTCCCATTCCTTTGGATGATAAAACATTAACCATTAGATTATCCAAAAAAAAAAAAAAAAAGAAGATAAAACATTAACCATTAAGAACAGGAAAGTGCTCTCTCTCTCTCTCTCTCTCAATGTGTACACTCTGTTTATAAGGCTATTTGGTTGTGAAGAATTTTGTGGTATCTCTCAAGAGTGGAGCATCATCAGGTATAAGTTTGCGCATTGTACTAAAATATACAACTACAAGCTAGAGAATAGATGCCAGTATGAAATTATTGGTATTTGATGATGCCGAAATGTTCACCAGTGAGATGCACAGTCCTTGTACTCGAATGACCGTTGCCTGAAAGAGATAACAACACAGAAACACCTTAAAAGGGCACCGGTGTGGAGCCGGCCAAACACCCTCCGAAGGTTAAGTCAGAAAATGCTTTTTACAACTCTATAGTGCTAGAGAGGAGTCAGTTACATGTACCTTTTTGTGAGGGTGTTGGGGCCTTTTTATAGTGGTGAGGTCCTACCTCCTTTCCTTGTAGAGCAAGCCCCTCAAGCTTGCTGAGCAAGTCTCTCATCCTTGCTGAGCAAGCCTCTTATGCTTGCTGAGCAAGCCTCTTATCCTTGCAGAACAAGTTTCTTGAAACGTGGTGGGCAAGTCCGGGCCTTCGTCCTGTCAGGGGCCCATGCGAAGGATGGGCTCTACCTTCTTTGGGCTTGCGGACATGGGCCTATTGGGCTCGCCAATGGGCCAATTGGGCTTGTCAAGACTGATTTCATATTTTATCCTCTTCAGCTGCCCCCTTCACCCCATTTGATCCGTCGCCGTCGTGCAAACGGTCAATTGGGGTGACGGTTAAAAACAAATAATAATGGTGGCCCGCACTCATGGGGGTGACAGATGGCGTAGATGAACGGTAGCACAGAACTAGGACGGTGATGACAAAGACCAAATGGTTGACGACGGAGTCATAGAGATGACGGTCAAGGTTTCACGGATGTTGGTGATGAGGACCCTTGAAGGGATGTTAACGGATGGAGACGCCGTCATGTCCGTGAGGTCTGACAGGTTGCAGAAACATTTAATGCATTGACACGCGTCACTCGTGGGTTGGTCCGTGTCTTGGATCGAAGTGCCGCTTCGTCTTCCGTGCACTCTACTTATAAAAACCTGCACTCCTCCTTCATTTCTCTACTTTGCGCAGAAACTTCATTGTCAGAGCGAGTCCGTCACTTGTCAGAGCTCAACCGTTCACATCTTTCTGTAACAAGATCAACCCGTTCGCTCCCTTCTTTGGTAAGTGATCCTATCCGTTCCCCTCAATGTACCTTCAGTTTTTATAATTGTCATGGTAGAAGCATTAAACTTCTTGCATCCGTCTCTTCCCCTTTTTTTATTTTAGACCGTCCGTCTTAGGCTTTGTCACTTCATTGTAGGCAATGTCTAGTGCGTCGAGTAACCAGTCCTTCGTCCGCGACGGAGCGGGTTACGAGGAATTGTACCCGTCGGGTTACAAAGATCCGGATGAACTGATCGAGAGGACTCCGTCTGCCACTTCACCGTCCTCAACAAATGAGGATATGGAGTTGGCCGAACCAGAGGAAGGTTCTGGCGACGGTGGTGGACCTAGAACCGTTGTTGGGGCTGACGGACTTAGGGAGTTCGTCATGCTGCCTGAGTGGACGGTGCACAAATTTGTGTCCACAATTAAGGAGGTCCACTTCAAAACAATTAGGGCAATCTACCAAATACCTGATCACATCCCAATCCGTCTACCCTACAAATCCGAGAAGTGTTATTACGACGGAGTGGATGACTTAGGGGTGTACGAACAAGCACTGAAGGCTGGACTTAGATTCCCCTTAAACAGGTTGAAACGGGAACTTCTCCGTCACTTAGGTCTGTCCGTCAGCCAAATATCCCCCAATGCATGGAGGGTTTTCATTGCAATGGAGGTCCTGTACGGAGCCATGTCTAATTGTTCCAGATCGCTGACCGTACGGGAGTTCCTCCACTGCTACCGTCCAGACGAAATAGACAAGTCGAGGGGGATGTACAGCTTCGTCCCTAGGAAGTCCGTCCTAAAAGTCATATACGAAACCCCGGACTCCAATCGTGACTGGAAGAGTCGTTATTTCTTCCTGGAAGGTGACGGTTGGATGTGTCACCCGGGGGAGACGGACTTCGTGCCCGTCGACAGAACATGGGGGATCTTGGACCCGTCTGGTATAGTCCAGTCCGTTGTGTCATGAAGGTAATAATTTTTTGACTTTTTAATGACCGTCCTGAACGTTTCCCTCTTTGATTTTTTTAAGTGCGACGGCGTCCACAGGTGGATCTAGAGGAGTTCCATTTTTTGGAAAATATTTTTTCAAAGACGAAGCCGGAGGAGCGGACTTGGGCGAAGCTTGTTAACCTCAATACCGTCCACTGGTATTGCGACGGACCAGAGCCATCAGCCGCGGCGATAAAGTACGAGGAACGCACCCGTCAGCGTAAGTCCGTCACCTATTTTTTCTTTTGTTCATTCGCTTTGAGTTTTACCCGTCTACCCTTGTTTCTACAGAGATGGATGACGCGAAGAGGAGGGCTGCCATCAAAAGTAAAGCCGCCAAGAACAAGGAGACGGACGTGGGGGCAATGGGGACGGGCTCGAGCAGGCCCCCGGCGAAGAGACCGATGCCCAAGGTCGACCGTGCACCCAAGAAACAGAGAGTTTCAACGGAGCCCGTCATAGGCCTTATGGCGGAGGGAAAGAAGACGGTGACCCCGGCCAAGCCTGGAGCTGGCAAAGGTCTGATGGTTCCCCCTCCGGGCAGTCAGAAGAAACCGCCCGTCCTGCTCCGTGAAGATCCAAAATATGCTTTGGGGAAGATCTCTTCCATCATTGGGAGCGAGGACTACGAGGACCTGGGGAACCACTCGACGGAGGCCATGGGGGAGACGGGCCTCTTCAACATTGCCCAGGTAAGGATCCGTCACCACTCATTTTTCAATTTCTGTTTCTATCGTTTTTGACTAAGTCTAATTTGGTCGTCAGGCTATGCTTATGACGAAGGGTCTGATGGACCGGGCTCTTCGCAATGAGACGGCGTTGGAGAGGGTCCGTGACCAGGCCAGGCTGGCGGAAGAGGAGTTGCTCGAGCTCAAAAACTGGAAGGTGGTGACGGAGAAAAAGCTAAAGCTGGCGGAAGAGGCAAGGGACGAGTATCAGAGGACGGTGGAGGAACTCAAAGCCGTCCTGGAGGATAAGGAGGACGAGCTTCGTCTAGCCAAAGAGAAGGCCGTCCAAGAGTATCGTGATTCTGATGCTCTCTTGACGGAGCTCGGAACTTCGTACACTGATGGCTTTGAGGATGCTCTCCGTCAGGCCAAAGCTCTATACCCTAAGTTTGACTTCTCAGCCGTCGACATCAACGTCGCGGAGGGTATGTCCGTCCAGCCAGACGCCTCTGATGACACAGTCGACCTTTTCGCAGAGGAAAGGCCTGTCACCATCGTCCCTGAGCCTCAAGCTGAAGAAGTAAAGACTCCAGAAGCCAAGGACCCCATCGCTCCTGATGTGTAGCCGTTCACTGTTTTGTTTTAATTATTTTCAAAAGTCATTGGATTTTTGCCCGTCGTATGTAGGGCTATTTTATATCATTTGTATCTGACATTTAAACTTATTTATTTAAATGTTTCTTTTAATGTCGAATTGATAATGTTGATGCGTGCCGTCTTGATGTTAAATACTTGCTTAATTTGGTCCGTCCACGTCGTGGGCCTTTATATTTTTTGCGACCTCAATCGGGTCCGTTCACTCCTTTGAAAGTGGTCGTGACCCCTGATGGCTGCCTACGTAATGGACTTGCATAATTTCACGAACTGTTTGGGTCCGTCCATTTTTTAGATTCGTATAAGTTCGGCCCTGGTTGGGCCTGTCTACCTCGTGAACTGGTATAATTTTAACCCATGTTGGCGTCCGTCCTCTTTCAGGACTCATAAAATTTTAACCCATGGTGGGGTCCGTTCACTTCGTGAACTTATATTTTTAACCCATGGTGGGGTCCGTTCACTTCATGAACTTATACTTTTAACCCATGGTGGGGTCCGTTCAATTCGTGAACTTATATATTTTTAACCCATGGTGGGGTCCGTTCAATTCGTGAACTTATATATTTTTAACCCATGGTGGGATCCGTTCACCTCGTGAACTTGTATATTTTTAACCCATGGTGGGGTCCGTTCACTTCGTGAACTTCAATCTTTTTAACCCATGGTGGGGTCCGTTCACTTCGTGAACTTGTATATTTTTAACCCATGGTGGGGTCCGTTCACTTCGTGAACTTCAATCTTTTTAACCCATGGTGGGGTCCGTTCACTTCGTGAACTTGTATATTTTTAACCCATGGTGGGGTCCGTTCACTTCGTGAACTTGTATATTTTTAACCCATGGTAGGGTCCGTTCACTTCGTGATAGTAGTCTTTCAGTAGTAAGATTTACACAGCGAGGTTCTGAATGTTCCTTCATTAAATTAGAATCTGTAGAAGAAAATACCTGCACCTTCTTGGGCCAACAAAGGTACTAAAGAAAAAAGGGGCCCAAAAGTAATTAACAGACTGCTTCAGAATAATCGAAGTCTAGTAAATATACATCGGGGGATTCAAACTTGACTTCTACTGGTAGTATCTCCGAAGGTGCTCCGAATTCCATGGATGCTGGAGCTTTCTTCTGTCCATGGCCTCGAGGTGGTACGTACCTTTCCTATGCCATGATGTGATTCTATACGGTCCTTCCTAATTTGGTCCGAGCTTTCCCTGAGTAGGATCTTTAGTAGCGCCCATGACCTTTCGTAGCACCAGGTCGCCGATCTGGAAATCTCTGTGCCTTACCTTTGAGTCGTAGTTCTTTGACATGAGGTTCTGGTATCGTGCCAATCTCTGTTCAGCTATTGCCCGGACCTCGTCCACCAAGTCCAGCTGAAGGCGCATAGCTTCTTCGTTTTTGTCCTCCGTGTAGCTCTGTACGCGATAGCTGGTAAGGCCGATTTCTGCTAGGATGACTGCATTGGCTCCGTATGCAAGTTGGAACGGGGTCTCCCCAGTGGGTGTCCTTGCAGTCGTCCGATATGCCCACAAGACACTTGGCAGCTCGTCTGGCCAAATACCCTTTGCCCCCTCGAGCCGGGTCTTGATGATCTTTAGTAACGTCCTGTTTGTGACTTCTACTTGTCCGTTTGCCTGCGGGTGTGCTGGTGAGGAGTAATGATTTCGAATGCCTAGCTCTGAGCAGAAACTCTTGAATGCGCTGTTGTCGAACTATTTTCCATTGTCAGAGACAAACACCCTCGGGATCCCGTACCTGCATACGATGTTTTTCCATACGAAAGCACGGATGTTCTTCTCTGTAATAGTGGCGAGGGGTTCTGCTTCGACCCACTTCGTGAAGTAGTCGATACCGACTACCAGGAACTTTAGCTGCCTTAGAGCCGTTGGGAAAGGGCCCATGATGTCTAGCCCCCATTGTGCGAACGGCCATGGGGCCGTCATGGGTGAGAGTTCTTCGGATGGTTGCCTGATTAGATTACTGAACCTCTGGCACTTATCACAAGCCTTCACATAGGATTGGGCGTCCCTGAACATGGTGGGCCAGTAGTATCCGGCTCGGATAAGTTTGTGCACCAAGGACCGTGCTCCGGAGTGATTCCCGCAAATCCCCTCGTGAACTTCCCTCATCACGTATTCTGCTTCGCCGTGGCTCAGACACCTTAGGTAAGGTCGAGAGAAACCTCTTTTGTACAAGGTGTCTTTGATCAGTACGAACCGCGAAGCCCGGACTTTCAATCTTCTTGCAGCGTCCTTCCCGTCCGGCAGGGAGCCCGACTGTAGATATTCTTTTAGGGGTGCGGTCCAATCCTTTTCAACATCTATCTCCTGTATCTTCCTTCCGTCATCAATAAGTGAGCAAGTTTGAACAAAGGATAATACCTGTTTAGGCGCATCCATGAACTCTGCGGAGGCTGCTTTTGCCAACCGGTCGGCGCACTCGTTTTCCTCCCTTGGGATTTGAACGAATTTGACCTCGAGACCGACGATTCAACCTTTCACTTCCTTCAGGTACTTCTTCATCCTTTCGTTCCTACACTCAAAATCGCCATTGATCTGACTGGTTACCACCTGGGAGTCACAATGTATGATCATGTTTCTGGCGCCCGCGGCCCTTGCGAGATCCAACCCAGCTACCAAGGCTTCGTACTCCGCCTCGTTGTTGGTCGTAGGGAAGTCTAGTCTTATCATGCACTCGATCTTATCCCCTTCCGGTGTCCGTATAACTACGCCGGCTCCTCCTGAGTGTTGATTTGATGACCCGTCCGTGTGAATGATCCATAGTTGCTGTTCTTCAGCCCCTTCTTCATCCGGCGGAGTGTACTCGGCTATGAAGTCCGCCACTACTTGCCCCTTCATCGAAGTTCGTGGACGGTACCGTACGTCGAATTCGCTCAGCTCAATTACCCACAAGGCCATTCTTCCCGCCGCCTCGGGGCTGCTCATTGCTTTCTTCAGAGGTTGGTCCGTCAGGACCACGATTACATGAGCTTGGAAATAGGGTTTGAGTTTCCGCGCAGCGGTCATGAGGGCAAGGGCCAGTTTCTCCATCCGGGGATACCTTTCTTCTGCTCCTCGAAACGCCCTGCTCACAAAATAGACTGGTCGTTGGGAGCGTCCGTCGTCCCGTACCAAGGCCGCGCTGACGGCTGCTTGCAAGACGGCAATGTAGAGGTATAGCTCTTCTCCTGGCACGGACGGGCTGAGAAGTGGTGGGGACGACAGGTACTTCTTCAATTCCTCGAATGCTTTCTGACATTCGTCCGTCCACTCGAATGATTTCTTCAGTACTCGGAAGAAAGGCAAGCACTTATCTGTCGCTTTGGAGACGAATCTGTTCAGGGCCGCAACTTTTCCGTTCAAGCTCTGAACTGCCTTCACTGTCCTCGGGGGCTCTAACTCCATTATGGCTCGCACTTTCTCTGGGTTGACTTCTATGCCCCTTTGGGAAACCATGAATCCCAAGAATTTCCCGGCCATAACCCCGAACACACACTTACTTGGGTTCAGCTTCATGTTGTACGACTGAAGGGTGTCGAATGTCTCCTGAAGGTCGCTGAGATGGTCGTGCTCGTGCACGCTCTTCACCAACATGTCGTCGACATAGACTTGTACGTTCCTGCCGAGCTGATGTGCGAACATCTTGTTCATCAACCTTTGATATGTGGCCCCCGCGTTCTTGAGTCCGAATGGCATCACCTTGTAGCAGAAAAGTCCTTGGCTTGTTACAAAAGAGGTCTTCTCCTGATCCTCCTCCTCCATTTTGATCTGGTTATAGCCCGAAAAGGCGTCCATGAAACTCAAGAGCTCGTGTCTGGCCGTCGAGTCTACCAGAGTGTCTATCCTTGGGAGCGGATAGCTGTCTTTCGGGCACGCCTTGTTAAGGTCCGTGAAGTCAACGCACATTCTCCACTTTCCGCTGTTCTTTCTCACCATGACCACATTTGCTAGCCAGTCGGGGTAGTAGACTTCTCGGATAAACCCCGCCTCCAGCAGCTTTCTAACTTCTTCCGCCACCGCTTTGTCCCGTTCCTGCGCGAACACCCGCTTCTTTTGTCGGACTGGGGGGGAGTCCGGGTTGACATGCAGCCTATGGACTATCACTGACGGATCGATTCCTGGCATATCTTCGTGGCTCCACGCGAATATGTCCTGATTCCTCTTCAGGAAATTTGCCAAGTCTTGCCTTACCGTCTGGCTGGCCAGGGTGCCCATTCTGGTCGTCCGTCCGGGTCTTGATTCATTGAGCGTGACTTCTTCCAACTCTTCTACCGGCTCTGCGACGGTCCGCTGCTCGCCAATGCACAAGGTCTACTGGTGATCCTCCATTTCCAGCATGGCGACGTAGCATTCCCGGGCGGCCACCTGATCTCCTCGCAATTCTCCAACTCCGTACTCAGTAGGGAACTTGATCATCAAGTGGTATGTTGAGGTCGCTGCTTTCCAAGAGTTCAGTGTTGGTCGCCCTATTATACCGGTGTACGCGGATGAACAATCGACTACTAAGAAGGTCACATTCTGAATGATTTGCTGCGGATAGTCACCGATCGTCACTGAGAGCGTGATTGCTCCTAATGGGAGTATCCTCATTCCTCAAAAGCCGACCAACGGGGCATGCGTTGGTGTTAGTCGTGCTCTATTTATTCCCATCTGCTGGAATGCTGGGTAGTATAGGATGTATGCCGAGCTGCCGTTATCGACCAGCATTCGGTGTACTTTGTAATCTCCTATCCTCAAACTGACGACAAGGGCGTCATCGTGTGGATGGTAGAGGCGTCTCGCGTCGTCCTCTGAGAATCCAATGATCGGATTTTCTCTCCGTGCTATCTTGGGTACCGAGCCCGTTACCTGCACATTTTGGACCATCCTCAGGTAGGTCTTTCGGGCCTTCTTGGATGACCCCGTTGCCGTTGTGCCCCCTATTATCATCCTTATGTCCCCAACAGGGGGTCTCGTATGGTCGTTCTCCCGTCGGGGGGCCTGTTCCCGTGCATGAGCATCCGTCCATTCCTTATTGACGAATTTCTGCAGTTTTTCTTCTCTGATGAGGGCCTCTATCTGCTATTTCAGATCGTAGCAATCCGCAGTGTCGTGACCGTGATCGCGGTGGAAACGGCAATACTTGTTCCTGGATCGCTTGGCTGGATCGCTCTTCAGCTTCCCTGGGAACGTCAGAGATCCCTCGTCTTTGATCTGCATCAGCACCTGGTCTAGCGGGGCGTTCAGAGGGGTGAATCTTGTGAATCTCCCTCTTGGGGGTTTAGAACGTTTATCCTCGCGCCCGTCTCCCGTTCTTGCTTTCTTCTTTCCGTTGTCCAGTCTGGTATCTTCCGGTCTCTCTCTCTTCCTGGGTTTGTCTTCCCTGGCCGATAGTGCGTCCTCCGCATTCATGTACTTCGTGGCCCTGTAGAGTACCTCGGACATGGTCTTCGGATCATTTTTGTACAGGGAGAACAGGAATTTTCCCTTCCGCAGGCCATTCGTGAATGTTGCCACCAGAATCTTGTCGTCGGCCTCATCAATGGACAGAGCTTCCTTGTTGAAGCGAGTTATGTATAACCGCAGCGTCTCGTCCTCCCGCTGTCTGATGCTCATTAGGCATGCTGTAGACTTCTTGTACCTGTGTCCCCCGATGAAGTGCGAGGTGAATTGGGCACTTAGCTCCTTGAAGGTGCTAATCGAATTTGGCGTTAACCTGCTAAACCAGACTCTCGCCGCGCCCCTCAGTATTGTAGGGAAGGCCCTACACATGACCTCGTCCGGTACTCCCTGGAGGTGCATCATGGTCTTGAAGGTTTCCAGATGATCTAACGGGTCCTTGATCCCGTCGTAGCTCTCGACCTGCAGCATCCGGAACTTCGGTGGCAGGGGACAGGAGTTGACTGGTGCGGTGAACGGCGAGTCCGTCCTATTCACCAAATCGTCAAGGTCGCTGGAGACGCGTCCCTTGAGGGCGTTCATCATGACCTCCATCTGCTCTTTCATCGCCTGCATCTTTGCGAGGATGGGCGGTGGGGTTGCATTCGTGAGGGAGGGCATGCTTGAATTTCGTTTCTCCGTTCTGCTAGGCTCATTACTGCCCTCTTGCTTCTCAAGCCCCCTTCTTTCGGAGCTGTCCCCCTGGTTCTCCGCCTGACCGTTATGTCCTGGGTTCTTCTGTCGCAACTGCTCCTCCAGGTCGTGATTCTGTTTCGTGAGGCGTTCTACTGCAGCCGCGAGGGTTTGAACCTGTCTTTCTAATGCGGTGGGCCTTGACAGCTCGTCGCCTTGCACGTCGTTGGTGGTTGCCATCGAGCGTGTGAGTACCATGCAACTCTTGTGTGCGGGAGGTGACAATGGCTTAAGCTGTCACGATCGTCGATTTCCCACAGACGGCGCCAACTGATGATGCCGAAATGTTCACCAGTGAGATGCACAGTCCTTGTACTCGAATGACCGTTGCCTGAAAGAGATAACAACACAGAAACACCTTAAAAGGGCACCGGTGTGGAGCCGGCCAAACACCCTCCGAAGGTTAAGTCAGAAAATGCTTTTTACAACTCTAGAGTGCTAGAGAGGAGTCAGTTACACGTACCTTTTTGTGAGGGTGTTGGGGCCTTTTTATAGTGGTGAGGTCCTACCTCCTTTCCTTGTAGAGCAAGCCCCTCAAGCTTGCTGAGCAAGTCTCTCATCCTTGTAGAGCAAGCCTCTTATGCTTGCTGAGCAAGCCTCTTATCCTTGCAGAACAAGTTTCTTGAAACGTGGTGGGCAAGTCCGGGCCTTCGTCCTGTCAGGGGCCCATGCGAAGGATGGGCTCTACCTTCTTTGGGCTTGCGAACATGGGCCTATTGGGCTCGCCAATGGACTAATTGGACTTGCCAAGACTGATTTCATATTTTATCCTCTTCAGTATTCATGGATGCTAGCTTTGGACGACCTAAATCAACTATCCAAAATTTGTGCCATTGTTGCTTCAATCAGAGAGAGTCAAGGACCAAAAAAAAGTGGTGATTTATTAAATTCCATTGTGTGTAGTACTGTTAACATTCATCCTTCTTGATAATGTGAGACTAGTTAATAGGTTTGATTTTGATAGTTACCCTGCACTTGAATAGTCACTTTCTTGCATGTACGAGTTGAGCTTGTCCTTCAGGCTGCATGCAGCAGATGATTTTTTAAATAAACAGCAGAAGATTTAGCTGAAATCAAAAGAAAGTGACTAGACTACATTAATTTTTGTTGTTGACACTGACCGTCACAGAATAGAGGATCCTACTCCTACCCATTTAAATTCATTTAAAAAACCCATTAAAATTTATTAGTCTTAAGGCTTAAAATGAAATTGGCTTGCAATCTACAATGTTGTGAAAAAAAACCTATGAAAATGTTGGGTTTGTAATATTATTAGAAAGTTTTTATTCAAAAAAGAAAAATAAAATTAAAGAGGATCCAATGTGACTGTTACATATTTATTGTGAGAGGAAACTTACTCTCGGCCCCAATTAGGTATTGTTCGCTTTGGGATGGGCAGGTTCGACCCTTGCTCCCACCCACATGAATTTGCTCAATCCCATATTGGGGAGAAACGCCTTCTACCATTGTCTTATAAGCCTTGAATCTAAGGAAGGGTGTATCATAGTATGTGTGGTGGGAGCAAGGGTTGACCCTGTCCATCCTAAAGCGAACAATATCTGATTGGGGTCGAGACTAAGTTTCCTCCCAGATTTCTAATTTAAATATTTTGATATAATGGAATATGAACCGTAAATGTCTTTGTTAAAAAAAATAAAAAAATGTCAACTAATCAAGTTACAAAACTTTAAACTGATAGACTACTAATTATTCTAGATTCAATCTGAGAGAAGTAAAGTACCAAAAAAAGAATGGTGATTTATTAAATTCCATTGTGTGTAGTACTGTTAAGTGCCAACACTCATCCTTCTTGATAACGTGAGACTAGTTAATAGGTTTGATTTTGATAGTTACCCTGCACTTGAATAGTCACTTTCTTGCATGTACAAGTCGAGCTTGTCCTCCAGGCTGCATGCAGCAGATGATTTTTTTAATAAACAGCAGAAGATTTAGCTCAAAATCAAAAGAAAGTGACTAGACTACATTAATTTTTGTTGTTGACACTTGACAGTCAAAGAATAGAGGATCCTACTCCTACCCATTTAAATTCATTTAAAAACCCATTAAAATTTATTAGTCTTAAGGCTTAAAATGAAATTGGCTTGCAATCTACACTGTTGTGAAAAAAAAAAAAAAAAAAAAAACCTATGAAATTGTTGGGTTTGTAATATTATTAGAAAATTTTTATTCAAAAAAGAAAAATAAAATTAAAGAGGATCCAATGTGTCTGTTATATTTTTATAATTTAATATTTTGATATAATGGGATTTGAACCATAAATGTCTTTGTCAAAAAAAAAAAAATGTCAATTAATTGAGTTACAAAACTTTAAACTAATAGACTATTAATTGTTGTTAAAGGTGGTGGTAACTTGTAAGGGCCAACTATAATAATATTTTTCATTTAACAATTTTTTTTTTTATAAGATAAAAATTATACTCTAACTTAATCTAAGTGTATATGTGTGTGAAAGTTCCCTTTTGGAGACTTGAACTTTGCCCCTTATCCCCTACACCCCACAAACACTTATACTTGTGGAGTGATCATCGCATGCACCAATGGTACATTCCTGAATCCTTCTTGATTTCGTAAGGGTCGTGACTTGTAATAATTGTGCTGCCAATTATATCTGCACAATCATGCATTACTATATTGGGTATGATAATATCTTCTTCTTCTTCTTTTTTTCCTCTTTTTTTTTTTTTTTTTTTTTTTTTTTTGAGGAAAGGGTCAGATTATTGGTTAGACTTTAAGAATACCATAACTGAACTGACCTAATTTTTTTAATTCCAGAAAATTGGACATAAAATAGAACTAAATTTCCATACACAACCAAACCAACTAAACATGCTTTGGATTTTATAGGGCATATCATTTATGCATTGATTTATATGTCTATCAAGGGACTAAACGGCACTGAACTCTAATTTATGCAATGATTTCACTAACCCATGGGATTGTCGTTTACAGGTCTAGAAATTACCGTTTATTGATATTCATACTTATCACTTTCACGGAGTATATATAATACGGTTGATACCTTTGCTCACCACCAAAATCACCGAAAAGAAGGTTTCTAAAGGCTGCAAGATTCATTCTTGAGTACTACAAGAGGATCAAAAAACCAATCAAGGCGAGAAACTCTAATCCTATTAGAAGTTGTTTAGGTTATTATCATAATGTCATATTATATTACGAGCGATTTTTGGGGCCATTAGGGATTTGTTCCTAGATGGATTAGTTGTTTTCTGTTTAGGGACTAGATTGGCACTTTCACTTGGCTATCTATTTTAGGTGGGTGTTGGGACTGAGCAAAGATGTATTTAGGTTAAATTAGAGGCTTCTAAAGTGTTTACATATACTAAAAGATGCAATTTTAGTGGCTGGACAGATTACAGAATTTTATGGTCTCAAGGTAGGAGTGTTAAGTTCAAGTTTTGTTTATGCTCGGTTTTGATAGTTTTATGGTAGTGTACACTTCTAGGAGTTGAAGTTGGACGCCCTAAACTTTGTAAGGGGGAATCTTAATTCCAAAGTATGTTCAAGAGTGTTCAAGTGTTTCCTTGTGGAGGTTTTGTGAACTGTAAGTAATTATGTATGGCATGCATAAGTTTTATTCTTTAAATTCTTAGTGTTATGGTCATATTTTCTGTAATTGACTAATTTTTTGACAAAATGCACTTTACTTATAATTGGATAGATCTAAGATAAGTTTAGTACTTCAAGAAACATGTTGTTCAAGTCAAGTATTAAAGACATGAAAATTGATCCAAGAAACAAGTGAAGAAAAGCTACTCATTAATTCTCAACAGATAGCTCAACGAATAGTTGCTATCGAGACTTAATTCAAAGCTTGATAGATAGCTCAACACCATCTTGATCTATTGAGAATTACGATTTTAGAATTTATAGATCTGAAATCCGGCCCAAGCTTATGTACAGGTGTAGGGTTTCTTTTCTCACAACCCTAAACATATATAAGGTTTATTTTAAAATCCATTATATACGGAGACAGTGACCGAGTGCATAATTTCTCTGTAAGAAACAACTGTGTTTGTATGCCGTTGGGTTTTGTAGCCAAGTACTTCTTGATCTTCATTATTGATGAAGTGAAGAACTTTGCAGCTAACAACATCATTCAAGTTGCTGGAGTTAGTCACGTACTAGGATCCATGCAAATGGTTAGTCACAGATTGGAGATTTGTGCATTAAAGGGAAGAAGGCTGCTACAAAATCAAGTCCAATTGGGTATTAGAACGATTGTTCAACTGTAGGTCGGTATTTCAGGATAGGCTAGGGTAGTTGGTAAGATTCATTATACTTATAACCGCTTGATTGTTGATTAGTGAATTTTTAGGAGTGGTGACTTTAAAATCACCTAGTGTGATTTTTACCTTGCAAGGTTTTCCCCATTTGTCAACAAATCACCGTGTAAAATTTATTTTCTGTTGCATTTAATGTTTTTGGTGATTTGTTGGTGCTTCCACGATTTGCATGCAATTGAACTTAATTAATCAACTTGAGTAATTGAATTAATTAACTAAGGTCAAGCTATCTTAACCCAACACTTAGAACTCAAAATGTTTCAAAACTTACGGTTTTATTTATTTATTTATGTAAGATAGAATCCTATTCTAACTTAATTTTTGTATAAGTGTGTGAAATTCATTCTTGTATCAATAATATCACTTGTTATACTTCTTCAAAGTACTTCATGATGTTTTTGAAACCACTTAGAACTACCCAATTACAACTAAAATGTTTTTTGCCATAGAATATGCCAATTACATAAAATATTACCCTAACAAAAATCATTCCAAAACACAATAACATATGGAAGATAATAGTATCAAATAGAACATAAAGCATAGGTGCTTAACTCTCTTAGGCTAGGTGATTTAATGATTTAGTAAAAGAAGCATTTCAAATACAGCTAGGAAAAAGGAATACAAATTTAAAATCACTTAATTTGAAACAGTTAAAGAACAACATTTTGGAAAAAATTCATTTAAAACTCTATCATTTTCTGAAAGTAGTTCAGTTTAGAAACCATCTTTAATTACTTTAAAGGTAGATGGTGTGCTGTCCCAGGCAATAAAAAAAAAAAACCTATACTCCTAAAAATATATGTAGTAGTGCGAGTAAGGATCATTCCCACGGAGAGTATTTAACCTAGTTTTATGGTATGTGAACATGGAGGGGGGGGGGGGGTTTGAGTATAACGAAATTTTTTTTAAGAAAAACAAATAATGAACAATTCAAATTAAAGTATCAAATTCAATCAAGAGAACAAACCTTGGTCTAAGTCAACATCCACCATCAAAATTTTACAACTGATCATTGATGCAAGTATATATCAATTCACACTTTGAATATTCACCGTTGGAACTATTTTCCTATCTCTTCTTAGTCGTACTTAATTAGAAAACAAGCGATCTAATAAACCCTAACTACTAAACAACCCAAGACAAGCGCTAAAGGTTTAATCTAGTAACAGCCTTAAGAATTAGAGAAATCGATGAAACTAAACAACACAAGCACAAGTGGTTGTATTTAATTTAGTAGAGTGTTCTTTCTAAGATCTAATAATTTCTGACACAGCAAATCATTAAATCTTGGTTGCTTCACAAGTTAGAGAGATTAAACAATTACGGATTTGATATCTAACCTAGCAATAAATTGCAACGAATAATAAACTAATAGGCCTCCTAGTAATTAAACGAGACAATCATGAAAATAGGCACAGAAGAATATCCGATATTCAAAGCATAAATTGAACAATAAAAACAAATTAGATCTCACAGTTTTATTGATTCCAAAGCTTCAGTTTCCTTCAATCAAGTATAAAAGTTTTAGCTACGCAAGGCCATGATGAAAACTCAAAGGAGAAATTAGAGAAGAGGGGAAAGAGAGGCGTGTATCTGTCCAATCTGATTTCTCCTCCCCCTTTTACATGTTAATTCCCCCTTTCCCAAGCCTAAAAATCTCCTAAAAATATTCTAAATAATAACATCCAAATCTGACTAATTAAGGAAAAATATTTAAAATAAAACAAAGTCCTAATATAACCAGGAAAGTGGTGTTTTTCAGCTGGAAATTTCGTGCACCAGATCTGGAAGCTTCTGAAAATAAACCACATTAGATCCGCGTATTAGAATTGCAGCTGGAAATTTCGTGCACCAGATCAGGTTTAGAGTCCTCCAAACTTGTGCCTCTTTCTCTATTCTCTTTGGGATATATACATGTTTAAATGAAGAAGCCCTGGAGCTTAAATATTCCATCAAGATTTTAAAATTTGCTAGTTTTTTTTTTTTTTTTTTGGGTTTTGGGTTTTGGGTTTGGAAGAGAAGGGTCTTGGGTGGTTGTTTTGAAGGGCCAAGTTGATGAAATCATTGGGTTCAGAGAGGGGCAACCACCCAACCATGCACAATCTAGACCCTCTTTCTGAAACTGTTAAGAGTGTGAGGAAGAAGAAGGAGAAGCAAAGCCCTTTATAATTTGTTAGTTAAGCTCCAATTAAAGCGTTATTCAACTATTGACTCTATTTACATAAATTAAGACTCCATGGTCTAACTCCTAGTCCAACCATGTTTTATTCATGATTTTTTTTTTTTTTAAATGTCGAACAAATAGCATGAAATAGAAGTTTAGTTTTAACAAATATTTTGTAACATCACAAAATAGAATTTCCCTTTTTCAACTCGAGATGGTTTTGGTCCAGTGTCTAGTGGTGCTGGACCCATTGAGATGGTGACACGTGTCCATTTTTGGATATGTGTCACCATCCAATTGGGTCTAGTACGCTAGAAACACTGGACCTAATCCAAACCCTTTCAACTCAAGGCTGTCACTGTTACTGGTGCATTAACTCAAGATTGGCAGGCTTTTTTTTTTTTTTTTTCTTCAACTCATTGTACATCCTGAGTATGGGTGTCCAATGGATTTGTGGAACACATTTACTCTCACTTACCACGGCGCACCCTTGGTGTGGTGGTCACTCCACAAGTATAAATGCTTGTAGGGTGTGGGGGGCAAGAGCCAGGATTCAAGTCTCCAAGAGAGAGCTTCACACACATATACACTTAGATTAGGCTAAAGTAGAAATTCTATCTTGTAGAAAAAAAAAAAAAAAAAAAAAAAAAAAAAAAAAAAAAACCAACAATGATAGATGCTATCATTTTTAACTCAAGGCTGTCACCAGTGCATTAACTCAAGGTTGCCAACCTTTCTTTTTTTTTTTCTTCTTTCTTATTATTATTATTATTGTTTTTATTTTATTTTTATTTTTTTAATAATTCATTGTACATTTTAAGTTGGGTGTCCACGAATTGATTCAGGTCGAGTTTGTGCTCAACTCAAACTCAACTTGATCACTTTAGGAGGGGGCAAAATTGAACCTGCTAGGAAGGAACGATAGTTCGTAGAGATTGAACTAAGTTGAGGTTGAGGGGGGGCATGCTCCCCCCTCCCCCCCTCCCAGCCTTTGAAAAATTCACATTTAGTATATATATTTACACACAAAATTTTACTGTTGTCCCTAAGATTATATACTTCACCCCTTTTCTCAAAAAAATTACAAGTTGAACCATGAAATCCCAAAAATGAAAATTTATTAAATTCAACCTTTTTATCTAGATCTCTTAAGAATATCAAGAAAAACGTTTAGACAAACATTGTAAAATTTACAAATCCGAATAACAAGAAAAATCTAGAAAAGAATTCACAAATCTATAAGAAAAATCTTTGGACAAACAATATGTGTTATTAGTATCTAGATGTCTCAAGAATATCATTCAAATTGTTTTCTACTCACTGCCTTAGCTAAACTACGCCTGAGCATATGTATGTGTTATTATTCTATTGGCAATAAATGGTATGCCTTAGCTAAATTAATTAAATGGGAAAAGCTTTATTATTTATATATTTAGTTAACCCTCCATTATCCAGAAATTGTTTAATAGCTGTCATATTTTTTTTATACTATTTTTTCAAACTTGCAACTTTTGAAAGGAAAATATCTTACATCTTTATGCTATCTCACCAGTAAATATCTCACTCTTTTTTTTGGCTCAATGTTAGTGCATGACCTTGATTAGACATTATTTTAGTTTTTTTTATTAGTGTAATGTTTGACATGAATTTGAACTTTTAAGTTTTAACTCTAGTTATTTTCTAAGAATTTTTTTTAACTATAATTATTATAATGCTAGAGATACTTTTTTTTTCTTTTTTTGCAAAAAAATTTTATAAGTTGTTGTTCTGGGTAATTTTTACTAGTTTTTATCTAGACTCTTCACTAACATCACTTTTTCATTTACTAATAATTTTTCATTATATTAGTAGTTTGTGAAAAATTTTGTATAAAAAAATTATATCTCTAACATTTTCCTTATTTATATAACATTACGAAGATGTTAGGAATACAATTATGAGAAGAGAATAAATAGATTGATTTATTTTATTAAAAGAAATTATAAAGAATCAATTCAACCTCAGTCCAATGTTGATCAAATCAAAATGTGTTAATTGAGCTACAAAGAATTTAATTATAAATTTCTACTATTGATTTATTTTTCAAAAAAAAAAAAAAAAAAAAAATTCAAAAACTAAGGCTAATAATACATTGTTGCTGGTCCCATCCTGCGGTTTGGATGGCTTGGGTCCCTACTAATGGTTGTCACTAGTGCATTAACTCAAGGTTGCCAGCCTTTCAATTTCTACTAATGGGAGATTTTTTGCTGGATTTTGTAAAAAAACTCAAGATCTCCGCCATATCTAGTTTAAGATATCAAGATCTCCACCAAATATGGACAAAGAACTTGCCAGAAGAGGGTGGAAGAGAGGGGCAATAATCGGATCGGCTCTGACGTGTTGAGAGAAGCAAAAATTGAGACTCGAACCGACTTCGTTAAATCTTCATCTCACAAGCAAAACCGTCATCGATTGCCATGGTGATCAGATTGGTCGGCCTTCATATCAGTAGCTTTATTATATTGTCATTCATATCAGATATATGACTACAGGTCGAATCTTCATATCAGATATAAAGATTCGGCCTTCATATCAGTAGCTTTATTTATATTGTCATTCTTTTTTATTGCGAGTTATGTTTTGAGGGAAGATATGGTAAAGCTATCGGCTGAATGTGTGGTTAAAATGAAAGTAGCTTTTTATGTGCTATACAGAACTTAAAAAATGTGGAGGAAGGTGAATTGATGTTTGTGTATTTGTTTATAATATATTATTATGTTATATATAAAAATGGTATGGATGAGTTTATAACTTAAATTATATAATAATAATAATAATAATAATAATAATAATATAGTGTTGTATATAATGAGTGGTGTATTTATATTTTTTATTATTATCTTGCTTCAAACTTTTTTTTTTTCCAAAAAAAATAAATAATATATTGTTGTATATACTGAGTGGTGTATTTATATTTTGTATTATTATCTTGCTTCAAACTTTATTTGGTTTTATTTGGTTGGCATTTCTTGATGTATCCATTATATCTAGAGCTCGAATCTCTCTTTTCCCATTTTAACTATCAAATTAAATTACCAAAACAAAAAAGAAAAAATTCTTGAATTTAATTTTGATGACATAAATTACTTGTTTGGGGTCTTCCATTTAAATAAAAAAAATCTATAAGAATTTTGTTATATTTAGCTTGGCCCCCTTACAAAAAGTTCTTGGCTCCGCCACCATGCGAATACTATACAGTTTTCCAATTTATGATCAGAGCAACAACAAAATTTTAGTGTTAAAAATTCTCATATTGTATAATAATTCGCAAAAGTTGAGTGGTTCGAGCTCAACACAAAGCCAAAAACGTGTTATAACTAAAGGTTTTGCACTCAAATCTTTGATAACGTATATGTATTGTAGGCCACTCTAACATGGGAGGTGGGTGAGGTAGGTGCAAATTTTGTCTTTGTTTTTTTTATGGTTAAAAGTAGGTGCACAATTCACACCATCTGAATTTAATACCCAACAACATGCAGGAAAAAGAGATATAAGAGATTTAGTAAAGAACTGAGAGTACTACATATGACGTAATAGAATGACTAGGTTACTTTTGGTGTAGGGAGTAAATGACAGCAGGTTTTGTTTTAAATATTTAAGGGTTAGAATCCGGTGCAATTGTACTGTACTTTTTTACCTTTATTTATTTATTTATTTTATTAAAAATTAAAAATATTATAACAAAATAATTTTTAGATAGGTAAATTGTATCGTAAGACTTATTTTTAATGAAAAAGTTATTGAAAAATAAAGTTTGTGAGTCTCATAAATAGTGCACGAGACCCATGTGTGTAATGAAAAGGAGCTGAGAAGTCAAATATATACTGCTACTATTTATAAACAGTAAAATAAACAATGAAATTTGTCCCTCTGAAATGCGAGCTACAGCGGAATAAAAAAGAAAAAAAAAAAAGAAGAAGAGAAAAACACAAATACAAAATGCAACAAACCCCGAATCCAAACAAATAATAATTGAGATTTAAAATTGTTTTTTGTAACTTTAAATCTCAACTATCTATATCAATTGCGTCAAGTGCTATACATTGGATATTGAACCTGACTTCAATTCAATAATTAAATGTAACCATGGCAGGTACGGTTGGAAAAACCATAAACAAACGTTAATTAAATGTAACCATGTCAGGTACGGTTGGAAAAACCATAAACAAATGTTTCTGTTTTAAATGTACCCATGACAGACAGAGATACGGTTGGAAAAATTTACAGAACGGGGGATTTGTGCTCAAAATAAAGAAGTTACGATGCATGGATTTTCACTAAAAAAGCGCTAGCTTCAAAAAGGCTAGACAAGGATAAAGATCCTTGTAGCCAATTTGTAAAATTTTACTGTAAATTAAACCTAACTCATTGGTAAAAATAAATAAATAAATAAGTGGATCTAATAAAGTGGGCATGGAACTTGTCCTGCACAATCCCAACATCTATATATTTAATTCTGAGAGGCGTCCAACCTTTAGAGCCTTTCGGAGAGAAACTATGAATGAATCAAGAAATGTACATCGTGCATCAAAATATAAAGTACAAAAACGTCATCTCTATCTCTCTTCTTTCAGTTTATAGCAAAATTTTTTCAGTTTATGTCAAATTGCAATTATATTAGTTATTAGTATATGAAATTCGTTTCAATTTTTTCATATTCTTTTCCGGTAAATTAAGAATGAGACGAATATTATCTGTAAGGTCTTTTTTTTTTTTTTTTTTTCTTTGTGAATAAGTATATACACTTCAGCATAGAAGAAGATAATTACACATTTGATTTTTACAGAAGAGTTATGTTGGGATACCTCCATGGCTACATGATATGTACAACGGCATATACTTCAGTACTTGCATCATGCATCAAAATGCGAAGAAGAACGATTTGGACCACTTTTGCATAGATTGCCGTCGGTCTCTGTGTTCAAATTGTCTTTACGCACACATTCATCACAATTATGTTAAGGTCTATTTCATTCATTCCCTTCTCCTTATATCTGCTTCTTTTGTGAGGAAACTGACTAAAGAATGTGATTGGTATGTGGTTTTATAATCTTGAAGATTCGGAGATACGTTTACAATGATGTTATTAATCGGCAAGACTTGTGCAACCTCTTCAACTGTTCCGGGATACAGGTTTGATTTAAATGTTTTTTCACTGTTCACTTTTTGTGGCTAATATTATGGTATATATATACATGTGCAATATCCCGTGCACCTCATCTATATATGTACAGTATCCATATATATATATATATATATGTCAACAAAAAAAATATATTCATATACTTATAAAAATAATAAAGAGAAATGAACAAAATGTAAGCTCTATGTGCGTTTTTAAAGACTTTTTAGTTTCTTTTTTTCTTTTTTTTCCTTTTCTTTTAAGGATTCTCTAATGGTTTCTATAGGCATATAGCTTCAAATTAAAAAAAAAAAAAAAAAGTATTCTAAAAATAATCTCACATACGTGAATAATATGAAACTAACAGAAAATATTCAATATAGTGAGTATAAATTATAAAAACGTTTTAAAGATTCAATAACTTGGGAACCTTGCATGCAGATGAAGAATTTAAACAAAAATTGTGTTAATCTTGTGAGACACTTTCAGACAACATCATTCTAAATAGAAAGAAGCAAAAAAAGAAAAAGAAAAAAAAAATGAAAGAAATTTCAAGACAGCCATTAACATAAGCCAAAATGAAGAAGTATAAATGAAGGGAACCAAAAGAAAGATCTCATTAGTCATATTTTTCTCAAAAAAATTACATGCGAAATTATTGAATTCAAAGACAAAAAAGAAAAAAAGAAAGAACAGTCTAACATCAACGAAGAGAAATAAGTATCAAACAAATAGAAATTGTCACGTCAAACAAATACATATGGTGGAAGCATGATATCAAGAGCATGGCTGAGATAAAAACATCTCATTATCACAAATACACGTTTGAGGGACATTTAATGTTAGGTAAAAGAAGAAGAAACCAAAGCAAATATTTAAAAACGGTAATTGAATATAAGAAATAGGAAAACTAAAAAAATAAAGAAAAAAAAGATTAATAAAAAGGAAGAATGTTTACTTATATACTTATCTGGTTAATCTTGGAAGTTAGATAATCAAGTCTTTTATTATTCCAGTAAAGCAGTTATATACTTATTTGGGTTCTTCTTTAGTTTGATATTTCAAGAAGAAGAATGAGAAGGATATAACATATATCTAACCTAAAAAAAATTGGATAAATTAAAGAAGTTTTTTTTTTTTTTTTTTTTTAAAGATAATAATACTTAATAAAAATTATTCCTAGGAAGAAGTAATTTTAAAATTTGAGAGTAAAGAAGTTTGTTAGGAGTAAAATGTGGGGAGTGGGATTCAAACGTGTTGGTTTTTATTTTTTTTGAGTTTAAATTAGTCTCTTTTTTTTAGAATCAGTTTAAATTAGTCTCTTAAATATATGTAGTTCAAATTACTTTTATACACTCAATTATCTTTTTGTTTGAGCAGTGCTAAATACAAAATTTTCAGGGTATTTTAGATATTGTAGGAATATGTAATTAACTTTTTGAATCCTCTTAATATATGGAGATTAAAATAAAAATAGTAATAAAAAAATAAAATTTTTTCCCAATTAGTAATCTTTTTAATTATATAGACTATGGTACAATGTTGATTCCATATATATTACATGTCACCAAAATAAATTAGGAAATTTAAATGGTTAAGATTAATTTTAGTTAATTCAAAAATATTTAATTTTTTATGGTTTTTGTGTCCATTATTGATAAAGCAACTAAATATGAGGAAGAAAATTGTCACAACCCAAACTTGTACTTTAGATTTTAGAGCATAACCGGTATGTTAATGTTAAGTTATACGCAATACTAACACGAACCAACTAAGGCTAAAAATGATTATCAAAATTTCATTTTTCATTTTTCATCTTTCATTTTTATTTCTTGCATAAATGGCATAATATACAAAATTCCATAAAACTTAAAACTTTATTATTTTCAAATTTGCAAGTTTAACAGCTTGACTTAAACTCAAGGTTTTTGTGAAAATATTACGTAACAAAACATTTATCAAAAACCTTATATACACACCTAACCCCAAAGACATACAACTAGGGTTTTAAAACAAGCTTAACAGACTAGGGTTTCAAATTAACATCTATGCTCATAAGGATCAAGTACATCTTGATTCCTTCTATACAACAAAATATTTCAACCTTTTATACAACATAAGAGCTATATAGTCTAACAAACATGAACCATAGATCCCTTTGCCATTTCTAATACTTTCGTTGCTTCTAGGAAAAAAACCTATGTGCTGAAAAATAATAAGGTGAGCTGCGAAGCCCAATAAGGTTTAAGTTACACCAGCATTTAATAAGAATGCATGTAAATCAAATATCTTATGAATATGCCGACTTGATAAATATTCTTCATATAATTCTTAACATAAATTATGAACTTTTGTTTGAAGATACACCATTTTCCTTTTATGTAATAATAAAAGGATAGAATGAGGAACTTACAGTAAATAACTTTTGTCACAACTTTTGGGAGGTTTCAAGCATGTTGTGCCAGGCATCTAGCATTCTCCACAGTACTAGAAAATCCCAGGATCATATATGAATATATCACACCCCTTTCAATGTGCTCAGATCATCAACTATAAGGATTAGTTGGCATTCTCCACAAGTTAGCATTTTCCAACAAAGGTGAATACAACAGAGACCTCACCACTTTTAATGGCCAATCAATTAATATTTTCCATGGAAAGCCAAATATTTACGCCTACTAACCGAGTTCATAGCATAAAAATGGACATAACCTAAAACCAAAGCTTTCTAAAAATCATTCTTTTACATAAACATTTCATAAAAGTAGCATATCCACATCATTCTTAAATGGGAGACGATTTGCTACATAAGTGTCTAGTGTCCAAGGGTCCACCTAGTCAAGTGCATTGCACATGACCCTTGGACACTTGTTTCTTCATTCTGCTACCACCTATTTTATGCAGCAAATCATCTCCCTTCTTAAATATCATGCTTGTGATATGTTTAATAGCACCAATATGCTTAAAAATCATATATAAGATTTCAAAAGTTCATGAACATATCCCTTTACTAAAAATATGATTGTAAGCAAAATTTCTAGTATAATAGCACCAATATGCTTAAAAATCATATATAAGATTTCAAAAGTTCATGAACATATCCCTTTACTAAAAATATGATTGTATGCAACATTTCTAGTTAAAATGTTTTAATACATAATAATTTTACTAAACAAATCTCATGCTTACCTAATGCCCATTTCACATAGACCTTACCTAAAAGCAGAAGACACAAGAGATTAGGATAAGAGGAGCTCAAGCGTCCACATTCTCATCACTTAAACGAATGATCAAAACTTATTACTGACAATTCTTCTTAAGTACATAAACTTGCACATGAATCCCAACCTAACTCTCAAACTCAAGAAAATCTTAATTCCCACCTCAAAGAGGTTCCTCACGGTACCATAAATTCATACATCATATGGTTAAGTGCATGTTTACCAGAATCATGCATCTAACAAAGCAATATAAAACACAAAAAATAAGAAGATTCTTGTCATTTCTTTGAGCATGATAAAGTTCAATCAATTAGAATTCATTTTAAATGATACTGTACCAAAAGATAAGTCTCAAAGGTGAGTTCCTTTCTTTGACACACTCAGCCAATGTGACTAATTACTAGTAGTATTTGGGTTATAGTGATACATATGTCCATTATTTATTTATTTATTATTATTAGATTGCAATTGAAATTTTATAAATTATTGTTAGATTGCAATTGAAAGTATAGTAGCTGACATATAGTTAATTCCTTAATAACATTAGTTCCTTGTAAAATTTTGCACTTAATCATTACTTTACTGAAACAGTAAAATCCATAGACCAAGTTCTATGTTTATGAAGCTTTGGCCTTACCAAGCAATATAACGGAAATTTCTTACAGCAACTTTTATATATATTAAACTTATAAACCAACAAGAAAACCTATTCAATTCATAAATTAAATACATAATGAATCAGCACCTTTTCATAATAATCAGTTAATTTGTTCTATTGAGAGAGAGAGATTCGGTGAGAGAGGGGAGGGGCTGTTGGTGAGGGTGACATAGGGACGGCACTAGAACAAAAGAAAGAGAACAAAAAGGGTTATCATTTTGGTGTAGCAAAGAAAAGATAAGGAAGAAAGGGGTGGAGCCATGGTGGTACGTGTCTTGTACAAGGAAAAAGGGGCTGATGACTCACCCCTTTAAAATCAGAATTTCTATTTTACCACTCCTTAATTATGCTCTATTTTCTAAAAAGCCCAACTAATGAAAGAAAATTTCATATAAGCCATTAAGTATTATTGAGTTTTTTTATTTATTTTTATTTATTTGTTTTTTAATTCCTTATGAAAATAAACTTTACAAAAAATAATTCACCTAAAAAAATAAATAAATCACATTTCTAAAAATTTGAGTAAGTACATTATCCCCATTAATTAAGCATATAATTTGGTTGGGATATCACAAATATCATATTGTAAATCTATTATTATTATTATTACAAATAAAAATAGTTTCTTATATAAATTTATAAAAATAAACATATAAATTTATTTAATATAAAAAATTAATGTACAATTGTAAATTCATTCAATGAACTAATACTTTGATATAAATGCAAACTTTGTTGAGCTAAAAGTCTAAATAAATAAATAAAAATCTTACAAAATGTATCATATTGCTAAACCTCATATTCTTCCACTCTTTACTTTTATATATAAAACTAGTTGTTAACTCATGTTTTGCACGATTTTACTCTTGAATTTTTAAACTTGGTTTACCTTACATCCATATCTTGTCAAAGAATGCAATCCTTAAATATTCAAACTAAAATTAAAAAGTGTCAGTTTTAAAACTTAAACAGATTTCAATCCTTCATCATTGGAAAATTTTTCTTGGTAAATTTTTGCATTATCAAGAAATTTATGATACTTTAAAAAAAATTAGATTATTGGATGAAAAATTATAGAGGTTAGTAGCATATCTTGTCAATGATCATAATCTCCTAAACAGATGTAACCAAAAGAAAAAAGGAAAAAAAAAAAAGAGGTGGACTCATGAGAGACATTTAGAAATTTTTATAAACCACAACAATGACTATTATACAATTATAGAGTTGGACTATGTCCCAACTCTATCACATTCTAAGAGCTCAAATGACAAAAAAAAAAAAAAAAAAAAAAAGCCTATTGAGCACGTTTAGTTTAATTTCACTACTTTTGAAGAATATTCAAATATCATTTTCCATACAAAAAGCCATGTTCAAAAATTTTTCTACTTTTGAGTTTAAAAAAAATCAAACTACTTATAATTTGATGATCACTAAATGAATGTTAAAAGAATCAAGTCAATCAATTATCACAAATATTTCACCCAGAAAGGTACATTGATATTTTTTTTTTTCATTCCAAACAACTATTTTAAACATTTTAATTTTTCTTGGGCTTGAGAACCACATATCATGTGACTTGCAGACCTGCATTCTTTCCTATTAACTCTAACTTGGATTGCTGATCACCACCAACCCTACCATCCTCATCACCCCTCTTCCTCCTAACCACACTCAATGTATTAGGATTTCTAGAGAAAAAAATATACAATTCAGCAATTTTATCAAGTAACTTGTATAAACCTAATAAAGATTTCCTTTTTTATTATTTTTTTAATTAAAGTATAAAGCAAAAAATTTACTGAGTAGACATATAATAAACACAACATCATCATCCTCATCTAAACCAATTCCTATCCAAATTATGTAGGTTTTATATAAGTATTAAAATAAATAGTTGCTAGTAATTAGTCAAAAAAGACTATTTATTTTCTTGGCATAAACCCTAATTTTTTGTGCTTCGAAAAAAACTGGTTTTAGTGCATTTTGAATAGTATTTCCAAACATATATCTAAAAAGAATTTAATATATATATATATATATATATAGAGAGAGAGAGAGAGAGAGAGAGAGAGAGAGAGAGGTACATTTCATGGCATGCTTGAGGGATTGCTCATTGGAAGCCTAGTGATAGAGAGAGAGAAGGTTGTTTCTTTTTATGGATGATGGAAGGATGAGTGAGATATGAATATACACATTCATTGTATCTCAATGTTAAATAATAGATTTAATAATGAGTATAAAACATTTAAAATTGCAAAAAAAATAAAAATAAAAAAATAAATAAGAAAGAAAGCAATTTCGTAGAGAAATAAGCAAAATTTGAAAAGGCATAAATTAATTTATAGTAGAAATTGAAGTCATAAATTTTATTTTTTTTGAAATTCATTGACCAGGTTTAAATAGAAATAAATTAATATACTTAAGGATATTTAATGTTTGTATTAATAATAAAGCATTGTAACCAGCCAAAGAATCTAATCATATAAGGATATAATTTTGTTGAAAATGCATTAATTGATATAAATTGAAAGAAATTAATGTATCAAGGATATGTTTTTATTTTTTAATTTTTTTAAGTCGATGGGATATATGACGTTTATTTCAACTTATAAAAATATATAGCTATTTAAAAATATAATGATACATTAGTTTTAAAAATATGTATTTAATATATAGATACATACCATGTGACATTATTTGTTCAAGTCACCACTTACCACATGATATCACCGCATGTAGGTAATTTGAAATAAATGAAAGAAAAAGTAAATGATTAACTTTCTATTGGTAATTTGAAAAGGCAGTAAAAGGTAAAACAAAAGTGCAAAACATCCTCCAGTTTGGAGTCTTCTAATGGTGTCCGTTTAAATGAAAATATTTAAGCAATAAACTTGAAATATATTTGATTTATATAACTCTAAACTATGTGAACTAAATGTGAATATGCACACAAATCTAACTAAATAATTACTAACGTGTTAAATTCCATAATAGTGATAGGTTTTTGAAAGGAATTTAAAAAGGAATGGTAAATATTCAAACACTCATTAATTTGGTCTATTTTAAGAATGTTTAATATTCCGTAATGAATAAAGTTTAACTACAAAATTGATTGTTGCCTAAAGTTACAATCTTACTCAACATCATTAATATTACTACATATTTCAAAAATATAACCGTTGGATTACAAGTTATTTATGCTCTTAATATACATATTAAATTTTATGCTAATCGAATATTATTTACTATATGATCTATAAGATTATATTTTATGCAGAATTTTAAATTCCAAAACTTGCAATTTAAACAATTTATTGATAACATATATAGTTATTGATCTTTAATTTTCTATCAATTTTGCAAGCATGGAGGATATAAGAAGAAAATGTAACCCAATGATGGATTTGTCAAAATTCACCTCTAGTAAAAAGATATTGAATAAGGTTGTAACTTTAAGTTACAACTAATTTTGTAGCTAAATTTTATCCTATTGTAATTATGCCAAAAAATATTATATAATTACGCCAATTTTGCCAATTTTAAGAATGTTCAATATTCTATAATTACATCAATATAAATTTAAATTAGTATATATAATTAAATAATTACAAAACTTTCATTATCTAAAAACTCTCTTTTAATCATCGCGCACCATTGGTATGTGATGATCACTTTACAAATACAAAATTCTTGTAGGGTGGAGGGGAGGGGGGAGTAAGGATTGGGTTTAAGTTTTCGAAAGAGAACTCCATACACATATACATTTGAATTAGGTTATAGTAGAATATCTACTTGTATATATATATTTTTTAATTAAAAAAAAACTCATTTTTTATAGATTTTATACAATGTTTACACGGTCTTCAAGCATAAGTGATTGTTATTATTATTTTTTTATATAATTATATTGATCATTATCAAATGGTCAAATGTGAATAGTAAATAGCCACACAAAAAGAAAAAAAAAAAGATTAGTAAATAATATTAGAAATAGGCCAAATTGAGGAATGAAAGGATTTAGAAGAAAATGAAAGGGGTTTTTTTTTTTTTAGAGAAATAAAAAGATTTTGTAGTAAATGAATAGTCGCTTTTAATAAAATCTTTTCATGAGTCTTTTAGTTTTAAGAATAGATGACATGTCATCATAGTATATATGTTTGGAGAAACAGATATGTGTTATCATTGTTTGCATCCTCTAATTTGGAAGTCCTTCAAGAGTTTTTTTTCTTTTTTTTCTTTTAATAGGTGGCAGTTTTTAAAGTGAACATTTTTCCCACGTGGCAAACTAAACTTAATTATAGAACATAACTTTCTCTCAATTTCTATTTTTATATATAGTATTAGATATTATATTATAGATATTTTCCTCAAAAAAAAAATATATTATAGATATTGGTTGATTTTTTACCCCTTCGGCGACCGAAGGTATTTATGATGCACCTACTATTCAAATACAAATATACAATAAAGTATAAGACATCAATCTTTATGTTGGGGGGTTTTATATATTATTAACAATACGTACGCAATAATTTTTTAAATATTTTCTACAAAAATTGAGTTAGCAAGTTTTTATTAATTCTCACATGTAACCACTATTAATATCATTTTATCGTTTATCATTCCATACTTATCACTTTTATAATTGTAAAATATTTTGTTAAATTTTTGTGACTCTAGAGACTAGTCTTATTACTTATTATAGGTCACTTAATTTACGGTCAAAGTGAGACATGTTCATTATTAGAAAGTATTAAATTAAGGGTTCGGTTAATATATGCTCTTAGGGTATATATTAATTATCTACTTTAAAAATTTTCTTATAAAAAATTGAAAAAATATAAAAAACACTAGTCACTTTTTCATTTTTCTATAATTTTTTTTAAAAAAATGGTTTGCTTAAAGGAAAGTGCATAAGATTGTTCTTTGACAGACCAACATTTGATTAATGATGAGGAATCCAAAACCCACTTCCTGTCTATCAATGATATTCCTTGTTAGTCTGTTATATCATATCAGGCTATCAGCCAAGTACTAAAAAGCTCTTTCATATGAATATGATCTGACTCTTAACCTGTCCTAGCTAGCGGAAAACCTGGCCGAAAGATGTATACTGTAAAGAGCGCGTACCACCAATAATCCCAACACAATTTCTTTTATATGCTTCCATAGCAGTAATGTATATTTGTGTAAACTATTACAGCAATGTGATAATGTAGCAACACCAAATTTGGCGATACGTACATTATAGCAACGCATGGAGATTTATCAACCAATGTTTACATGCAATTTCTTGTTCACAGTCATATCATACAAATGGAGCCAAAGTGGTATTTTTGAAGCCAAAAACTCACCGGCACCACCAACAGCAGAAGCAGAGCAATTTAAAGGACCACAGGTGTACCATCAGTAATAGGACTCCACAAGATAATTCACTCTATTGCAGTGTAGCATGCAAGGTCAGATTTTCATCTTCCTCTTTTTTATTGTTTTTGACCAGATAGGAAAAACTAGGTAGAACATGGAAGGTCATACCGGTTCATCCTCTCCATAGTCAATAAATTTGCATTTATTTTCAATTTTAATCAACTGGAGGAAGTCAGACAACAGGCAATCCTTAGACAGGGTTGATTTCAAATTGTTTACTTCTCAGTTCATCTAATAAGCCTCTGGGTGCTGGGCAAAAAGTTCTCCAAATAGCATTTCCCACATTCCCACACATGGTTAATTTTAAAGACTATTTTTAGCTTGTAAAGATCTCAAAACATAAAATAGGAAAAAATAGAGAAAGGAAAATACAAACACACAGAAAAGAACACTAAAAATTTAACTGTCCACGTACTGACTGTTTGTAGAAGTATGGAACATGCAAGATATTTTGAAAGGAAAAATAAATATTTAGAGAAGAAAAGTAATAGAATTTTGGTTGCTTTGAGGGAACCAAGGTCTCCAAATTTGGTAAAATAGACTATATTCGAGGGAGTCCTAGCTCTTACACAACTGGTACTTTCAGTGCATAACATTTGATGATTTTTTTTTTTTTTTTTTGGCAATTCTGTAGAATTCATACACATAATGCAACATTCAATAATGTAAAAGATGGACCAACTTCTCCTAAACCTGCGGCCATAGTAACCATACTCCTAAAACTAGATCACAAAATGGCGGCTTTAAGAATTTCTTTTAGAGTAGTCATTTAGGAGAATTCACAATCACTACGTACAATATTTTTTTGTACTTTTTTTTTAAAGAAAAAATGAAATTATAGATTATTTTTATGTAATAGGCTGAATGAGTTACAAATTTAAATGATTAAGGATTTTTATTTTTTTGTTTTCAAATAGGCTTTTTTTTTTTTTGAATAATTTGTTCACTTTGTTGTTTCATTTAATCTTGTTTTTATTTGGGATTTTTTTTTTGGTCTAATTTTTATAGTTGTTATTACTTTTTTACGTTTGGAGGGCAAAATTATTTTTGGAGTAATGCTACGTCCACAACATTTTCATAACAAATCTTATACGACAAGTTGTTATTAGTAGGTTTAAAAGTGATGTTAGTGTTGGGCCTAAATTAAAATTAGCAATTGTTCACAACATTTTTGGGTTTAAGGGGTTAAGGATTATGTTTGGAGGCCAAAATTATTTTTGGAGTAATGTTAAGTCCACAACATTTTCACAACAAATCTTATACGACAAGTTGTTATTGGTAGGTTTAAAAGTGATGTTAGTGTTGAGCCTAAATTAAAATTAGCAATTGTTTACTACATAAGATTTGTTGTGAAATTGTTGTAAATGTATCATTACTCTTATTTTTGTTGAACTCAATTTTTTGTGATTTTCAAGTTACGGTGTTCAATATTTTTATTAGAATGGTCACAATAGGTTAGCTTAGTGTATATATATATATATATATATATATACACATTTATTTGCAAGTCAGGGTGGCCCTATGACCACCCTAGCCAGGGACGGCTTGATGTATTTGGGGGCCTAAAGCGAAAATTGGTTATCTTGTTTCATATATAAAATTACTATTAGTCAACATGAACCACCTAGAATTTTTTTTTTTGTTTAAAAAAGTTTATAAACACAAAAAAATTTGACAAAACTTTTTACATTTTTTGATGTGGCAGATTGATAATAGTGAGTAAAAGAGTGATGTCAGTGGTGAATCTAGTTGAAAACTAGTAAAATAAAAGTTTGCTAACTTGACTATTGTGAAAAATGTTGTGAATTTTTTTGTGAATTGCTTTTTTTCTTTTAGAAGTGCTACATTCAGGATATTTTTCATGACAAATCTTAGGTGTTAAGTTGCTTCTTGTTTTCTAGTTGAACCAACCACTAAAATTAATTTTTTGCAATCAATAACAACCTTTAACAATTAGCTATTAAGATTTTTTGTAAAAATGTTGTGAAAAATGTTGTGGACATAACATTTCTTTTTCTTTTTTATTTGTTTTTCATTTGATAAGAAAATATTATTTTATTTATTGGTTAATATTTTGGCTTAATTAATACTATTGGTTAAAATTTAGGGGCCCTTTTTTCGCTTGGGGCCTTAGGCGGCCGCATCAATGGCTTATACCATTGAGCCGGCCCTGACCCTAGCTTAGAGGTGGAGCCACTAGTGGCAAATATAACTCAAAGGTAAAATATCCTTTTACACTAGACAGGTTATTCTTAATTGGCAAGAGAATGTAAACATTTTAACACATAAAATTGAAAGTGAAATAATCAATGAAAAAAAATGAGGTTAGAGAATAAAAACCCTAAGTCAAATATCAACCGTCTACTCTCACCAACCCATAAATCAATCGATGCCTATATAAACTAGCCACATATATGCTCATCGTCATTCTTCTAATTGTTGACAGGTTTTAGCCTTACATGATAATCAAACAAATGAGAAAAATGAAGACCTAGACAATGTAACATTTGGAGACAGAAAATACCTCGCAGAATCATCCAAGAGGAGGAAACTAAGGAAGAAAGCAGCCCCTTTGAGGTCCCCAATGTTTTAATCAAGTCCTCATGATAGGGACATACTTATATATGTATCATCATTTCTGATATGTAATTGTAAGATTGTAACTTCTTTGCATTTAGTATTCCATTTTACCTTTTAATTAATGTTGAGTGTGACCTGGATTTTAGAATTATATTGATGGTCATTTTGATGCCTTAGCATAGTTTTGCCACCTTATTTCGTCTAGTAATTCAATTTGTTGTCAAGAACCTCTATAGAACTCTGTTAAGGTCTTATTTTTATGTAATTGGCATATTCTAAGTGGATTCAAAAATATTTTGAAGTACCTTGAAAAGGTTTTTCAAGTGATAGTATTGAACACATGAAGAATGCACAAAAACAAGTGTGACAAGCTGAAAACTGGTGGCTCGATACTTGCTTCTATTGAGAATTAATGAACCTTGATACCTCTCAATCTTTAAGCTTCACAGATCCAAAATTCTCAGATATGTTTTTTGGCCTATGATGACAATGCTTTTCTAGGGTTTCGTTCTCTAACCTACTAGATGATATAATAACTTTATTTTATTGCCATCATCATACACAGAGACTCACATAAAGAATCTACATGCTTCTTGTAAAGTTACTGCGTTCTTATGTGCCTTAGGGTTTTGTAACCAAGTTGCTTTCTCTTCTAAAGTGTGTAGTGAAGAACTTTGCATCCAACAACAAGCTTCAAGTTGCTGGGAGTCAATCATAGATTGGAGATTTGTGCAATTGAAGAACTCTCTATAAGATCAAGTCTAATTGGAGATTAGTGAAAGGATTCTACTGTAGGTAGATGTTTTGGGATAGATTAGGAGGGTAAGATTCCTTGTACTTTTAATCGCTTGATTCTTGATTAGTAGATTCTTGGGAGTAATGACTTGAAATTTATCTGGTGGGGTTTTTTCCTTGTGAAGGTTTCTCCCATTAGTTAACAAATCACTATGTCAAATTTAATTAATTTCTGCTGCACCCTAGATTAGAATTGTGATTTTGTTTGTTACTTCACGTTAGTGCATATAATTTGACCTAATTAATTAATTTAGGTAATTGAATTAATTAATTGGAGTCAATCCAAGGGCTGAGCATCTCAGTAAAAAAATCATAAAGAAATCCCTAAAGAAACCAATGTGTAAAATGGAGTAAATTAATGGGTTCTACCATATGTATCCTAAACATATTGAGGAGACCCACTTTTGTGAGAATCATGGCATTATGGTTTGGCTGAAGGGGAGGAAGATTCTTATTTGTGGTGTTCCGCCACAGCCTTTTAGGGGAAGCTTTCACTAAGGAAAGTGTCCATAATTAAAGGGTAAAAATGTAGTCATCTTAAGGTGCATGCAAGTAGAGAAAATAGAGAACTTTTGTTGAAATCGAGAGCCATCAAATGACCATAGAACTGTGATATCTACAATAGAACCAAAGAAATCTTTTATGGTTATAAAACCCAAAATAGAGAAAGAAGGTCTATTGAGATAGGGATGTCAAGAGGGATAGGTCAGCGGAGTGAAAACTGAGGAACCAAAAGAGAATGATAAAAGGGGAAAACAACAACACAACCATTAGGGGAACCAACCCAAAAGCAAAACCTAGCAACACATGGAGAAAGTAGGGAAAGTAAAGAAAATGAGGGAAGGAAACTATCATGTAGAGTAATGTCAACATGCACTAGTAGGAATTTCCTCTGTCCCACTAAACCTTCCTCACCTGAATCTCTTGGAGGGAGATGTCTAAGCAAAACCACTTTGATTCGAGTCTAAAACCTCACAAGTCTTGTGCAACCTTGGGTCAAAGTATTAAGTCTGTGAGAGTTGAGGTCGAAAACTCTGTGGCCAACCCATTTTATGAAGTTTATACACACACACACACACACACACACCTGGTGTAACTCTAAACAATGTTACACTACTCAACATTTTTTAATAGAATGCCAATTTTGACAAATCCACCGTTGGATTACATTATCTTCATATATTTTCCATGCTTGCAAAATTTCAAGGTGATCGAATATCAATAGTCATGTCATCAATCAATTGTTTAAGTTTAGATTTTTGTAGTTTAAAATAATGCATAAAAAATGAGTTTATGGATGAAATGGTAAATAACATCCAATTAGCAAGAAAATTGACATGCATGTTAAGAACATATAGAACATATAACCCAAAGGTAAGATTTCCAAAATATGAATTAATAATAAATTATTGGGTAGTGTAACATTACTTAGAGTTACACTAGGTGTAACTTGAATTTAACTCATATATATATATGCTAGGACATATGTGATTCACTTGTTAGGAACATATGTCACTATTTTATGTAATTGACTAATCATTTGACAAAACGCACTTTACTTGTAATTGGGTAGATCTAGGTGTTTTTAATACTTCAAGAAACTGAGTTTCAAGATCAAGTGTTGAAGTGCTAAGAAGTGCAAATTCATTAAAGCTCGATAGCTAGCATGTGTCGAGGTTTAAGAAACTATTCAGCTTGTTTGCTCGACACCTGCTCGACACCTCCAATCTATCGAGGTTTAAGAAACAAACAGAAATTCTAATCTGTTTTCTTGGAATCCGTGAATGTGTCTTTAGGACTTCTTTTCTCCTAACCCTAGACATATAAAAGGATTGTTTTAAGGGCCGTCAAAGAGTACACAAGTTGCACAAGCTTTGAGAATAGTTTGTTCAAGCAAATTGTGATCAGAGACAAAGTTTTTCCCTAGTTCATCTTTTCTGAAGAAGTTGCTGTGTATGTGCATCGTAGGGTTTTGTGACCAAGCATCTTCTTGATCTTTATCGTGTGGATGAACTGATGAACTTTGCAGCCAACAACCTTCTCTAGTTGGTGATTGAAGTCGTGTACTGAGATCCGCGCAATTGGTTAGTCATGTACTTGGGAGCCGTGCACTAAAAGGAGAAATTATCACTATAGAACAAGTCTAATTGGGTATTGGGGTAAAGGTTCAACTGTAGGTTGGAATAAGGTACTGGGATTTCTTTACTTGTAACTGCTTGTTGTGATAATAGTAGAATTTCAGGAGTGACACGGATTGGTGATAATAGTGGAATCACCCGGTGGGGTTTTTGCCGTGTTGGTTTTCCCCATTCATAAAAAAATCACCGTATTATTTATTTTCCGCTGCATACTTAGTTTAATTGGTGATTTGTTTGTGCTACCGCGCATTTGTATGTTAATTTGATTAATTATAAAACTTGGCTAATTAATCAATTAAACAAGGTGTTGATTCGTTTTTGGCCTATCAATTGGTATCAGAGCGAGCACACTCTGATTAGGTTTTAATCTTTGTTGTGTTGATCCATTAACCACTATTTGTCAAGGATAGAGGACAGTCTTTATCATACCTCCTTTATTTGATGGCACTAATTATGCATATTGGAAAGTACGCATGAGAGCTTTCTTGCAGTCTTTAGATGAGAAGGTGTGGCAAGCTATTGAGATAGGTTGGACCAAGCCGAAGGAAGCACCGGTCGATTCGGATAATGCTAAGATCAAGGTGGCAAACTTCAATAGCAGAGCGTTGAACGCCTTATTCGGTGCGGTAACCAATGAGGAGTTCAAGAAGATATCCTCAACTGAAACCGCCAAGGAGGCTTAGACCATTCTCCAGACAACCTATGAGGGAACCAAGGCTATAAAGGATTCGAAGTTACAGAGGCTCACTACAAGCTTCGAAGAGATTAAGATGGAGGAGGATGAGTCGTTCGATGAGTTCTATACCAAGCTCAAAGACATAGTGAACTCAACATTCAATTTTGGGGAAACCATTCTTGAACCCAAGATTGTGAGAAAAGTGCTCAGATCTTTGCCCGAGAGATTCCATGCCAAGATCACCACAATTGAGGAATCAAAGGATATTGACAAGATTCCTTTGACAGAGCTGGTTGGTAATCTGTAGACTTACGAGCTAAGGTTATCAAGGATTGGCAAGTTAGGCAAAAGTAAGAGTATGGCACTAAAGGCCAAGAGCAGTGACACAGATGAGTCTTTTGATGATGAAGATTCTAAAATGAAGTCCTACATCACTAGGAAGTTCAAGAAGTTTATAAAGAATGCCAATGGAAAGGGCTTCGACAAGGACCGTAGGTAATCCAGTTCTTCTCAGTTCAAGAGCCAAGACAAAGGGAAGAAGGATGCAAGGAATGGTGGTCAATACACTGTTCCCGTAGAACCTAAGTGCTTTGGGTGTCAAGGCTTCAATCACATGAAACAAGAGTGTCCTATATCTCAAGAGCATTGGGAAGAGCAAGGCACTTGCTGCTACTTTGAGCGACACCGAGCTTGAGGATTATTCCGACAATGAGGAAGATGGAATCTTAAATGCCTTCACTACCACTATCAATCCTACTGATGGGATTGTTGAAGATATGGATGAAGAAGAGGAATTGGTAGAGTCCAAGTTTGAGAAGATGGATGATCAGGATGACATCCATATAACCTATGAGAAACTATACAAGCTTTTTGCGAAGCATGAGAAACTGTATAGGCTGACCACCAAGAAGCTCAGTGATGTGGAACTTGACCGTGAGGAGCTTTCCACAAAGTTTGATGAAGCTAATCAGACTATTGAAGCACTGAGATTCGAGAATAATTTCTTGGATGAGAAGACCAAGAAGCTTGAAACGGAGCTATTTAAAGTTAGAGCTCAATTGGAAAGGACTTCTGATCGAACAGGTTTAGGGTATGGTTTCTCTTCCTTTGATATTACTTCTACTAGTACTACTGTTTTTGTTCCTATCAGTAATAATGTTGAAATTGAGAACAATGATGTTAAAACTGATTTATCTAGTGAGAACATAGACACGGGTAAATCTATCTTAAGAGCACCCCCTAAGCAAGATAAGAAGGAAGCTAAGAACCTTAGGGCTAAGAAGGCTAACTCTCAAAAACCTAAACAAAATAAGTAGCATCTCTGTCATCATTGTGGAGTTACCGGTCATACTCGACCAAATTGCTATAAGTGGTTAGCTACTTAATAGAGCAACGGCATGATAGCATCTAGAAGCCAGAATCAGCTTCAATCCTCTCTTGCTCCCCTTGGAGATCTTCTCAAAGCCTTTATGTTCCTTTCGAACTTGAATGGTTTCAATTCTTCCCCTTCACCACCGGTTCAAGGGTTTAATCAAAGAAAAGGTTCTTCCAGAGTGTGGAAGGAAAAACGCTCTAAGTGATTCTATCACTTTCTTCTCTCTCTTTGAGTTTTTGTTTTTGTATAACTTGTGTGTTTTGCTTTTATTTTGAGTCAGTCTAGTTTTTATGTTTTGCTTTGTTTAACATGTTTTTGTTTGTTTTTATTTTTTTTTATATAAAAAAAATTTTGAAAAATCAGAAAAATAGAAAAACAGTGTGTGTTTTATGTACATTGGTACTTATGTACCTTGGATGGCTATTGAAATAAAGTTCTCTAAACTTTGTATCTTTTGTAACTTAGATGAACATCTCTATACACAACTATGCAAGTGAGCATTGTGGCTCTTGTTTGTGATGAGTAAGATTGAGTTATCTCTTGTACTTAACACTCGTATCACTCTTTTTGATGGGAAAGACTAGAAAATCCTAAGAGAAAGGCATAAATAACCATCTCACCATTGTTGCCTACCAATTATAAAATGACATTTGTATGCTTCAGCATAGCAAAAGTGCAATGTCAATGACATATGTATGCTTTGGTATAGCAAAAGTGCATTGTCAAATGCTTAACATAATTAGGTATTTCTTTTTTATCTCTTATATGCCCATGCATGGTTTGCTTAAAAGAAAAATATGCAAAGAAGATAAAAGAAAAAAGAATCAAAATGCTTTAAACATGATTGCAAGCATGTCTTCTAGGAGATGTGGGAATTATAGGATGTACCTCGAAGGTGATAGTCCCCATCAAGCAATTATGATTGTGTGTGAGTTAAAGTGATTTTCTCATATCTCAAATCATCATAACATGTAGGCACTTATGTAATCTTGTGATGTTTTTCACACACAACACGCATTCTACTCTTGATACATGTGCAGGTACAATGTGATTTGGTCATCACAAGGTTTACATGTGTTAATGTATGCTCATTAAACTGTCTTAACTTGTTTTTGAAATATAAAATTGGTTAGACTTGTTTAGTGTGTGTGTTTTTGGGATCTATGTGCTTAAAATTGTTGTTGAGAGATGATTTTGAGAGTTTAAATTGCTGTTTGGATCCTTGGTTGAGTTGCATGCTTAGTTGCATTCATGTCTGTGTTTTTCTCTTCTTAAAAAACTATTTTTAAAAGCTAGCTTGACACCTCCTCGACACCTCCTTAACACCTAGCTATCTGTCGAGCTTCCATGCTTTTTCTTATCGCAATCTCGACACCTCCTCGACACCTGGTGGATCGATTGAGAAAGTTCTTGTCCCCTCGATAGCTTCTCCACACCTGGTGGATCGATCAAGCCTCATCTCTTGTGTTTGATGTTTTTGTACCTTGATACTTGCTCGACATATGTATTTGTCGATGGCCAAATCCTCGACACCTTTCGACACCTTCATCTATCGAGCTTTACTGAGGTTCTATATATACTTCCTCGTGCGATCCGAACCTCATTTCTTTCGATCTCTCTCTTGATACCTCTATCTTTTCACCTCCTAAACCTCTCTCACTGACTCCTAACCTCTTTCCCAAGGGATTCTCAAGCTTTTCAAGAGTTTCTTCACTCAATAGATTCTTGACACCTGGTGGATCGATCGAGCCTCATCTCTTGTGTTTGATGTTTTTGTACCTTAACACTTGCTCAACACATGTATCTGTCAACAGCCAAATCCTCGACACTTGGCTCAACACCTTTCTTGACACCTCTCGACACCTTTATCTGTCGAGCTTTACTGAAGTTCTATATATACTTCCTCGTGCGATTTGAACCTCATTTCTCTCGATCTCTCTCTCGATACCTCTATCTTTTCACCTCCTAAACCTCTCCCACTCACTCCTAACCTCTTTCCCAAGGGATTCTCAAGCTTTTCAAGAGTTTCTTCACTTGGTAAGCTTCTAATCTCATATTCTTCATGCATTTCATGTTTTGAAATCTAGGTTTTGGGGATTTTGAAAAATTTTGGGGTTTTAGGGTGGATTTTTGCTTAAAATCTCATGCATTGCATCACATTAGCATAATAATAGTATTATCATGCATTTTAGATGTGAGCCCATGATGCAATTTCTTTTGCATGTCACATGTTTGTGCATTTCTCATGCATACATACTTCTTTTTTTCAATATACTTGTTATATTTGAAATGTTTTGGGACTTTTCTGATTATCTTTCTGTCTCTCCCTCTCTTTCTGTTTACGTTAGTAGTGTCTATAGCACTAAATCGTAAGTCTACTCTGTCTCAGAACCCTTTTCATTCCGGGACATCTTCGTCTTCTGATCCTACTCTTTCTCATCTTCAGTTCCATGATGATGATGCCCACAAGGCATTCTTGGAGAACTTTTCTAGATGTGGCATTCATTCGAAACGCCAAGTCATTTTGGCAGACTTCGTCGACACCGACCTTCTGATGTCATTCACAGTCGGGGATGGGAGTCACTATGTGACGTCCCGGTCACCTGTCCTCTCGTGCTTATCTAGGAGTTTTACTCCAACATGCATGAGATTGATCGTTTAGTACCTCTTTTCTTCACTCGCGTTCTAGGTATGCGCATTCCTGTCATACTGCAGCTTATTGCAGATATGCTTTCGGTTCCTAGGGTAGAGTTCCCTGACTACCCTGGTTGTGAGCATTTGCCGACTGTGTCCAAGGATGAGCTTAAATCCACCTTTTGTAAGCATCCTTCAGAGTGGGGTGAGCGCTAGTTCACTTATTGTTCAGCCTTTCCAAAAGGCCCGCGGTTTTTTAACATGGTGATGACCTTTGTACTTTTTCCTCTCTCTCATTATAACTCCATCACAAAGCCTCGTGCTCGGTTTTTGTTATCCCTCATTGAGTATCTTACTATTGATTTCCCTTCTCACTTTATTCTTTTCATTATAGATGTTCATTTGGATTCGGCGTCCCGTGATAAGCTCATCTTTCCTTCCGCTATCACAAGGATTTTACGCCATTTTTTCGTCCCTTTTCCTGTGTCCGACCACTTCACTCATATTTGTGCCATAGACGCCGCTATTGTAAAATGTAGCGAGGCGCAGTTTAGGTCACGACAGGAGTCAGCAGCTTCTCCCTCTCATTCGGCTCCATCTCGATCTATTCCATCCACATCTGCTCCTTCCTCTTCCACGAGCGATGTGTCATTAGGAGACATCATGGCACAACTTCAACACATGGATGCTCGCCTAGATACACTCTCTATAGAGTTGTATTAGGTGAATGTCTATGTTTGCCGCATTGCTAGACGACAGGTGATCATGGGTGGTTTTGCTCTTAAGGCTTCTCCTCCACCTCCTCCAGTGGCTTCTGATTCTGATTCTGAGGATGAGGATGATGATGATGGTGATGACAATGATGCTTCTGATGATGATGATGGAGATGCTAGCTCTACCGATAAGATGTCTACTTGACACTTTTACCCTTTGTCACTCGTAACAAAAAGGGGGAGTAGTTTTGGTATATAAGAGTAGTCATACTTAGGGGGAAAATTAATATATGACATTTTTGTTAGGGGGAGTGTTGATATCTTGAGGTATGTAGTGAGAATTTTATGTATCTTTTCTTTTCTTTCTTTTATAGATACATTGTTCTTGTACTTTAGGTCTTAGGACCATTATCGACATACATTGTACTTATCTTCTTTATATGTGGATGTAAGTTTCTCTTTCACCTACCCCTTACATGTGTGGTTTCTTTTCTCTCTTTATGCACATACTTCTTATTACTTGTATGCAATCTATTATTTCTGTTTCACACTAAGATGCCTTGATGAGTTTTGTTTAAAGCGTTTCAGAAATACAGGTTGTCAGAGTCTACTTGCCATAAACTCTCTTCTTGCAAAATTTTTCAAGAGTTTGTGTTAGGATAGATTTTATTGTTTTCAACAAGTGAGTATGAGTTAAGTGATTTATGACTTTTCTCATATGCTCATTTGTTTGTTGTGGTTTTGTTATGGATTGCCAAAGGAGGAGATTGTTAGGACATATGTGATTCACTTGTTAGGAACATATGTCACTATTTTATGTAATTGGATAATCTTTTGACAAAATGCACTTTACTTGTAATTGGATAGATCTAGGTGTTTTAAATACTTCAAGAAATTGAGTTTCAAGATCAAGTGTTGAAGTCATCAAGTCTGTCCAAGAAACAAGCTGAGAAGTGCAAGTTCATTAAAGCTCAACAGCTAGCTCGACAGCTAGCATATGTCGAGTTTTAAGAAGCTGTTCAGCCCGTGTGCTTGATACCTGCTCGACACCTGCTCAATACCTCCTATCTGTCAAGGTTTAAGAAACAAATAGAAATTTTAATTTGTTTTCTTGGAATCCGTAAATGTGTCTTTAAGACTTCTTTTCTCCTAACCCTAGACATATAAAAGGATTGTTTTAAGGGCCGTCAAAGAGTACACAAGTTGCACAAACAACCTTCTCTAGTTGGTGATTGAAGTCGCGTATTGGGATCTGTGCAATTGATTAGTCACATACTTGGGAGCCATGCATCAAAAGGAGAAATTGTCACTACAAAACAAGTCCAATTGGGTATTGGGGTAAGGGTTCAACTGTAGGTTGGTATAAGGTGCTGGAATTCCTTTACTTGTAATCGCTTGTTGTAATCATAGTAGAATTTCGGGAGTGGTGACCTTAAAATCACCCAATGGGGTTTTTGCCGTGTTAGTTTTTCCTATTCGTAAACAAATCACTGTGTTATTTATTTTCTGCTGCATATTTAGTTTAATTGGTGATTTGTTTGTGCTACCACGCATTTGCATGTTAATTTGATTAAATATAACACATGGCTAATTAATCAATTAATTTATCACAAGGGGTTGATTCGTTTTTGGCCTATCAATATATATATATATATATATTTTAACTTGTTGAGAACATAACGTTTACTTGAGAATATTTAGGTTAAACTGTTGTTGATGTGCAAAACTTGCAATAGTAGAGGAAAAGAAAAAAGCCCATTGCATAGTGAAATGTGTAGAAAGGTTCCACGACACTGGGAATTAGAGAAAGGTTCCACGAAGCTTGGAACTAGTATTTTAGGTTCCACGATTGAAGGGCCTTGTGGCTTTGAGAACCAACATCTTGGGTTCCACAGAGTAAATGCCTTGTGACTTTGGGAACCGGTATTTTGGGTTTGCCTTGTGACTCTAGGAACCGGTATTTTGGATTCCACGGATTAAAGGCCTTATGGCTCTGGGAATCGATATTTTAGGTTCCACAAATTAAAGGTCATGTGGCTTTGGGAACTGGTATTTTGGGTTTCATGGAAGAATAAAATCCATTGAAATACTCATTTTTCTCTCTAACTCTCTTAGTTCCTTTATATGCTTATATATGTATATATCCTACCTAGTTGTTTAGATTAATTGTAGTTTGCGCACATATTGGTTCTATAAAATGGATCTATTTTTCGTGGTGGAATCAAACTCAACTCCACCGATAACTCTATTATTGCCTTGAAGAGCCCAAGTCTTACGACTAAAACATAAGTCTGACAACTGACAAAAAAAGGGCCTCCAACAAAAGCCATACTTTATGTTATTTCCTTAATTGGCATACCTTTTTTTTTATTCTATTAATGTTATTTTTACTATTTCATAGCTTTTTTTTTTTTTCATTATTTCTACTTTAACTGACTTTAATATAATATTAATATTTAAATAATTATTTCTTGGTTAATTTTATGCATTTATGGTAATTGTTACTTCATCTATAGGAATATGATGAAATTATTGTCAAGAATGAAGATAGTCTTCCAATCTTACATAAGCATGCCATTAAAATTTTGAGGCAACCTTGTAGTTTCTTTATCATGTGAACATTAGTGGAGTCAAGAGTGTATTCAAAGTAGCACAAACAAAAGTAGAGAAACAAGTTGGTTCCTAAGATGTTGCCTTATTTGGTAAGAATAAACATGACAATGATGAATAAATTTAACATCTTAGAATCTCAAGACTTGGATTTGATTGATCTTGATAAACTTAATGAGCTTTCCAAATATGTTGATCAAGAACAAGATACGAAGATGACACATTAGATGAAGTGGTTGAAAATATTAATGATAATGTAATACATAATGTAGATCTCTCATAAAAGATAGTGTACACACAAAATTTGTAAAAAGATAAATCACACAGTCACAAAATAGTGTAACAAATTATCAATTTATATTGATTTGTATATACATGAGTACAATCTTCTGTATGACTCTTTACAATGAAAGAATACAATAAAACTCCTCTAATTCGATCTCTAAGAAACTTTACAATCCGAAGGGCTATGAAGCTTGATCTTGAATCGTGCCTTGATGTCTCCAAGTTGGATGTATTTGATTTGAAGTCGAGGGCCATTGGCTTGATCTAGAAAAAAATTGAAGGAAAATCCCTAACTACTTTGATTTGAAGAAGTAGCAATGAGCTTGATTTTGAGGGAGCAAGGGTGCTCTTTTGGACTTAGAGATGACTCTCTATTTTGGCAGAGTGTTAGTAGGGTTTTTCTCTCTCTATTTCTGTGTCCTTTTCTCATATGAGAAGCCTTCATTTATAGGCAACTCAATAGCGTTTAATTTTGAATTTTCTCTCAACATTTATTGAGAGTTAATTATGAATTTAATTTGGTTTTCCATTTAATAAGAACTTTACATATGAGTCTTTTCTTCTGACGTTGAAACATGGCTTTCTTCATTTGATGTTGCCACATGGCTTGATTTGATTTACTGATTGTCCATATCATCAATTGGAAATTAATTTGATTAAAGATACTCGATTATGATCAATTGAACGGTTATGGATACATCATAAAAATTTTAATATCTACATATAGTCTTTTTTTTTCTACATAAATTTAGTTTAGATTATTTTTTTACAAATAATACATAAATTTAGTTATGATGACAAAAACTTACAATAATTTATTTTGGATCTTTGAATAAGTAGAACATTGTTTGATATGTAATTTGATTATTACCTTTAGATGTATATTAGTATTATTTTTTTTCTTTTTGAAACAATAATTTTTTCATATTTATTGAAATGAAGTTTTTACTTAAGTAGATATTTTGAATTGGGTTGGGTTTAAGTTACACATGGTGTAACTCTAAGCAATGCTACATCATCCAATAACTTATTATTGAATTCATATTTTAAAATTTTCACCATTGGATTGCATATTCTATATATTCTTAATATGCATACCAATATTCACGCCAATAAGTTGTTATTTATGATTCAATCCATAAACTTATCTTTTATGCATTATTTTAAACTACAAAAACTTGAATTCAAATAATTGATTGATAACATGACTATTGATATTTAATCATCTTGAAATTTTGCAAGCATGGAGAGTGTTCGAAGATAATATAATCCAATGGTTCATTTATTAAAATTCGTATTCAATTAAAAAATATTAAGTGTTGTAACATCGTTTAAAGTTACACCAGATGTAACTTAAACACAATCTTTTCAAATTAAATTGTTGAGAATTTTGTACATGATCGTGAAACAAATTTTATTTTATTTTACTTTTAAAAATATATATATGGCAAGTGTTTTTGTACATTTTTGTCATGAGATCTTTAAGAATAAATATTCATACTATATATGTTTCATTCTTTCTTTGTTTACATGTTTTTGTGTCAAATTTTTGAAACATACATTTTTATTTTAAAGCTGACAAATTCTACTAAGTATGCTCCTTGTTTTAAAAGTAATTAATTTAAAAAACATGATTCTTTTCCTAAAAAATCTGAATAGAAAATGAAATAATTTTCCAAATAATTAGGGTAAATTGCAAAGTACACCTTAAAGTTTGGGGTTGCTTAGATTTTACACCCTAAAGTTTGAGAAGTTAGATTTTACTCCCTGAAGTTTCATTCCGTTAGCAAACGTCAAACCTCTGTTAGTGACTTGCATACATGGTTGCTAAGTGACAAGTTGACACGCTGACGTGTAATTTTTTTTTTGTGGCCAAATTAACTCTACAACACCATTTTAAAGAAAGCAAAGTCATTGGTAGATTGAGATGGCATTGTTTCGCCCAAACTCAAAACATAAAGCCATTACTCTTATGACTTACAACCTGTTTTAGCACACTGTTTCAGATTCCCATTATCCCTAAACCAAACCTGCTAAGCCACGAACCCAACCTTCAACTCCATCGATGATGGCTCCAATTCGGGTCTGAGACAATGATAGTGAGTTTCTCTTCTCTTTATCTCCAACTAATGGTTAAAGCTAAGGAACTACCTAGTTGGTTTGAAGCACCAAGAAATCAAAATCAAAAGCAAGCCCTCTTTAACCCACTTATTGTTTTCTACGGAGACAACACACGACAGAAAGCTCAAAAAGAAGCCAAAAGATTGATACTTAGACAACAAAATTGAGTAATTGGCGTAAAGTCACACATGGGTTAGTAAACAACTATGCTAAAAAACAACAATGTAAAAGCAAACCCTAGATGTGTGTGTCTATATGGGAGAAAGAGACATGAAAGGTAATAATAAAAGTACTCTCGAATCAACAAAATTACTTAGTACTCAAATATATTTTTCAGTTATTCCAACATCTTAACATTTCAACTAATGCACAGTCAACTAAGATGCAAAACTAGCTAGCAGAAGAGAGAGACTAGTTGGAGAGAGAGAATGGGAAAGAGGATAAATGAATGTGTCCGTTTTTAGACCCCTTAAAACACAAGTTGTTTAACTTAGTTATTTAGTCAAGTGATTACTTAGATAAATTATGAGTTCTAGGTTAACACATCCAAATCATATCATATAAATAATGCGAAAATATAAAGAACACACGATATGATAACTTAGGAAAACCAAATCGGTAAAAACCTAGAGAGGATTTAACCTAGTTATCCTCAAGGTAAAACAGATCTACTATGAAAGAATTGAAGTTTGTACAATAGAACTTAGACCACTGACATCCTATTGCTACCTCGAGTAGAAAACTTACTACCACGACCACGTGACAGCTTCGAGTCCACGGACTACTTCTTTCCTTGATCCACTGCAACCACAAGTAATCCCACTTATGACTTTGAGACTCCCCTCAAAAGTTTTAGATTTCTTTAAATTCTTTATGCGGCAACTAAAGCGATCACTAAGTTCTTGACATGAATCTTGATCTTGATAACCTTAAGTGTGTATGAAGGTAAACACCTCTAGATTTCATAAAAGATTCAACACATAGCAAAAGAAGAATGGTCACAAAAAGTATTGAGATGAAGCATAAGGACCAAAAGAGCCAAGGATCACTAGGGACACAGAATCACACCAATTACTTGATGAAGATGTCAACATTCTGTGGTTCAGTAGGAATATATTCAAAAACTACAATCTTTCTTTCAACCAGATCCCTAATAAAGTGATATCTAATCTCTATGTTCTTAGTTTTAGAGTGTTGGACAAGGTTCTTAGAGATATCGATAGAACTAGAATTATCACAATAGACAACCATGGTGTCTTGTGATATCCCATAATCACTTAAAAGCTTTTTCATCCAAAAAAGCTGTGAATAGCAACTTCCAGCAGCCATATATTCTGCTTCTACAGTAGACAGAGAGACAGAATTTTTTTTTTACTCATCCAAGCAACAAGATTGGCCCCTACATAAAAACACCCACTAGTGGTGCTTTTTCTATCATTGGCAATACTGGCCCAATCTGAATCTGAGTATCCAGCAAGAAACAAATTTGACTCTTTGCTATAAAACAATCCATAATCACGAGTTCCACTAACATATTTAACATATTTTATAATTATTTTAACAGCATTCAAATATGAAACCTAAGGATTAGATTGAAACCTAGAACATACACTAACATTGAGAGCAATATTAGGATGACTTGCAGTTAAATACAAAAGACAACCAATCATGCTTCTATATAATGTAACATCAACAAACTCATCCGAAGGATCATTGTTTAGCTTTACATTAGCTGCCATTGGTGTTCTAACATGTACAGCCTTTTCATGTCCAAATCCCTTGACAAGATTTCTAGCATATTTTGCTTGGTTGATGTAAATTCCAGAATCCGTTTGCTTCACTTGCAATCCCAAGAAATAAGTTAGTTCACCAACCATACTCATTTCAAACATCTTTTTCATTTCATCTACAAAAGATTGAGCAAGAGAATAATTAGTAGCACCAAAAATAATATCATCAACATAAATTTGAGTTACTACAAAATAATTCTTATCCTTTCGTATGAAGAGAGTAGTATCTACAAATCCTCTTTTGAATCTATGCTCAGTGAGATAAGCAGTTAACCTATCATACCATGCCCTGGGAGCTTGTTTCAATCCATAGACTGCTCTCTTCAACTTGTAGACATCATCTAGTTTGTGAGAATAAAAAAAACCCTTTGGTTGTTCAACATTCACGTCTTCTTGTAACATTCCATTAAAAAATGCACTCTTGACATCTATTTGATACAACTTGAAATTCAAATGACTAGCTATGGCCAAGAGTATCCTAATGGATTCCAATCTTGCTACCAGTGCAAAGGTCTCATCAAAATCAATCCCTTCCACTTGTGTGTATCCTTGAGCAATAAGTCTTGATTTATTTCTAATGACTGTACCATGTTCATCTGACTTGTTCTTAAAAATCCACTTAGTTCCAATCACATTTACTCCCTTTGGTCTAGGAACTAATTTCCACACATCATTCCAAACAAATTGATGAATTTCTTCATGCATGGAATTAACCCAATCAGCATCTTGAAGTGTTTCATCTACTTTCTTTGGTTCAAATTGGGATAAATAGCATGAGTAAGTGATTACATTCAATGCTTTGGACCTTAATCTCATGTTATCATTTAGACTACCCAATATGTTTGTGATATGGTGATTTAACTTTACTCTAGAAGATGGACCTTTGACCAGAGATGTGGAGGTACCTTTTTGTTCAGATGAAGAACTAGGCTCACTTTGTTCTTGTTGAGTTTCACGAATAGGTGTGGATGGTTCTGAACTTGATGGTACTGAAACAACATCATTCAATAACAGTAGTTCTTCATCACTATGCTTCCCAACATAATCTTCAAGAATAGAATCATCAACCTCCATAGTCTTTTCTTGAACCGGAGGAGTGTTTTCTGAATGAGTTTCTGAACATAGTTCATCATTGATCACCACATTTGAAGACTCCATGACTGTTTTAGTTCTCAGATTGTACACTCTATATGCTCTACTAGTGGAAGAGCATCCCAAAAAGTATCTCTTATCACTCTTTGCATCAAACTTTTCTAGGTTCTCCCTATCACGCATAATATAACAGTCACTGCCAAATATCCGGAAGTATTTGAGAACAGGCTTCTTTCCTCTCCCGAGTTCATAAGGAGTTTTCTTAGAATCAAGTATGAAATACACTCGGTTGAGCGTATGGCAAGCAGTGTTAATTGCTTCTCCCCAGAAGAACTTCGACATCTTCTTGTTATGTAGCATGACACGAGCCATCTCTTGAATAACCCTATTCTTCCGTTTCACTATTCCATTTTGTTGTGGTGTCTTAGGTGATGAGAACTCTTGATGTGTGCCTTGATCATTGCAGAAAGTAACTAGTTTTGTGTTTTCAAATTCTCTCCCATGATCACTTCTAATTCTGGCTATCACAATACCTTTTTCAACTTGCAATTTCTTGCACAAATGTATCATCTTTTCAGGAGCCTCAGCCTTATCTCTCAAAATCACAACCCAAGTATATCTAGTGAAATCATCCATAACAACTAGAATATAATTCTTTCTACCTAAACTCTGAACTCTGGTAGGACCCATGAGATCAATGTGCAACAACTCTAAAGGTCTTGTGGTTTGAACTTCAGTTACAGACGGATGTTTGGACTTCACTTGTTTACCCATTTCACATGGTCCATATATGCATTTCTCTATCTTTTCAAACTTGGGCAAACCAATAACTACATCACACTTGGAAGTCTTCTCTAATTGCTTGTGACTTGCGTGTCCCAACCGTTGATGCCATAAGTCTACTTGATTGATCTTCGCAGTGAAACACTTGTTACTTATACTTGGTGTTATACCATAATAGTTATCAGCTGTCCTAACACCAATACACATGCAGTCACCTCCATCATCAAGTATCTCACATTCATACTTGATAAAGAGAACATTTAGTCCATTGTCACAAATCTGACTGATGTTGAGTAAGTTAGCCTTCATCCCATCAACATACTAGACATCTTCAAATACTGGCAACCCTGGAATGTCCACAGTTCCAATGCCTCTGATCATAGATTTGCTTCAATCTCCAAATGTGACTGTCCCAATCTTTCCTTCAAAAAGTGTCTTGCATAGAGCTTTGTTTCCTATTGTATGCTTGGAACAACCACTATCCAAATACCAAAGACAAGAATCACGTGCCTTTAAGGTGGTTAAAGCAGTATAACACACATAGTTATCATCACATGTAATTATACCAAGATACTCGAGGAAAGACTTAACACATACAACAAGTGACATAAACCAAAAGTAGACAAGTTGGAGTTTTAGCAATAAGAACTTCAAAGAATCCATGACAACAGGGGTCAAGGATCAACTCTTAGATCAAAAGATCTAAAACACAAGAGCTAACCTGCTCTGATGCCACTTGTCCGTTTTTAGATCCCTTAAAACACAAGTTGTTTAACCTCTTTATTTAGCCAAGTGATTACTTAGATAAATTATTAGTTCTAGGTTAACACATCCAAATCACATCATATAAATAATGCGGAAATATAAAGAACACACGATATGCTAACTCAAGAAAACCAAATCAGTAAAAAACTTGGGGAGGATTTAACCTAGCTATCCTCAAGGTAAAACAGATCTACTATGAAAGAATTAAAGTTTGTACAATAGAACTTAGACCACTGTTAGGGTACCTTTTTTTTTTACACCTAACTTTATTCGAGTACCACCTATTTATACCATTATAAGTTATTGGGTTTTCCCAAACTTTTTTTTTTTTTTGCTCTATTATTATGTTAATCACAAATATTTCATATCTTATTATCTAAATTGGGTCATGATATAAACTATCACAAAAAGCCCAAAAAACTCGTATTTTATCCAATTTTATTATTATTATTTAGCTAAGCCCAAAAAACTCCTATACTTATGCTTGGAAATATTTGAAAAGCCCATAACTCAAATCTATGGCAAAACAATTTTATCAATGGAATTCAAATCCATAATCAAAGCCCATGGATTGAAACCATGGCAATTTATTTATCCAAATCCCAATTCACATTGGCAATATCAAAACCCAATTCTCATTGGCAACATCAAAAACCCAATTCTTATTGGCAATATCAAAAGCCCAACCTACATTGGCACTATTAAAAGCCCAAACTAACTACTTGGCACTATTCTATCAAAAGCTCAAGGTTATTAATACTTGGCAAAATACTATGTCATAATTATTTCACTTAAAAGTCCAATAATGAACAATGCTTTAGATTCTTAAACATATTGCTATAATATTACAAGCTCAAGGAATTTATGAATTATCTATTCTCAAAACCCATGACAATCATCTTATAAAAGCCCATGGAAAGTTATGATTATTAGACCCATGACATTTATTTATTTCATATTATAAATTCATGTTCACTATCTATCTTACATCACAACATTCATAATATTTATTACCAAAACTCATGATAATTATTCATCCTACATGTCCAATATGATTATCTATAGAGAAACTCATGAGAACATCACATTATTCCATTATAGTGGTTGTTACCATATTTATTTAAAACCCATGGTAAATATTATTCTCAAGAAAAATATTAAAGGTCATTATTTAAAAAAGCCCCAAAGAAAATATCATTTACAAAGTAATCCATAGTAAAAATTATGAAAAACTATACAAGTTGTTATTTAAAGCCCATGGGAATTAATACCCAAAATCTATCATAAATATTTATTAAAGCTCATGGATTTATTTTATTTCTACTAACAACTAAAACCAATGAGGAGTAAAAAACCTATGGCAAAGCATGTCTTTAATGCCCATTTTGTAGGCCCAAGAATCTCATGAAGTAGGGGACAAGCCCAAGCAAAGAAAGGGTCGTGTGGCCCAGCTAAAAGTGCTGAAATGGAGCAAAGTTCCAGTCCAAAAAGATTCCAGCAAGAGGCTTGAAAGTGGGCAACCAACCCTTGTTCATCCCTAACCAAAGAAACAACTAGAGACCCCTACAAGAGAACCAAGCCTTTGAGGATGAACTAGGGGTTGTCCTATTAGTTTTTTGCCATCCTTTGCCTAACATGAACAGTGCCCAAGAGCTGTCATATCAGCTGAAATTTAAAGGATGATGGGACTCCATCATCTTCCTCAAGACTACACCTCCAGCAGAAGGGGAGCTGAAACCAAATCATCCAAACTTCAACAAATTGATGCTATAAATGTTAAAAACATTCAAGACGTGATTCATGTCCCAAGTCCATGAATCCTAAAGGGGAAAAATTGGGAACATGTGGTTTGGAGGGCGAAAAGGGATCTCTAGCGAAACCCTCTATAGTGGACTTAAACTTTGACACTTGGCTTGGGGTGTTGAATCCTACTTCCTAGGGTCCAAATCTTAGTTGTAGCACTAGGGTTCTTCCTTAATACTTGCCTTAATCCCATTGGCTGAACACAATCTCAGCAATCTTAGCATTTAATGCAAGGTTACACCAAATACTACCCATGTGTGACATTGCCCAAAGAAGCAAAACAGCCCTAAAAGCAAATCTCCCATTTTTAGGCCAAATCCAGGTTATTAATTTAGCTGACTTACTCCCCTAAATCAGACCTACGTTTTTTTTTTTTTTTTTTTTTTTGGATTCTTGTGAAGTAATGCTTCTCTAAACTCCATTATAAAAGCATAAGCACCTCAGCCCATAAGAGGGGACAGACTCCCTCTAAAATTCCTAGTCTATTTGCCATTTTATTGGTGGTTTAGCTCTCTTTAAACTCACTACTCATCCTCTTCAGCCCACACTTATCTAACCTCAGATATTCTTTTCTCTCCTTTTCACAATCATAGCTTATAAATGTCTCCCAATTAGTCACAAACGGCCATTTCCTCTGAAACTCTTGATTTGTTGGCTATTTTGTTTGTGGTTTAGCTCCCCTTAAGCTCACCACTCATTCCTCTTATGCCATTACTCACTAAAGCCTCAACCTCAATATTAATCATATTCCACTCACTCAAAACAGCCCATATTGTCTCATTCATGTCTTATAAACACACATACTTACCAAAATCTTAGTTTAATACTTGCTGCATTGAGTTGGGATCTCTCTCTCCCTTCATTCCATCCTATTTTTCCTCTTTTATTTGTAACTATGAAATCTTTAATCCTTGTTTATTATTATTATGATGAAAGCCATAATGTTTTGGATACTATGGAAGTTTTCCCTTATGTTGACTTAATAATAATAAGAAAAACATATGATTTTTACCATGTAAACACACTTATTAACCTGAAATTACCCTACCACTAGAGATAATACCGTATCGTTAGAAGATTAATTTGGACTATGATGCTATAAAAGGACTAATAATATAACAAACTAACAACAGTAACGTATTTATTGTGCTTTATTGTTGTCTTCTTGTTAGGGTGCAACCTCTATCTCTTGCTTGGGTGGACTTACACAACATCGAAACCTTTGGGCTTTATTTCAAGAGCCCATCGTCGAGTTTCGACTTGGCTACCCTATATTCTATTTGGGAACATCAAAATTTTCTCCTCAACAACCACTAACATCCTATTGCTACCTTGAGTAGAAAACTTACTACCATGACCATGTGACAGCTCCGAGTCCACAGACTACTTCTTTCCTTGATCCACTGCAACCACAAGTACTCTCACTTGTGACTTTGAGACTCCACTCAAAGGTTTCTAATCTTCTTTAAATTCTTTATGCAGCAATTGAAGCGATCACCAAGTTCTTGACATGAATCTTGATCTTGATAACACTAAGTGTGTATGAAGGTAAACATCTCTAGATCTCACAAGAGATTTAACATAACACATGAAAGACCTCTAAAACGTAGGTAGGGTTTTTCTTTTTATACTTGAAGTTAGACATAAAACCCGACATGTCAAACAGGCTTGGGCTAAATTGGAAATTCTACAGAAAAATAAATCTGCACGAAATTCGATCGATCGAGTCTAATTTTTGATCAATCGAGCCTTGTAGATTTAGACCAATAAATCCTGCAATCAATCGATTCCAATATGCAATCACTTAATAGCCACATATGCAAGTCACTAATGGAGGGTTGAGTTTTGCTAACGGAGTGAAACTTCAGGGTGTGAAATCCAATTTCTCAAATTTCAGGGTGTAAAATCCAAACAACCCCAAATTTCAAGAATGTATTTTGCAATTTACCCATAAGATTATTATAGTTGACGTGCATATTCACTATAGTTACCAAATTCGAACTATTCATCAAATTGTCAAGAGAGGCATGATGGTTTACTAGTTCACCTATTGGATTAATAATTGATTTATTTTTAAAAATATATAAAAGAAATCAAAGAATCACATAAAAAATGATACAGTATTAAATTTAAACATAAATATGCAAGCGCACCAAAACACTACAAAAAAACTGCACTATTGCGGCAGGCCAAAATCGCTGCAAAAGCCCAAAAAATCACCGCTAAAGGTCCGTTTGACCTTTCGTGATGGGTGTTATTGTGGCGGTTCAACCCACCAATGTTGCGGTGCCACAATAGCTCTATTGCAGCGGTAACAGAAAACGCCACTATAAATGCACCTTTTAGTGGCGTTTTTGATTTTTTTGCGGGGGGTAGAAAACTGCTGCCATATAAGGTTAGAATTTGTGTCAATTGACTTTTAGTGGTGGGTTATGCCCGCAACTATTGGTGTCCACGTTTAGCGGCAGGCAAAAGGTGTCGCTATAGGGAATCAATTAAAACGAACTAATTGCAATTTTAGCGGCGGGGAGAAAAGACGTTATATGTGTAAACCTTTTAGCGACGAGCAAAAACGCCGCTATAGGGCTTCATTTAAATCATAATATATGCACCTTTAGCGACGCCGCTATAGGTTTTTATTTATTTATTTATTTTTTTCCAACGGGTTTTAAAACTACTATTTTTTTTTACAAACCTATTACAAAGAACTTGTAATAGTTTTAGCTCTACTAACACAATACCACATATGTAACTAATTAACAACACCAGAAATGTCTCCAAACTAACATAATATTAATATAGAAATATATTATCAAATACATATAACATTATCTATAACCATTATCAAAGTTCCAAAGTATTTAAATAAATCCTTCAACACTTTTGCAAGAAGATGCCCTTGGTACACTTTTGCAAGAAGAATCAGTAAACACTATGGTTTGTAACCCTCTAGCAGCCAACTCTTTTGCAAGAAGATGCCCTTGGTACCTAATCAATGACCAATTTGCAACAAATCATATCAAAAAGAGTAAAATAAATCAATCCTAAGCTAAAAAGGGACTAATACAATTGCTTTCTTGTGGTGAAGATAGATAGTGTCTAGTACGAACTTTGAAGCACCCTCTGCAACAAATACCCCAAATGATATTTTTTTCTCCTTTGTAGCACATCGAAATTCTTTCACTGTTCTTGAACGACTGAAAGTTAATATCACCTCATTGTAATCAATCACAAGGCAAAGAATATTTCAATTGAATGAAAAAACTAAGCCGGTATAGCCTATAAACAACAAATACTTGCATCATACATGAAAGATTATCAAGTGACTAAACAATTTCAACAAAGATAACCATACATGAAAACCAATTAGAGAGACTAAAAATCAAGCAAAGCTCCACTTCAACTAGAAAGATTTCTAGAAATAGAAAAACTACGAATGGCTTTTAAATCTACTCTAGTCAGAAAGCTAAAAGAGGGTATTCTAAAAACAATGAAATATATAGTTTCATTGATGCAGATCATATTGTGATAGATTTGTTGGAGTTTTCTAGATTCAAACAATTGTAAGGAGAAGAAACTAACTAGAAAGAGGTTTTGAAACTCTAAGACTCATCATCATTGGACTTATCATCATTAGACTCATAAACATCATCGCTAAGCTCTTAATCATCAATAAAGTCTTGTTCAAGCAATTCATCCTCAATGATCGACGGTGTATCATAAATAGTTCATTCTTTATTAACTCGAGCCCAAACATGGTTGTCATTTGTACCATCACATGCATCATCAATTGTTATATTGTAAGGGACATTCTCAAGATAGGTACCCACTTCATCATCATCATCATGTGAAGCATTAATACCAACATCAACACCTCCCTAGGTTTTGTATTGACCACCACCGCCCAATCTTTATGTTTCACATCGACAACTCGTGAGTATCAATCGTGAAAAATTGACAAGGGGAAATCCAAACTCATCTTTTTTGCATCATCTACCACTAATAACGTCAACCCATTGACATTTGAATAGTACATATCGATACTTGTCCGAGTAGTTCAACTCAATAATATCGATTAGTACACCATAATAAGTAGCACCACCTTTAGTAACAACACAAACTCTACCATTTTGAGTTTTCCTAGTTACCTCAGAGTTTTTGGTGTGAAACTTTACACCATTTATAACATAACGCTTGAATTGTTTTACTTCATTATCTGGATATCAAGCAAGTCATGTGACTTTATCAGAGAGTTTCTTTTTCTCAGATGCACCCATTGACATCACCTAATATAGACAATGACGTTTATTATAAGTATGCTATCTAAAGTGTTACAACCAAGTTTTATATATAGACATTGACATCACCTATTATAAACAATAAAGTTTTATATATATGCTTTACTTATATAGTTCCTAAACCAGCTGCAGAATTTCTCCATGTGTTGCTTTTGAATAACATCATTTGTTACATGAAAAAGGAAATCAGCCTTGATCTCTGCTATGTGTACACTATGTAGACAAACGTGTTAGTGTTAAGTTAGAAAATTGTACTTGAATGCCATGAAAGGATACGCAATGACATATTACTTACTCGCAAAATGAGGTGATTTTTTCACAATTAAATAGCACATAACGATGTGCTTAGATCCATGAATTTGAATCTAATGTAATGCTCACCACCGCACTCATGGATTCCTCGACATTCCTAACAGGCCAATTGAATGCAGTTTTAACAGATTTAAAATGGTGTGAGCAGAATGCTAAGCATTCCTCTACTATATACCCTTTTGCAATGGAGCCTTTTGGATAAGTTTTATTATGTACGTAAGACTTAAGTTTTGAAAATTACCTATTGGAAAACCCAAGATCAACAACGGGAAATTGGTGTGAAAAACAATTAATTAGATAGACAAAGTTACTATACGTGTTACCTCTCTATGGGATACATCCAACAATAATGAATTGGGCCAGCAACTTTGGCTTCGCTAGTTAAATGCATGACTAGATGTACCATCACTGTAAAGAAAGAGGAAGGGAATATCCTTTCCAACTCACACAATGTTACTGCAATTCTCTTCTTAAGAGCCCTAAGTTCATCCACATTTAGTACTTTGGAACCTATCTCCCTAAAGAAACAAGATAAGTCAATTAAAGAAATACTCACTTCAGGGGGCAAAGATCTGCGTATTGCTATCAGAAAAAGTTGTTGTATTAAGATGTGATTATCATGGCTCTTCATCCCACTAATCTTGCGTTCTTTGAGTTTAACGCAACACAAGATGTTTGAAGAATATCCATCTGGCACTCTTACATCCTTCAAAACTTGCAGAAAACCATCCTTTTCACTAGCATTCATATGGTAGCAAGCATGTGGCATACGTGTCTGATCATTCCCAACCTTTTCCAAGTGAAGTTTACTTCTTATACCCATATCCTTTAAGTCTTGATGTGCCTTCAAGTTATCATTTGCCTTGCCATCCAAGTTCAACAATGTGCCAATTATATTATTGACTGCATTCTTTTCAATATGCATCATGTCATGATTGTGACGCAAGACACGGTCCTCCCAATAAAGCAAGGTGAAAAATATACTTCTCTTCTTCCAGACAGTTAAGGCTTCCTCCTTTCTTTTTCTTTTATTGGGCAAATTAACTATTTTCTTCCCAAACACATGATCAACTACAACATCCATTTGTAACATAATTTCCCTTCTGGATACCGTAATAGGAGTTGATCTCATATCAACATGCCCATCAAATGATTATTTTTGCTTACAAAATTTATGATCACTATCCAAGAATCACCTATGTCCAATGTAACTAAATTTCCTTTCATATCTTAACCAACGAGACTGACTATCATAGTTACAAGGGGGATATGCAAGAGCACCTTTGGTACTTCAACCTGAGATATCACCATATGCAGGAAAATCATTTATGGTCCACAATAATACAACATGCATTTGAAATGATTTTTAGAAGACACATCAAACGTTTTTACTCCAAAATCCCATAACTCCTTCAGTTCTTCTACTAGGGGTTGTAAGTACACATTTATATTGTTCCCAGGCAAGGTTGGACCGATAATCAATAATGATAGCATGAAAGAAGACCTTTTCATGCACATCCATGGAGGGAGATTGTATGGGATCAAAATGACAGGCCATGTACTATAAGTACTACTCATAATTCCATACGGGTTGAATCCTTCGGTAGTTAATCCAAGCCTCACATTACGAGGCTCAGATGAGAACTCTATGTACTTAGAGTCAAATGATTTCCAAGCTTCAGAATCAGCAGAATGCCCCAGTAACCCGTCATTCATATGACCATTGGCATGCCACTTTGTTGGGGACATATTTTTATGTAATTGGCATATCCTTTGACAAAATGCACTTTAGGTGTATTTGGGTAAATCTAAGTAGGTTCAAGATGATCATTACAAGTAGTTAAATTAAAGACATGAAGACTACTTAAGAACTACTCAAGAAAAGTGCAAATCTATAAGCCTCGATACCTCCTCGACAGAAGCTCAATCTATCGAGATTCATTAAAGCTCGACAGATGTCTCGATCGATCGAGCTTACAGGTTTTCAGATTATAGCTAGCAATATTTTTATTCTAAAAGGCTATTTGTTTATGGGTTTGTATAATCCTTATTAGATTAGGAAAACCCAAGGTTTGTGTAAACCTATTTGGAATAGGAGAGCCCATTAAGCTCCTATTTAAAGGAGGTGGGAAAAAGAAAAACCTAACCCTAAAGAGCTTCATAAGGTTTTCTTTTTGAAACCCTAGCCTCCTCCTACAGAAGAAAAAGTTCTTGCTGCGTTTCTTGTACGCCTTTGGGTTTTATAACCAAGCAAAGTCTCTTGCACCAACATTGAAGACCTTATTGGTGTTTCTATGTGAAGCTGCTGCAAATCAACTACAACAATCAAAGGGTTGATGTGGAGTTAGTCACGTATTGGGATTCGTGCAAAGGAGTAAGCCGCGTACTGGGATTCGCACATCAGATTGGTTAGTCACGTACTTGGGAGCCATGCATCAAAAAGGGGAACTGTCACTACAGAACAAGTCCAATTGGGTATTGGGGTAAGAGTTCAACTATAGGTTGGTAAGGTACTTGGGATTCATTTACTTGTAACCACTTGTTGTGATAATAGTGGAGTTTCGATAGTGGTGACCTGAAAATCACTCGGTGGGGTTTTTGCCATTAGGTTTTCCCTATTCATAAACAAATCACTGTGTTATTTATTTTCCGCTACATAATTAGTTTATTGGTGATTTTTTTGTGCTACCACGCATTTGCATGATAAATTGATTAATTAATAACTTAGCTAATTAATTAATTAATTTCTATCACAATGGGTCATTCAGTTTGTGGCCTATTAAGTGGTATTAGAGCAGGCACATTCTGATTAGGTTTTAATCTTTTCTGTGTGATCCATTGACCCCTGTTGTCATGGAAACTCTTGATTGTTTTGATTTGCATGATCCTATGTTGAATGATGATGATGATATTCAAGATGCCTATTGCAAGCTTTATAAATTTTGTATGAAATCTCTTGAATGTTTTACAAAATTGAAAGCTGAATTTAAAAAGGTCAAACTTGAAAAAGATTATTTGATTGCAAAATTGGATGAAGCCAATATTTTGAATGAGAATTTTAAAAATCAAATTTCATCTCAGGTGGACAAAATTAAGAGTTTGGAAGAGCAACTAGTTGAATTTAAAACTAAAGTTGAAAAATTAACTAGTGTTAAACTTGTTGTTGAGCCTAACTCAAAAGAAAAAGATTTTTATATTCCCCCATTTAAAAGGAATAATGAAGAGTTGAAGGCTAATATTGCTAGGATAGACAAAAGTAAACAATCTGATGTTAACACTGAAGTTTCTAAACTTATGTCTAATACTCCTCCTAGGTTGAATAAAAATTTTGAATTTGTCCCCACTTGTCATCATTGTCATATTGTTGGTCATATTAGGCCAAATTGTCCTAAGTTGAGGTCTTTGTCAACCTCTAAGGTTAGACCTCCTTCTAGGAAACCGAGTAGTTCTAAAACTACTCATGTTTGTCACCATTGTGGTGTTTCAGGTCACACTTGTCCTAATTGTTTCAAATTGTTTCCTCATAAGCGAGTGTCCAATAGGTCTCATCCTTTGTCTAATGGTTTTGTACCTATTCTTGGTGAGTTACTAAAAGTTTTGAGCTTTTTAACTCAATTTCAGGGGAATTCTAATTCCTCTATGTCCTTTAGTAGTCATACTAGGACACATGCCTTTTCATCTTCACAGCCAAAGACTCATGCTGTGTGGGTGATAAAGGATCTTAAAACTTAATTGTTTTTTCTGTTTGTCCTCTACTTTAATTCTTTCTATCTAAAGTACAACTCTCCTTGCTTGATTTCTTATCTGCTTTTGGAATCATGCTTTCATGCATCTGCATCTTTCTTTCATGCTTTCATGTTGTTTCACATGTTTTTGTTTGGTTATTTTTCAGTTTTGCTTTATTTTGTTTTACATATAAAAAGAAAAAAATTGAATGGCCATTGGTACTTGTGTACCTTGGATGGCCATTGAAACAAAGTTTTCTAAACTTTGTATCATTTGTAGCTTATATGAGCATCTCTATGCACAACTAAGCAAGTGAGCTTTGTGGCTCTTGTTTGTGATGAGTAAGATTGAGTTGTTTCTTATACTTAACACTCGTATCACTCTTTTTGACGGGAATGACTTAAAAATCCTAAGAGAAAGGCATTAATAACCATCTCACTATTATTGCCCGCCAATCATGTATGACATCTGTATGTTTCGGCATAGCAAAAGTGTGATGTCAATGACATTTGTGTGCTTAGGCATAGCAAAATTGGAATATCAAATATCATTGGATATTTCTTTTCTCTCTTTAATATCTCCATGCATGATATGCTTAAAAGAAAAATATACAAAGAAAAATCAAAAGCAAAAAGATCAAAATGCTTTAAAAATGATTGCAAGCGTGTATTCTAGGAGATGTGGGAGTTATAGGATGTACCTTGAAGGTAATAGTCCCCATCAAGCAGTTATGATTGTGTGTGAGTTAAAGTAATTTTCTGATATCTCAAATCGTCATAACATGTATACACTTATGCAATCTTCCGATGTTTTTCACACACAACACGCAATATTCTTTGCTATTCTTGATACATGTGCAGGTACAATATGATTTGGCCATCACAAGGTTTTACATGTGTTAATGTATGCTCACTAAACTGTCTTGACTTGTTTTTGAAATATAAAATTGGTTAGACTTGTTTAGTGTATGTGTGTGTTTTTGAGAATCCATGTGCTTAAAATTGTTGTTGAGAGATGATATTGAGAGCTTAACATGTTGATTGGATCATTGGTTGAGTTGCATGTTGGATTGCATTCATGTCTGTGTTTTTCACTTCTCGAAAAACTGCTTTTAAAAGCTAGCTCGACACCTCCTCGACACCTCCTCGATACCTTGCTATCTGTCGAGCTTCTTAAGCTTTTTCTTATTGCAATCTTGACAGCCTCTTGACACCTGGTGGATCAATCGACAAAGCTCCTGTCTCCTCGATAGCTTCTCGACACCTGGTGGATCGATCAAGATCTTTTTAGCCTTTTGTTGTTTTGTCCCTCGACAGATCCTCGACAGCTGCATCTGTTGATGACTATTATGCTCGACACCTATCTCGCCATCTCTCAGTCGATCGAGATCCTCTTGCATGCATTATTTTTCACATGTTTTGCATATTTTTTATTATCTTTATGTCCACAGCATCTTGTTTTTCTTTTTCTTATAGGTCTATGGTTCCTTATTCTTTTTCTTTTTCTTTTTTTATCCTTTGACAATCTTGTCAAAAAGGGGGAGAAATTTGAGAATTGAATGTTATTCCTCAGGGGGAGTAATAGATTTAGGGGGAGAACTTCATGTTAAAGGGAAGAATGTTTTTTATGTAACTATTTTAGGGGGAGAGTTAGTTTGATACACATTGATATTGATATATTTTTTTGTGTTGTGTATCTTTTGGTTTTGTAACCATTTACATACATCATGTATTGTTTCTATATTAGATGATGATGTATGTGTTTCACTCTTTATCTCACACGTGTTGTTTCTTTTCTCTCTTTATACACATGTTTCTTGTTTATTTAACTTGTTATTATTTTCCACATGGTACCTTGATGTGTTTTTTTTAGTGCCTTTTAGGAAAGACAAGTGAAAGCCAAGTCAAGATTCCGAACCTTCTTCTTGCAACAATTTCCAAGGTTAGATCTTTTAGACTAGGCTTATTTATTCTGTAATCTTGAGTAAAATGTATTCTAGGACATTCAATGTACTCTTGTGGTTTTGTCTCGGATTGCCAAAGGGGGAGATTGTTAGGGACATATTTTTATGTAATTGGCATATCCTTTGACAAAACGCACTTTATTTGTATTTGGTTAAATCTAAGTAGGTTCAAGATGATTATTACAAGTAGTTAAATTGAAGACATGAAGACTACTCAAGAATTGGTCAAGAAAAGTACAAATCTATAGGCCTTGATACCTCCTCGACATATTCTTGATCTGTCAAGATTCATTAAAGCTCGACAAATGTCTCAATCGATTGAGCTTACAGGTTTTCAGATTATAGCCAGCAATGTTTTTATTCTAAAATGCTATTTGTTTATGGATTTGTATAATCCTTATTGGACTAGAAAACCCAAGGTTTTTGTAAAACTATTTGGAATAGGAGAGCCCATTAAGCTCCTATTTAAAGGAGGTGGGAAAAAGAAAAACCTAACCCTAGAGAGCTTCATAAGGTTTTCTTTTTGAAACCCTAGCCTCCTTCTACAGAAGAAAGAGTTCTTGCTGCGTTTCTTGTACGCCTTTGGGTTCTGTAACCAAGAAAAGTCTCTTGCACCAACATTGAAGATCTTATTGGTGTTTCTATGTGAAGCTGCTACAATTGTAACCAAGAAAAGTCTCTTGCACCAACAAGAAAAGTCCAATTGAGTATTGGGGTAAGAGTTCAACTGTAGGTTGGTAAGGTACTTGGGATTCCTTTACTTGTAACCACTTGTTGTGATAATAGTGGAGTTTCGGGAGTGGTGACCTGAAAATCACCCGGTGGGGTTTTTGCCGTTAGGTTTTCCCTATTCGTAAACAAATCACCGTGTTATTTATTTTCCGCTGCATAATTAGTTTATTGGTGATTTGTTTGTGCTACCACGCATTTGCATGATAAATTGATTAATTAATAACTTGGCTAATTAATTAATTAATTTCTATCACAAGGGGTCATTCAATTTGTGGCCTATCACACTTCATATGATTGGCTATTTTAGGAGACATAAATAGTCGTTGCAATCTTGGCTTCAAGGGGAACCATCGTAGGATCTTTGCAGCTTTCTTCTTTCTTTTCTTGGAAGAAGCATTAGTACTTTGTTGACCTTTAGACTCATTACTTTCCCATCTTGAACGGTTACAGTTTGGACAAGCTTCAAGGTTGGCATTCTCCTGCCAATATAAAATACAATCTTTAGGATAAGCATGAATCTTCTCATGGCTCAAGCCCAAATCCTTAATAATCTTTTTAGCCTCATAACAATCTTTTAGCAACTTAGCATTTGAAGGAAGAAAATCAAGCAAAAATTGTAGCAACATGGTAAATAATTTGTTGGTCTAACCATTAAGACCCTTCATGTGGTACAAATGCATAATGGCTACCAATTTGCTAAAATGCTTACAACCTTTATAACAAGGTTGATTAGCATCTTCAAGTAATTTCATAAATCAAAGTGCATCTTCATTAGGACCTTTTGCAAGACCTTCTATGGGTTGTTGCATAATAGGGACTTCTTCCATTAGCCCAGATGTCATATCTTGTATGGGGAACATGTCATGCAACATGTCACGAAGATCGACATACTCTATCGAGTTTTCTTGGACATGACTATTAGGAATTTCGGAAGAAGTTTGTGCAAATGATGATTCCCCATTAAAAACTTAAGGGTTATAACCCCAACAAATCCTTTTCGACACTAAGTAAGCCTATACGACATCAATAGGCCACAAATTTGTATGCATAGTTTTCTACACGAACATAAAATCATTCCATTCGGGTGTGCATGGTTAGATGCAAAATTTAGAAATTGTTGGACTCCATCTAAATATTCTCCCAACCTTCTATTTGTAATTTTCATCCAACTCCTATCCATTGCTATAAGTGATTTACAAGAAATACCTACAATGTGATTTCATGAAAGCACAAAGCAAGAGTTAAGACACATTTTATTTACACAATTTCAGTTTAATTTAAGAAACAAATCATCTTTAATCATTCACTTTTAGCTATGTTCCTAACAAAACAATGAATTTAAACGCATGGAGAAGTTATCAATACATTTGATAACTATAACATCATTACTAGCAATAGCCTAAAATGAATTAATCAAATAAAAACAACTCAACAAGAATCATCCAATATTACACAAAACAGTTAACACTCCTAATATCAGCTAAAACCACCTTATTACTCCATGCAAGCCACATGCTTGCCCTAATTCAACAACCCACCACAACCAGAGAGAGAGAGAGAGAGAGAGAGAGAGTACCTTAATTATTTCACCAACTTCACTTTGCCAGCAATTAGTTGTATCTATGTGAGATCAATGGTCCAAATGCTGCAAAGTGTCAACAACAGGATTGGACTAACAATATTAGAAGGTAGAGTATCACAAATTTGTAAGATAATCCACTTCATATATTAAGTTATTACCAGTTACAGTATTAAAGTTTGGACTAGCAATATAGTGTTTTGGAAAGGAAGTGAGCATTGTGTAAAGAAAGGGATCCTTGTTATGGTTCACCAAGTTAATAATGAACTATAGTAATTCTAATCACAACACATAGTTAGTTTATTGGATTTAAATTAATACCAATTCAAACGCCCAATGAATTAACTAAATTCATAAAACCACACAAAAAAAAAAAAAAAAACAAAAAAAAAACAACCAAACCTTGAGTGGGATGCAACTGAGAGAGAGGGAGAGTACTTTTGGATTGGGAGATGGAACATTCCTTGCACAATGAGTACAGATCAATCAACAAAAATAAAATAAAAAATAAAAAAACTTATAGATCAGAATGATGTTCTTGGCGCAAAGCTGGTGGACAAGCTGGTGTTGATGTTGGCGGCGGAGGGTGGTTTTGTCAAGCTCAGGGATGGAGCGGTGGGTGGAGATGTTGGCGGCGAAGGGTGGTTTTGTCGAGCTTGGCGAGGATGGAGAGTTTGAGGATTTGGGATTGAGAGTTTGGGGAGAGTGAGAGTTTTGGATTGAGAGAGAGAGTGAGAATGATAAGTGGGAAAAGTGAAAACCTAATAAGAAGGATGACGAAAAAAACATAGGGAAATTATGGGGCTGGAAATTTAAAAGTCTATAGCGATGGTCTAACCCACAGCTATAACTAAGAAAAAGCGTTGCAAAAAGGAGTCCCTATTGCGGCGGTCATACAAAACGCTGCTACAGCTCACATATTGTGGTGATTTTCTCTACTGTTGCTATAGTATCTACGCAAAATGATATATTTATTGCGGCGAGTTTTTGGAGTGCCACTATATCTAAGTTACCACCACTAAAACATATATATTTCAGCAGTTTTATGTCCCGCCACTGTAGGATGCTGCAAAAGACTATACCTATAGCGGCGGTCTCCAAAAAACGCTGCAATATGTGATATATAGCAGAGGTTTTTTCACCCGCCGCAAAAAAAGTGCCACAATAGTACAGATTTCTTGTAGTGAAATAGAAATTAATAAAATAATATTATTTAGGAAAATATTCAAATATAAAATATAAAATTTAATATATATATATATATATAAAATAGAAATCTTGAATTGATCTTTTTTAATATTTACTTGATGTTTAAAAGAAAAATATTTTAAAAGCCCACAAATAATGTGCATAATTGAAGGAAAGTATGATTATTTGATCAAAATAACTTAACTTAAAAAAATAAAAAAAATAAAAAATAAAAAGACAATTCAAATAAAACCATATGATTCAATATTTTTAGGGTAAAATATTATTTTAGTTTCTAAACTTTACTATAAGTTTGCTTTTCGTCCATAAACTTGTAAACTTTGAAAATTTTATTTTTCACCCCTAAACTATTGAAAATGTTTTATTTTTTGTCTTTAAACTTTATCAAAAGTTTTTATTCGACTAAACTATTTTGAAAAGCTCTTTACAAAATTTAAGTATTAAAAAAAAAATTAAAAGTTTAAAGACAAAAAGCATACTTTTAATAAAATTTACTAACTAAAATAGTATTTTACCCATATTTTTATCAATTATTTTACAAATCTATAATTTCTTTCAATAAAGAACAATTTCTCAAAAAAAAAAAAAAAAAGAACAAAATTTTCCACCTGTTTAATGGTAATGTGATAGTTAAAAAAAAAAAAAAAAACCATTTTGTTTAGTGGTAAGAAAAGAAAATGCATGAAGACCAGGACATTTATTTTTGAATGGTATCCTAATCCAACAGGTGTGAGAGAGAGGCGTAGAATAAGAACAAGTAGAGTGTGGAATAGGGAATAAAGTGCTTTTGATCAATTTGATCCTTCCAAGTGTAGAAGTGTAGAGAGGGGGCAAATTGAGAGACTTTGTGATGTGAGCAATGCGAAGAGTAGTTGGACTTCTCTTCCAATCTTTATAACAACCCATTTCTCTCTCTCTCTCTCTCTCCAATTTAGAAACCCTAGCTTGTTGGCTTAAATGGGCTCTGAGGGATCCGGTGTTGTTGGTGAGCTTTCTAAAGCTAGATTCTTTTTTACTTTCTTGTAATCTTTTACGGGTTGTTTTAATTTTATGATTATTATTATTATTATTATTATTGTGATTTTTTTTGTTTTTGGTTTATGTCTTTGTGTGTGTGAGTTTTTGTGGGATTTTTGTTTGCATTGTTTATTGCTGTAGATTTTAGAATATAGGGGTTGGGTTTCTATTGGGGTCTTCTGAAACATGGGTTTTCTTAGCCAACATCCTTCTCAAGTTGGTGGTTAATCATGTACTTGGATCCGTGCATCAATTGGTTAGTCACGTACTGGGAGCCGTGCATTAAAAAAAGAGATTGTCACTACAGAACAAGTCCAATTGGGTATTGGGATAAGGGTTCAACTGTAGGTTGGTATAAAGTATTGGAATTCCTTTACTTATAACTGCTTGTTGTGATAATAGTGATTCTCGGGAGTGGTGACCTTAAAGATGAGGTTTTTGCCTTAGAGGTTTTCCCCATTTGTAAACAAATCATCATGTCAATTTTATTTTATTAACTTAGTTGGTGATTTGTTTGTGCTACCATGCGTATTGCATGTTAATCAGATTAATTAATTAACTTGGCTAATTAATTGGTTAATTCATCACAAGGGGTCAATATATTCTTGGCCTATCAAGTGGTATCAGAGTAGGAAAACTCTAATTAGGATTAATCTTTATTGTGTGATCCATTGACCCCTGTTGTGATAGAGGACAATCATTGATTATACCTCCTTTATTTGATGGCACTCAGACAATCACTACATCCAGACCATTGGAGCTACTACATTTGGATCTCATGGGTTCAACTAGAACTGAGTCTCTTGGTAGAAAGAGATACATCATGGTTGTAGTAGATGACTTCACTAGGTACACTTGAGTCATTCTTCTAAGATCCAAGTCAGATACTCTTGAGCACATTGAAACCTTGTGCACAAAATTGCAAAATGAGAAGAGCTTAAAGATTGATCGAATTTGAAGTGACCACGATAAAGAATTCGAGAACTCTTACATGGAGTCCTTTTGCACTAGATTAGGTATATCTCAATAATTCTCTGCTCCTATAACTCCCCAGCAAAATGGTGTGGTAGAAAGAAAGAACAAGGTTATTTAGGAGATGGCTAGAGCCATGTTACATAACAAGGATGTGGCTAGAAACTTGTGGGGAGAAGCTGTCAACACTGTGTGTCATACAGTTAACAGGGTGTATTTCAGACCCGGTACCAAGAAGACTCCCTATGAGTTATGGAAGGGAAGGAAGCCCAATGTTAAGTATTTCAGAATCTTTGGAACTACTTGTTTCATTCTCAAGGATAGAGAGAATGAGGAAGCCCAAAAAATCACTCTCTCTAGCCAGTGTTTTGATTGGAGAAATAAAATGAGTATTTATAAGTTAAAATTAGGGTTTTGGGGGTCATTTAATGATCTTTGAATGTTCTCAAGGGTCTATGAGCCGGCCCACATCAAAGCATGATGTTTTGGGTCCTTAAAATGAGGTTTTAAAACCCAGAAAATTGGACTGCCCAGTTGGCCCACATTCAAATGGTTATAACTTATTCAATGTAAGTCCAAATTAGGGAAATTTTATGTTCAAATTAAAGCCTAGGATGTGTACTTTCCAATGAAACAAACCTCACTCAAAATTTCTTTGTGTATCAAAATTTATGGTAAAAAAAGTGAGCAAAGGGCATTTTTTAGTATCAATTTCAAAGCAATTTGAGCACTTTTAAGTTGTGATTACTTCCAAACTATTGTGAACTATTTAATTACCCTTGGTTTACATATGTCAAACTCATCATTAGGACTAGGGACCAAAATTTATTAACAGGTACAAAATGCGATGTCTACAGATGCCCCTCTTTTAACTTTGCTTGCGCTACAAGTATAGTTAAAAGCCTGAAGAAACAAACATTTTGCAAGTTAATAAACTTTGAGTCCACATACACACACTACACATAAACACACAAATATGCAAGCAATCATACAAACATGGGGGCATGCTAAAAAAGGTGATTGGCGCACTTCCAACAGGAACTGTGAAAAACCACATAAAAGAAGAAAAAAACTGAGATGTGTTCAAGTTTTAAGGAGCTCTACCTTCATGACACACATACATGCAAGCAATCACACAAATAAGAAATACATCATAAGACGCATAAAAGAAAATCAGGGATGTTTTTCGAGTTTTAAGGACTCTAGCTTTGAGTTTTAAGGACTCAACCTAAAGTTGGGGGGACCACTCGAAGCAAAAAATTTATGTCCAAACACAAATAGGTCATTTAAGAATGATATATTTATGCCAAAGGAACCACACGATCAAAAAATTTACATCCAAACACAAACAAACCACTCAAAAATGAGAAATTTGCACCAAATGGACCACTCGATCGAGCAATTTACATCCAAACACAAATAGGCCACTCAAAAATGAGAAATTTACGCCAAAGGGACCACTTGATCGAGCAATTTATATCTAAACACAAATGGGCCACTCAAAAATGAGAAATTAATGCCAAAGGGGTCCACTTGATCGAGCAATTTACGTCTAAATACAAATAAGCCACTCAAAAATGAGAAATTTACGCCAAGACATAAATGGTCATACATGACTCACACAAACACATAATCACACAAGGTTTGCAAAAACAAACTCACAAGATTCATGCAAACATGCAAGAATACAAAACATAACCACACATGACTCACATAAGAAAAAGAACAAACAAACACACAAGACTCACATAAAATATCAAACAAATATGTGATCACAAAAGATAACAAAACGATGAACATAACAACATAGGAGACACACAAATATAACAAAGCATGCAAACACACAAAAAGCTAGACAAGATGGGCCTAGGGCCTAAGACAAAATGAGGATGGGCCTAAGGCCTGACACAAAGCAAGGAGAGGCCTAAGGCCCAAATAGAGTATGAGATGGGCCTAAGGCCTAAGATGGAACAAGGACACAAACAAGCAAACAAACACATATAACATAAAAGCAAACAGTAAAGATCAAAGACCAACTGTAAGGATTGCAAACAAACATGAAGATGCCAAAGACAATGACTGACACGACAACTTCTAAGGAAGTGATAAACGCACAAGACAAAGGGTAACAGAGATGGCAAGGACATAGAACATGAGGTCAAACAGCCTCTAAGAAAAGAAGACACGAAACAAGACCATCCTAAAAGGCATGGTAAAAAATGGGAACCAAACACTTGATTCATTATGGATAACTTTTGAGATGTTCAATTGTTAGAATGCATCTTCCTTATGGGTTCCACCTTGCCCCTAGCTTGACTGATTTGCTTTCTTTTCTTTTCTTTTTTTACCCTATTTTTTGCCTAGGCCACCCTTATAGGTTTTCAACCTAGGAGGCATTTTTTTACTCTTTATTTATTTATTTATTTTTAGGCCCTAACTTTTGCCTAGACCGCCCTTACGGGTTTTTAACCTAATGGGCTCTTTCACTTTTACAAGAAACAAACAAATAATAAGAAATGAATAAGTTCTATAACTTATCCTCAAAAAATCTAGTCAATTCAAATTCTCAATACATGAATTGCACAATTGACATGATGTGACTGCACCTCACAAGGTTGCCTACGTACCCAAAAGGGATCAAACCTAATGTAGTTCACACGAACACTTCAATTGATCAGAGAGGACTTTTGTTTAGCTTATAATGAAGGCTTTGGTTCTTGGCTCACAAAGAAATGAACAACAAAGGCTCAAACTTACTTTCTTGAGGGTTACAACTTGGTCAAGGATTACTTTTCATCACTTTTGAACTTTCTATACATTCACTTTTTTTTCTCTTCACTTTTCATCTTTTTTTTTTTTTTTTTTTTTTTTTTTTTTTTTTTCGCATTTCAATTCACTTCACTTTTTCACTTTTTTTGTTTACTTTTGATTCACATTTTTTTTTACTCCCACCACTTTATTTCATGCATTGCCCCTAGTGTAGGGTGTAATCCTTGACATGGGTTACTTCGAAAGAAAACACACTTTAAAGGCTCAAAAGGGGTAAGCAAATGGAAATGTGTTTAAGAAAGTAGAATAATGACCTCTCTTCATCCCAAATTCCATTGTTCAATTATGGGAAAACATGCAACATCTCATATTGAGAATCAAATCAACTTAAAACTTTGAGAACTTTTCATAAAACTCAAACCATTGCAAACCACTTTATTGATTAATTAAAAGAGAGTACATGAATTGAAACAACAATGACACTTCTGAACTAAAAGACACACTGAGAAGAAAAAAAAAAAAAAAAAAAAAAAAAAAACAACAACAACAACTCTTGTGGATGCAATAACAAAGACTAAACTTCTTGATCAATCAAACCCAAGTAGGAGGGGTGACAACATGGTAGTCGGGAAGAGGATTAGTCTTGATGTTTGGGTGGTTGATGGGTGGCAAAGGGACCTTGCCAGATTCAATAGGGTCTTCAATGTCATGACGGAGATGAGTGCACTTATTAGTAGAATGACCATGGCTCTGATGGTACTTGCAATGTAGTTTGGAGCAGAAGTGTTTGGAGTATACCTTTTAAGATCTAATGGCTTGATAAATCCTTTGGTTGACAAAGCTTCAAGTGCTTGGGATAAATTCATTGCCAATGGAGTGAACTCCCTTCAAACACTAACAACATTAACTTCACTTGTCTTACCACCATTGTTACCACTATTACTTGAATTCCCTACCCTAAACTTCTTTTGAGGTTTTGCATCACTCTTCTCAATAAATTCACTATTAATAGCATTCTCAACTTGTATACCAACATCATACAAATCAACAAAAGTCTTCAAAGGATTGGTGCAAGTTAATGCCCATAAGTAGGTAGAATGTTCTTCATGACCATCCTCACTTGGTCTTTCTCACTAGGACGATTAGACATCTTGGAAGCTTTTCCTCTCTACCTCATCAGAAAATTAGAAAATGACTTATTGCTCAATTGCTTTGTAATCTCCAAGTCTCTAAGGCTCACATCCAATTGAACATTGTATGAATATTGTTGTGCAAAAGTTTCACCCATCTTGTTCCAATCATTCATTTTAGCCTTTTCCAATGAGAGATACCATTGTAAGGCTACACCACTAAGAGTTTGAGGGAAACACAAAATGATTTGCTCCTTGGTAAGACCTAAAAGCTTCACGGCAAGAACATATTGCTTCAAATGATTCTTGGGATTTCTAGTTCCATCAAAAGAATCCATCTTTGGCATCTTGAACTTTGGGGGGAGTTGAACATCGGAAAATGGACACAATCCCTTAATATCAAGCATGTAGTCCTCCATACCTTGGAACCTCTTAAGCATACCTTTCATCTTCTCAGTTTCTTGCAACATCTCTTTGGTTTCCTTTGACTGTTCTTTCTTCTTAGCGTCCTTGTTGATCTCATCCTCTTTTTCCTCAAAACAATCATCATCAAAGATAGATTCTTCATCTTGAGGTTCTTGCACTACCTTCTTCTTCTTTCCTTGAGCACCCTCAAGAAGGTGAAGCCTCACAATGATAGGAGCAGTCATCCTTCTTATCATTTCTTCCATCTTCTTCAAAATATTTTGGTCACTTGATGGCATTTGGTCAATAGAAGTAAGATCGGTTCTTATGAGATGATTATCAGAAGTTCGAGACAAAAAGGGTTGTGTAATACCATTTTTAGGAGCAATGATGGGTCACCTACAAGAGACTTATCCTTATGAGAAGCATTTCATGAAGATCACCAACAACAAAAAAATTATATTCAATTCCCACCTAACCTTGCCCCTAGAATGAGACCATAAAATTTAGACAAGACCCAAGAAAGATAAGACCCAAGAGAATAAAACTTGAAGACCCAATAAGGAAGATGTAAGGTTAAATTTAATCAACCATCTTATTGGCTTTATTTCGTGACAAATTTTCTTGTAATTTAGCAATTAGTAACCCTGTATTTATGTGGGAATCATGTAAGGGTAATGTGTGAGAGAACGTGAAGAAATGTTCAAGTTTGTGCAAAGTAGCAGGGACTCGCAACTAGAACTCGCGTCTGGCAAGCCTCTAGATGATGCACACAAGTGAAGCATGCAGAGAAGATGAATAGTCATGCCAGCTGGAGCACTACAGGACAAAAAGTCCAGTCTGGCAATTTTGTTTGCTCGCGGTTTGAACTCACGCCTCAGTCAAGTTGTGAGGCCAAGTCGCTAGCCAGCTCTGTTTTGAAAAACTTGAGTCTTCTCATTCCATTCTCACTCCAGTATAAATACCCCTTATACCCACGAAATGTAGAGAGCTTCCAGAGAGAATATTGAGAGAGAAACCCTAGAGAAAAACAAGATTGACTCATTTACAATCTTCATATAGAGACTCTTCAAATTCCTCTACTCTCATCCTCTCTATTGTTATATCCTTGAGAGGTTCATTACCAAAACCTTTTCTCACCATACCCACATCTGTGAGAAGGTCATTTGGTGCTTGGGAAGTAGTTAGGAAGGGATCAACTTCATATTGGTTGATACTATGGGCTATAGCGGAATCCTGTAAGTTAAAGAAGAAATAGGTTCGGCGCAACCTCGTTGGAGTAGGAGCTTGGAGGGCTTAGGTACACTGGGTAGATTAGGCTTGGAGGGTCTTCTGCTATTCATGTATTCCAACTACATTCTTTAGTGGATTATTTACCGCTTGGAGGGTGGCGGAGAGGTTTTACGCCGAGGGCTTCGATTTCCTCTTCGATAACACATCGTATGTTGTCCTTGTGTTTGCATCTCTCTTCCCTTAATCTTTGCCATTTAATTTCTGTTGTGAATGTGATTTTATTTGGTCTAAGATTGTTTATCAATTCTGTTATATGCTTATGTTCATATTTCACACATTAATTGTTTGATAATAAGCTTGAATTGGTAATTTGTAAATTGGGGGTCTAAACGTTCAAGGTGTTTTATACACTAATTGAACTTTCATTTGGTATCAGAGCAGGTACACTTGTATTGCTTTCATTACCTAAATGTGATCCTTGACCCCTTGTGTTTATTTGCCATGGATAGTGCTTTGTATGCCTCTATGCATGTTTTGGATGTTGATGAGTGTAACATGCCACGTGTTTGTGAAAATGCCTCTATGAGTGATAATTCTCATGATTGTGATGCTATGTTACATGAATCTTTAGGTGTTGTTGATATTCCTAACATCAAACTCTTAAGGAAAAATGCTAAGAAGTTTCATAAGGATTTGAGCAAATTATTTTCTGAAAAGGATGATTTGATTGCCAAGCTTAATGAATCCAACAAATTGGTTGAAAAATATAAGAAACTTGCTGAAATTTCTCTTGAAAAGATGAAAGAGTTTGAATATTTGAATTTGGACTTGGATGCTAAACTTGTTTTGTCTAAAAAAACTTGTTGATGAGCTAAACTATGAAAATGAATCTCTTAAAATGCATGCCAAGTGTTTGATTGTTGAACCTATTGCTAAAAAGGATGATAATATATGTTGCAATCATGTTGTGTTACTCAAATTTGTGCCAAATGTGTGTTCTACCTCTAAGGGAAAATCGGTGTACATTCCTCCACACAAAAGAAATCAAAAAGTGGAGAGAAAGGCTCTTAAGTCAAAGCCTCCATTTAGGTCTCAACCTAAGTCTTTGGATGGATCTAAGTTTGTTCCAACTTACCACCATTTTGGTGTGATTGATCATATAAGACCTCAATGTCATAAGTTGAAGAGGGAACAAAAACATGTTGCTAGATCCCTTCCCAAAAAGTCTAGTGGACCTAAACACATTGTTTATCACCATTGTGGTACTTTTGGTTATCTAAAACCTCATTGCTCTAAGTTTCATGCTCTTAAAAGAATCAAAAGAAAATAGAAACTTGAGCTTCTTGGAAGTTGTGCTATAAAAGCTAAACCGGTTTTGAGTGAAATAGCATGTTGTTAAAGAAAGTGTTTAATGTTCTTAACTCCTTGTCTATATGCATCTTCGATTCTCATTCTTTCAACCCTCGTCTCACTTCTCATGAGACACTCATTCCAAACAATCTTTTCGTTTGGATGAGGAAGGGTTCCTATGGTTGAGCTTTTGCTCTTTTGGTCCTTGATCTAATTCTTTCGATCTTTGTTGGACCCTTCATGCATTAAATGTCATATCTTCATGCATTTTATGCATCTTGCATTTCTTTATATGCATTGTGTCTGTTTTGATCTTACTTTTATGTTTTAGTTTTGTGTGAGTAAAAATCCAAAACCACATAGAAAGTAAAAAATTCAACAGTTTGATCGTATATGTTTGAGCACATATCACATCTGAGTTTAGCCTTGTACCTTTGTTCAAATGGCTTTATGCATTTACGAGCTTAGCTTGTTCTTTATGCACTTATATCTTTGTGGGAAAAATCTTGCCACCTATGCATGATTGTTGTAAATCGATCTTCATGCTTGTCATGAATGATTAGTTAATAGTCATGTTGGTTTTGATACATGCATAGACTTGTGCCTATATATCTTCCTACACTTTTTATTGTTTTTGCTTAAAAAGCTCACCAAATGTAAATCTCCAAATGAAAAAGGATATTGAGTTGCAAAAGCCGTCACACATATTAGTATTTGACTAGGAAGAAGGGAAAGCGACTTGTATTGAAAATGTATGATGCCCAAAAGCCAAAGGCTTGTTCATCAAATTGAAATATCAAAAAATTTCAGGCATCAATCTCAAAATGAGATGTATTGATTCAAAATGATCAAATGTTATGAATTGTAAAGAAGCCAAATGAAAAGCTTCAAAGATATGTAATAATTTTATTGTGGGAGGTCATATATATTCATTTCTATAATTGAGATAGATCACTTGACTTAGTACTAGTTGTGTAAGGCTTGATTGAATTGATCATTGAAGGTCCACACTTGATACACACACACAATACACATGCCTAATGTTCAATGAATGCCTTATTCATTTATTCGATTGTACTTCTTTAAATGTGATGTGTGTGTACTCAACTATATATGGATCAAACCGAAAAGATTTTTGATCATTTTATATGTTTTTGGAAGTGATTTTTATCACTCTTTGTGTTCATGTTTAGTGCTTACTTTGTTTTTCATTGTTTAAACATGTTCTATGTTGAAAAACATGTGTCAGAGTTTTTCTCGACTCAGCTGGTGACTTGCCAGTCGCAAAACCCCAGTTGCAAGTTCATCCAGAAGCTTTGGCGACTCACTCGCGACTTGCGAAAATTTTCACGACTGAACCTCGTGACTCGCCCAGTCGCAAAACGCCCAAAAATAGCTTTTTAAAGGGCTTTTTGTGGGAAACCTGTTTTAAACCTCTCTCATCCTCTCTTAAACATCTTTTTCACTATTTTTACACCAAAACCCAATCAATTTGAATGGTTTTTCATTCCATTAACATATCTAAGGTAATTATAAACTCTTTTCATTGATTTTGATCCTTAGATTATGTTTTGGAGAGTTTTGTGCTCTTGGTTGAGATTTTCATCATAGGGGTTGGGACAACTTAATTTTTGTCAAATTTTTGCATGGGATTGGTTTATTTTGTTGATTTTCTTTGGATGATTGGCCCCTTGTGGCAACATGTATTAAGGGTGGATTTAATGATGTTCATGCATTGTTTCACATTGTTGTTCATAGTGCGCATACTAGGTGTTTGATATAATGCCTCTTAGGCTTTTTCTCGCTTGTTTAGACTCCGATGAGTACCAAACTTTGGGGTTTCTCATGTTTCCTCATTAGGAACATGTTTAGTTCATTGGTTGTATATTTAACACACCTTACCCCACATGTGCATTTTCCATGCATGGGTCATATATTGCATATTACCACCTCTTGCACACACATTTGCTACCCTTGTCATGCATTAGTCTATATCTTGTTTCTTCATCCTAGCATGTCATGTTTACCTTATGCTTTATAGCATCTTGTTATGTCTTATGTTTTGAGCTTCATTTTCTCATTCATCTTGCACCCCCTATGCATCATTCTCCTTATTCATTCCTTCATCTCTTGCCTTCTTTTCTCCTTGACCCCTTTGTCTATTCATATCAAAAAGGGGGAGAGTATACTCTAGATTAGTATACCAGAGAGTTTTGTCATTTCTATATGACTCATGTGCACATTCCTAGAGGGAGAAATTCTATTTCTCGTGCACGTTTATAGGAGGAGAGATATTTTATAGGGAAGATGCATATACCAAGAGGGAGAAGACATTGTGCTAACAAGAAAACTTTGTTTTGTTTGTCATTTCTTTATGACTATTTTGGTGTATGATTCTTGATCACAATTTACTTGTTACATTATGATTGTCCTTTTATTACTTGCTTTACCTTGAGAGTCTAATGTGTTTCGTGCAAGTGTTTCAGGTTACAGGTATATATGTTCCAAGTTCATCACAACTCCTATGACTCATGATAGGGGGAGTGATATGATAGGGGGAGAAAGAGAGAGAGCTTTATGTTATATTAACTATGTTTTTGCTTTGCTCATAGTTCATGATTATGCTTAGCTATTTAAAATGTTTTTGTGTTTTGTACCCTTGCTTATGTAGCTTTTGTGTTTTGTACCTATGTTGCTTTTGTAAGCTTTTAGGTTTTTTTTTTTTTTTCATGCATTTGTAGGCTTTTATGGTTCGTACCTATGCCTTGTTGCATAGTACTTGTTGTTTTGTCCTGCATTACTTCAAGTACTCTCACTCTTGTGCCCCAGTAGGATCTTGTTCCTAGATGTATACTTGTTATGTGCATTGGTTGAGTGTTGGGCATGCAAATGATACTTCACGTTTAAGCTTATTAGCTTGCATGTCCGAATCTTCATTCCATATGTGAATGAGCATTGTGGTCACTATTCTATAGTGATTGCTTGTATGGTCAAGCCATGGTTTATTGCTTTATTCCATTTTGCCTGATCGCATTGTGCTTGTTTCATTTGCATTACAAGTTTTCTGCATACAATGATCAAGTTGTGTTGTTGTGTTTCAGGAGATACTTGTTCTTATGATTCAAGAGCTTTATAGATTCTAGAGTTAGGTGTGAGTAAGTTTTGTTCGACTGTTCCCAACTCACATCTTAAGTCTAGAGTTTGTTTTAGGGTTTTGTCACGGAATAGCCAAAGGGGGAGATTGTAAGATTGAATTTAATCAACCATTTTGTTGGCCTTATTCCGTGCCAAATTTGTTTGTAATTTAGCAATTAGTAACCCTGTATTTAGGTATGAATCATGTAAGGGTAGTATGTGAGAGAGTGTGAAGAAATGCTCAAGTTTGTACAAAGTAGCAGGGACTCACGACTGGAACTCTTGGCTGGCAAGCCGCCAAATGATGCACACAAGTGAAGCATGCAAAAAAGATGAACAGTCACGCCAGCTGGAGCACTACAAGACAAAAAGTCTAGTCCGACAATTCTGTGTGCTCGCAGTTTGAACTCGCGACTCAGTCAAGTCGCCAGCCAGCTCTGTTTTGAAAAGCTTGACTCTTCACATTCCATTCTCACTCCAATATAAATACCCCTTATACCCACAAAATGTAGAGAGCTTTCAAAGAGAATATTGAGAGAGAAACCCTAGAGAAAAACAAGATTGACTCATCTACAATCTTCACATAGAGACTCTTCAAATTCCTCTACTCTTATCCTCTCCATTGTTATATCCTTGAGAGGTTCATTACCAAAACCTTTTCTCACCACACCCACATCTGTGAGAAGGCCATTTGATGCTTGGGAAGCAGTTAGGAAGGGACCAATTTCATATTGGTTGATGCTATGGCCTATAGCGGAATCCAGTAAACTAAAGAAGAAATGGGTTCAGCGCAACCTCGTTGGAGTAGGAGCTTGGAGGGCTTAGGTACACTGGGTAGATTTTCACGACTGAACCTCGTGACTCGCCCAGTCGCAAAACGCCCAAAAATAGCTTTTTAAAGGGCTTTTTGTGGGAAACCTGTTTTAAACCTCTCTCATCCTCTCTTAAACATCTTTTTCACTATTTTTACACCAAAACCCAATCAATTTGAATGGTTTTTCATTCCATTAACATATCTAAGGTAATTATAAACTCTTTTCATTGATTTTGATCCTTAGATTATGTTTTGGAGAGTTTTGTGCTCTTGGTTGAGATTTTCATCATAGGGGTTGGGACAACTTAATTTTTGTCAAATTTTTGCATGGGATTGGTTTATTTTGTTGATTTTCTTTGGATGATTGGCCCCTTGTGGCAACATGTATTAAGGGTGGATTTAATGATGTTCATGCATTGTTTCACATTGTTGTTCATAGTGCGCATACTAGGTGTTTGATATAATGCCTCTTAGGCTTTTTCTCGCTTGTTTAGACTCCGATGAGTACCAAACTTTGGGGTTTCTCATGTTTCCTCATTAGGAACATGTTTAGTTCATTGGTTGTATATTTAACACACCTTACCCCACATGTGCATTTTCCATGCATGGGTCATATATTGCATATTACCACCTCTTGCACACACATTTGCTACCCTTGTCATGCATTAGTCTATATCTTGTTTCTTCATCCTAGCATGTCATGTTTACCTTATGCTTTATAGCATCTTGTTATGTCTTATGTTTTGAGCTTCATTTTCTCATTCATCTTGCACCCCCTATGCATCATTCTCCTTATTCATTCCTTCATCTCTTGCCTTCTTTTCTCCTTGACCCCTTTGTCTATTCATATCAAAAAGGGGGAGAGTATACTCTAGATTAGTATACCAGAGAGTTTTTTCATTTCTATATGACTCATGTGCACATTCCTAGAGGGAGAAATTCTATTTCTCGTGCACGTTTATAGGAGGAGAGATATTTTATAGGGAAGATGCATATACCAAGAGGGAGAAGACATTGTGCTAACAAGAAAACTTTGTTTTGTTTGTCATTTCTTTATGACTATTTTGGTGTATGATTCTTGATCACAATTTACTTGTTACATTATGATTGTCCTTTTATTACTTGCTTTACCTTGAGAGTCTAATGTGTTTCGTGCAAGTGTTTCAGGTTACAGGTATATATGTTCCAAGTTCATCACAACTCCTATGACTCATGATAGGGGGAGTGATATGATAGGGGGAGAAAGAGAGAGAGCTTTATGTTATATTAACTATGTTTTTGCTTTGCTCATAGTTCATGATTATGCTTAGCTATTTAAAATGTTTTTGTGTTTTGTACCCTTGCTTATGTAGCTTTTGTGTTTTGTACCTATGTTGCTTTTGTAAGCTTTTAGGTTTTTTTTTTTTTTTCATGCATTTGTAGGCTTTTATGGTTCGTACCTATGCCTTGTTGCATAGTACTTGTTGTTTTGTCCTGCATTACTTCAAGTACTCTCACTCTTGTGCCCCAGTAGGATCTTGTTCCTAGATGTATACTTGTTATGTGCATTGGTTGAGTGTTGGGCATGCAAATGATACTTCACGTTTAAGCTTATTAGCTTGCATGTCCGAATCTTCATTCCATATGTGAATGAGCATTGTGGTCACTATTCTATAGTGATTGCTTGTATGGTCAAGCCATGGTTTATTGCTTTATTCCATTTTGCCTGATCGCATTGTGCTTGTTTCATTTGCATTACAAGTTTTCTGCATACAATGATCAAGTTGTGTTGTTGTGTTTCAGGAGATACTTGTTCTTATGATTCAAGAGCTTTATAGATTCTAGAGTTAGGTGTGAGTAAGTTTTGTTCGACTGTTCCCAACTCACATCTTAAGTCTAGAGTTTGTTTTAGGGTTTTGTCACGGAATAGCCAAAGGGGGAGATTGTAAGATTGAATTTAATCAACCATTTTGTTGGCCTTATTCCGTGCCAAATTTGTTTGTAATTTAGCAATTAGTAACCCTGTATTTAGGTATGAATCATGTAAGGGTAGTATGTGAGAGAGTGTGAAGAAATGCTCAAGTTTGTACAAAGTAGCAGGGACTCACGACTGGAACTCTTGGCTGGCAAGCCGCCAAATGATGCACACAAGTGAAGCATGCAAAAAAGATGAACAGTCACGCCAGCTGGAGCACTACAAGACAAAAAGTCTAGTCCGACAATTCTGTGTGCTCGCAGTTTGAACTCGCGACTCAGTCAAGTCGCCAGCCAGCTCTGTTTTGAAAAGCTTGACTCTTCACATTCCATTCTCACTCCAATATAAATACCCCTTATACCCACAAAATGTAGAGAGCTTTCAAAGAGAATATTGAGAGAGAAACCCTAGAGAAAAACAAGATTGACTCATCTACAATCTTCACATAGAGACTCTTCAAATTCCTCTACTCTTATCCTCTCCATTGTTATATCCTTGAGAGGTTCATTACCAAAACCTTTTCTCACCACACCCACATCTGTGAGAAGGCCATTTGATGCTTGGGAAGCAGTTAGGAAGGGACCAATTTCATATTGGTTGATGCTATGGCCTATAGCGGAATCCAGTAAACTAAAGAAGAAATGGGTTCAGCGCAACCTCGTTGGAGTAGGAGCTTGGAGGGCTTAGGTACACTGGGTAGATTTTCACGACTGAACCTCGTGACTCGCCCAGTCGCAAAACGCCCAAAAATAGCTTTTTAAAGGGCTTTTTGTGGGAAACCTGTTTTAAACCTCTCTCATCCTCTCTTAAACATCTTTTTCACTATTTTTACACCAAAACCCAATCAATTTGAATGGTTTTTCATTCCATTAACATATCTAAGGTAATTATAAACTCTTTTCATTGATTTTGATCCTTAGATTATGTTTTGGAGAGTTTTGTGCTCTTGGTTGAGATTTTCATCATAGGGGTTGGGACAACTTAATTTTTGTCAAATTTTTGCATGGGATTGGTTTATTTTGTTGATTTTCTTTGGATGATTGGCCCCTTGTGGCAACATGTATTAAGGGTGGATTTAATGATGTTCATGCATTGTTTCACATTGTTGTTCATAGTGCGCATACTAGGTGTTTGATATAATGCCTCTTAGGCTTTTTCTCGCTTGTTTAGACTCCGATGAGTACCAAACTTTGGGGTTTCTCATGTTTCCTCATTAGGAACATGTTTAGTTCATTGGTTGTATATTTAACACACCTTACCCCACATGTGCATTTTCCATGCATGGGTCATATATTGCATATTACCACCTCTTGCACACACATTTGCTACCCTTGTCATGCATTAGTCTATATCTTGTTTCTTCATCCTAGCATGTCATGTTTACCTTATGCTTTATAGCATCTTGTTATGTCTTATGTTTTGAGCTTCATTTTCTCATTCATCTTGCACCCCCTATGCATCATTCTCCTTATTCATTCCTTCATCTCTTGCCTTCTTTTCTCCTTGACCCCTTTGTCTATTCATATCAAAAAGGGGGAGAGTATACTCTAGATTAGTATACCAGAGAGTTTTTTCATTTCTATATGACTCATGTGCACATTCCTAGAGGGAGAAATTCTATTTCTCGTGCACGTTTATAGGAGGAGAGATATTTTATAGGGAAGATGCATATACCAAGAGGGAGAAGACATTGTGCTAACAAGAAAACTTTGTTTTGTTTGTCATTTCTTTATGACTATTTTGGTGTATGATTCTTGATCACAATTTACTTGTTACATTATGATTGTCCTTTTATTACTTGCTTTACCTTGAGAGTCTAATGTGTTTCGTGCAAGTGTTTCAGGTTACAGGTATATATGTTCCAAGTTCATCACAACTCCTATGACTCATGATAGGGGGAGTGATATGATAGGGGGAGAAAGAGAGAGAGCTTTATGTTATATTAACTATGTTTTTGCTTTGCTCATAGTTCATGATTATGCTTAGCTATTTAAAATGTTTTTGTGTTTTGTACCCTTGCTTATGTAGCTTTTGTGTTTTGTACCTATGTTGCTTTTGTAAGCTTTTAGGTTTTTTTTTTTTTTTCATGCATTTGTAGGCTTTTATGGTTCGTACCTATGCCTTGTTGCATAGTACTTGTTGTTTTGTCCTGCATTACTTCAAGTACTCTCACTCTTGTGCCCCAGTAGGATCTTGTTCCTAGATGTATACTTGTTATGTGCATTGGTTGAGTGTTGGGCATGCAAATGATACTTCACGTTTAAGCTTATTAGCTTGCATGTCCGAATCTTCATTCCATATGTGAATGAGCATTGTGGTCACTATTCTATAGTGATTGCTTGTATGGTCAAGCCATGGTTTATTGCTTTATTCCATTTTGCCTGATCGCATTGTGCTTGTTTCATTTGCATTACAAGTTTTCTGCATACAATGATCAAGTTGTGTTGTTGTGTTTCAGGAGATACTTGTTCTTATGATTCAAGAGCTTTATAGATTCTAGAGTTAGGTGTGAGTAAGTTTTGTTCGACTGTTCCCAACTCACATCTTAAGTCTAGAGTTTGTTTTAGGGTTTTGTCACGGAATAGCCAAAGGGGGAGATTGTAAGATTGAATTTAATCAACCATTTTGTTGGCCTTATTCCGTGCCAAATTTGTTTGTAATTTAGCAATTAGTAACCCTGTATTTAGGTATGAATCATGTAAGGGTAGTATGTGAGAGAGTGTGAAGAAATGCTCAAGTTTGTACAAAGTAGCAGGGACTCACGACTGGAACTCTTGGCTGGCAAGCCGCCAAATGATGCACACAAGTGAAGCATGCAAAAAAGATGAACAGTCACGCCAGCTGGAGCACTACAAGACAAAAAGTCTAGTCCGACAATTCTGTGTGCTCGCAGTTTGAACTCGCGACTCAGTCAAGTCGCCAGCCAGCTCTGTTTTGAAAAGCTTGACTCTTCACATTCCATTCTCACTCCAATATAAATACCCCTTATACCCACAAAATGTAGAGAGCTTTCAAAGAGAATATTGAGAGAGAAACCCTAGAGAAAAACAAGATTGACTCATCTACAATCTTCACATAGAGACTCTTCAAATTCCTCTACTCTTATCCTCTCCATTGTTATATCCTTGAGAGGTTCATTACCAAAACCTTTTCTCACCACACCCACATCTGTGAGAAGGCCATTTGATGCTTGGGAAGCAGTTAGGAAGGGACCAATTTCATATTGGTTGATGCTATGGCCTATAGCGGAATCCAGTAAACTAAAGAAGAAATGGGTTCAGCGCAACCTCGTTGGAGTAGGAGCTTGGAGGGCTTAGGTACACTGGGTAGATTTTCACGACTGAACCTCGTGACTCGCCCAGTCGCAAAACGCCCAAAAATAGCTTTTTAAAGGGCTTTTTGTGGGAAACCTGTTTTAAACCTCTCTCATCCTCTCTTAAACATCTTTTTCACTATTTTTACACCAAAACCCAATCAATTTGAATGGTTTTTCATTCCATTAACATATCTAAGGTAATTATAAACTCTTTTCATTGATTTTGATCCTTAGATTATGTTTTGGAGAGTTTTGTGCTCTTGGTTGAGATTTTCATCATAGGGGTTGGGACAACTTAATTTTTGTCAAATTTTTGCATGGGATTGGTTTATTTTGTTGATTTTCTTTGGATGATTGGCCCCTTGTGGCAACATGTATTAAGGGTGGATTTAATGATGTTCATGCATTGTTTCACATTGTTGTTCATAGTGCGCATACTAGGTGTTTGATATAATGCCTCTTAGGCTTTTTCTCGCTTGTTTAGACTCCGATGAGTACCAAACTTTGGGGTTTCTCATGTTTCCTCATTAGGAACATGTTTAGTTCATTGGTTGTATATTTAACACACCTTACCCCACATGTGCATTTTCCATGCATGGGTCATATATTGCATATTACCACCTCTTGCACACACATTTGCTACCCTTGTCATGCATTAGTCTATATCTTGTTTCTTCATCCTAGCATGTCATGTTTACCTTATGCTTTATAGCATCTTGTTATGTCTTATGTTTTGAGCTTCATTTTCTCATTCATCTTGCACCCCCTATGCATCATTCTCCTTATTCATTCCTTCATCTCTTGCCTTCTTTTCTCCTTGACCCCTTTGTCTATTCATATCAAAAAGGGGGAGAGTATACTCTAGATTAGTATACCAGAGAGTTTTTTCATTTCTATATGACTCATGTGCACATTCCTAGAGGGAGAAATTCTATTTCTCGTGCACGTTTATAGGAGGAGAGATATTTTATAGGGAAGATGCATATACCAAGAGGGAGAAGACATTGTGCTAACAAGAAAACTTTGTTTTGTTTGTCATTTCTTTATGACTATTTTGGTGTATGATTCTTGATCACAATTTACTTGTTACATTATGATTGTCCTTTTATTACTTGCTTTACCTTGAGAGTCTAATGTGTTTCGTGCAAGTGTTTCAGGTTACAGGTATATATGTTCCAAGTTCATCACAACTCCTATGACTCATGATAGGGGGAGTGATATGATAGGGGGAGAAAGAGAGAGAGCTTTATGTTATATTAACTATGTTTTTGCTTTGCTCATAGTTCATGATTATGCTTAGCTATTTAAAATGTTTTTGTGTTTTGTACCCTTGCTTATGTAGCTTTTGTGTTTTGTACCTATGTTGCTTTTGTAAGCTTTTAGGTTTTTTTTTTTTTTTCATGCATTTGTAGGCTTTTATGGTTCGTACCTATGCCTTGTTGCATAGTACTTGTTGTTTTGTCCTGCATTACTTCAAGTACTCTCACTCTTGTGCCCCAGTAGGATCTTGTTCCTAGATGTATACTTGTTATGTGCATTGGTTGAGTGTTGGGCATGCAAATGATACTTCACGTTTAAGCTTATTAGCTTGCATGTCCGAATCTTCATTCCATATGTGAATGAGCATTGTGGTCACTATTCTATAGTGATTGCTTGTATGGTCAAGCCATGGTTTATTGCTTTATTCCATTTTGCCTGATCGCATTGTGCTTGTTTCATTTGCATTACAAGTTTTCTGCATACAATGATCAAGTTGTGTTGTTGTGTTTCAGGAGATACTTGTTCTTATGATTCAAGAGCTTTATAGATTCTAGAGTTAGGTGTGAGTAAGTTTTGTTCGACTGTTCCCAACTCACATCTTAAGTCTAGAGTTTGTTTTAGGGTTTTGTCACGGAATAGCCAAAGGGGGAGATTGTAAGATTGAATTTAATCAACCATTTTGTTGGCCTTATTCCGTGCCAAATTTGTTTGTAATTTAGCAATTAGTAACCCTGTATTTAGGTATGAATCATGTAAGGGTAGTATGTGAGAGAGTGTGAAGAAATGCTCAAGTTTGTACAAAGTAGCAGGGACTCACGACTGGAACTCTTGGCTGGCAAGCCGCCAAATGATGCACACAAGTGAAGCATGCAAAAAAGATGAACAGTCACGCCAGCTGGAGCACTACAAGACAAAAAGTCTAGTCCGACAATTCTGTGTGCTCGCAGTTTGAACTCGCGACTCAGTCAAGTCGCCAGCCAGCTCTGTTTTGAAAAGCTTGACTCTTCACATTCCATTCTCACTCCAATATAAATACCCCTTATACCCACAAAATGTAGAGAGCTTTCAAAGAGAATATTGAGAGAGAAACCCTAGAGAAAAACAAGATTGACTCATCTACAATCTTCACATAGAGACTCTTCAAATTCCTCTACTCTTATCCTCTCCATTGTTATATCCTTGAGAGGTTCATTACCAAAACCTTTTCTCACCACACCCACATCTGTGAGAAGGCCATTTGATGCTTGGGAAGCAGTTAGGAAGGGACCAATTTCATATTGGTTGATGCTATGGCCTATAGCGGAATCCAGTAAACTAAAGAAGAAATGGGTTCAGCGCAACCTCGTTGGAGTAGGAGCTTGGAGGGCTTAGGTACACTGGGTAGATTTTCACGACTGAACCTCGTGACTCGCCCAGTCGCAAAACGCCCAAAAATAGCTTTTTAAAGGGCTTTTTGTGGGAAACCTGTTTTAAACCTCTCTCATCCTCTCTTAAACATCTTTTTCACTATTTTTACACCAAAACCCAATCAATTTGAATGGTTTTTCATTCCATTAACATATCTAAGGTAATTATAAACTCTTTTCATTGATTTTGATCCTTAGATTATGTTTTGGAGAGTTTTGTGCTCTTGGTTGAGATTTTCATCATAGGGGTTGGGACAACTTAATTTTTGTCAAATTTTTGCATGGGATTGGTTTATTTTGTTGATTTTCTTTGGATGATTGGCCCCTTGTGGCAACATGTATTAAGGGTGGATTTAATGATGTTCATGCATTGTTTCACATTGTTGTTCATAGTGCGCATACTAGGTGTTTGATATAATGCCTCTTAGGCTTTTTCTCGCTTGTTTAGACTCCGATGAGTACCAAACTTTGGGGTTTCTCATGTTTCCTCATTAGGAACATGTTTAGTTCATTGGTTGTATATTTAACACACCTTACCCCACATGTGCATTTTCCATGCATGGGTCATATATTGCATATTACCACCTCTTGCACACACATTTGCTACCCTTGTCATGCATTAGTCTATATCTTGTTTCTTCATCCTAGCATGTCATGTTTACCTTATGCTTTATAGCATCTTGTTATGTCTTATGTTTTGAGCTTCATTTTCTCATTCATCTTGCACCCCCTATGCATCATTCTCCTTATTCATTCCTTCATCTCTTGCCTTCTTTTCTCCTTGACCCCTTTGTCTATTCATATCAAAAAGGGGGAGAGTATACTCTAGATTAGTATACCAGAGAGTTTTTTCATTTCTATATGACTCATGTGCACATTCCTAGAGGGAGAAATTCTATTTCTCGTGCACGTTTATAGGAGGAGAGATATTTTATAGGGAAGATGCATATACCAAGAGGGAGAAGACATTGTGCTAACAAGAAAACTTTGTTTTGTTTGTCATTTCTTTATGACTATTTTGGTGTATGATTCTTGATCACAATTTACTTGTTACATTATGATTGTCCTTTTATTACTTGCTTTACCTTGAGAGTCTAATGTGTTTCGTGCAAGTGTTTCAGGTTACAGGTATATATGTTCCAAGTTCATCACAACTCCTATGACTCATGATAGGGGGAGTGATATGATAGGGGGAGAAAGAGAGAGAGCTTTATGTTATATTAACTATGTTTTTGCTTTGCTCATAGTTCATGATTATGCTTAGCTATTTAAAATGTTTTTGTGTTTTGTACCCTTGCTTATGTAGCTTTTGTGTTTTGTACCTATGTTGCTTTTGTAAGCTTTTAGGTTTTTTTTTTTTTTTCATGCATTTGTAGGCTTTTATGGTTCGTACCTATGCCTTGTTGCATAGTACTTGTTGTTTTGTCCTGCATTACTTCAAGTACTCTCACTCTTGTGCCCCAGTAGGATCTTGTTCCTAGATGTATACTTGTTATGTGCATTGGTTGAGTGTTGGGCATGCAAATGATACTTCACGTTTAAGCTTATTAGCTTGCATGTCCGAATCTTCATTCCATATGTGAATGAGCATTGTGGTCACTATTCTATAGTGATTGCTTGTATGGTCAAGCCATGGTTTATTGCTTTATTCCATTTTGCCTGATCGCATTGTGCTTGTTTCATTTGCATTACAAGTTTTCTGCATACAATGATCAAGTTGTGTTGTTGTGTTTCAGGAGATACTTGTTCTTATGATTCAAGAGCTTTATAGATTCTAGAGTTAGGTGTGAGTAAGTTTTGTTCGACTGTTCCCAACTCACATCTTAAGTCTAGAGTTTGTTTTAGGGTTTTGTCACGGAATAGCCAAAGGGGGAGATTGTAAGATTGAATTTAATCAACCATTTTGTTGGCCTTATTCCGTGCCAAATTTGTTTGTAATTTAGCAATTAGTAACCCTGTATTTAGGTATGAATCATGTAAGGGTAGTATGTGAGAGAGTGTGAAGAAATGCTCAAGTTTGTACAAAGTAGCAGGGACTCACGACTGGAACTCTTGGCTGGCAAGCCGCCAAATGATGCACACAAGTGAAGCATGCAAAAAAGATGAACAGTCACGCCAGCTGGAGCACTACAAGACAAAAAGTCTAGTCCGACAATTCTGTGTGCTCGCAGTTTGAACTCGCGACTCAGTCAAGTCGCCAGCCAGCTCTGTTTTGAAAAGCTTGACTCTTCACATTCCATTCTCACTCCAATATAAATACCCCTTATACCCACAAAATGTAGAGAGCTTTCAAAGAGAATATTGAGAGAGAAACCCTAGAGAAAAACAAGATTGACTCATCTACAATCTTCACATAGAGACTCTTCAAATTCCTCTACTCTTATCCTCTCCATTGTTATATCCTTGAGAGGTTCATTACCAAAACCTTTTCTCACCACACCCACATCTGTGAGAAGGCCATTTGATGCTTGGGAAGCAGTTAGGAAGGGACCAATTTCATATTGGTTGATGCTATGGCCTATAGCGGAATCCAGTAAACTAAAGAAGAAATGGGTTCAGCGCAACCTCGTTGGAGTAGGAGCTTGGAGGGCTTAGGTACACTGGGTAGATTTTCACGACTGAACCTCGTGACTCGCCCAGTCGCAAAACGCCCAAAAATAGCTTTTTAAAGGGCTTTTTGTGGGAAACCTGTTTTAAACCTCTCTCATCCTCTCTTAAACATCTTTTTCACTATTTTTACACCAAAACCCAATCAATTTGAATGGTTTTTCATTCCATTAACATATCTAAGGTAATTATAAACTCTTTTCATTGATTTTGATCCTTAGATTATGTTTTGGAGAGTTTTGTGCTCTTGGTTGAGATTTTCATCATAGGGGTTGGGACAACTTAATTTTTGTCAAATTTTTGCATGGGATTGGTTTATTTTGTTGATTTTCTTTGGATGATTGGCCCCTTGTGGCAACATGTATTAAGGGTGGATTTAATGATGTTCATGCATTGTTTCACATTGTTGTTCATAGTGCGCATACTAGGTGTTTGATATAATGCCTCTTAGGCTTTTTCTCGCTTGTTTAGACTCCGATGAGTACCAAACTTTGGGGTTTCTCATGTTTCCTCATTAGGAACATGTTTAGTTCATTGGTTGTATATTTAACACACCTTACCCCACATGTGCATTTTCCATGCATGGGTCATATATTGCATATTACCACCTCTTGCACACACATTTGCTACCCTTGTCATGCATTAGTCTATATCTTGTTTCTTCATCCTAGCATGTCATGTTTACCTTATGCTTTATAGCATCTTGTTATGTCTTATGTTTTGAGCTTCATTTTCTCATTCATCTTGCACCCCCTATGCATCATTCTCCTTATTCATTCCTTCATCTCTTGCCTTCTTTTCTCCTTGACCCCTTTGTCTATTCATATCAAAAAGGGGGAGAGTATACTCTAGATTAGTATACCAGAGAGTTTTTTCATTTCTATATGACTCATGTGCACATTCCTAGAGGGAGAAATTCTATTTCTCGTGCACGTTTATAGGAGGAGAGATATTTTATAGGGAAGATGCATATACCAAGAGGGAGAAGACATTGTGCTAACAAGAAAACTTTGTTTTGTTTGTCATTTCTTTATGACTATTTTGGTGTATGATTCTTGATCACAATTTACTTGTTACATTATGATTGTCCTTTTATTACTTGCTTTACCTTGAGAGTCTAATGTGTTTCGTGCAAGTGTTTCAGGTTACAGGTATATATGTTCCAAGTTCATCACAACTCCTATGACTCATGATAGGGGGAGTGATATGATAGGGGGAGAAAGAGAGAGAGCTTTATGTTATATTAACTATGTTTTTGCTTTGCTCATAGTTCATGATTATGCTTAGCTATTTAAAATGTTTTTGTGTTTTGTACCCTTGCTTATGTAGCTTTTGTGTTTTGTACCTATGTTGCTTTTGTAAGCTTTTAGGTTTTTTTTTTTTTTTCATGCATTTGTAGGCTTTTATGGTTCGTACCTATGCCTTGTTGCATAGTACTTGTTGTTTTGTCCTGCATTACTTCAAGTACTCTCACTCTTGTGCCCCAGTAGGATCTTGTTCCTAGATGTATACTTGTTATGTGCATTGGTTGAGTGTTGGGCATGCAAATGATACTTCACGTTTAAGCTTATTAGCTTGCATGTCCGAATCTTCATTCCATATGTGAATGAGCATTGTGGTCACTATTCTATAGTGATTGCTTGTATGGTCAAGCCATGGTTTATTGCTTTATTCCATTTTGCCTGATCGCATTGTGCTTGTTTCATTTGCATTACAAGTTTTCTGCATACAATGATCAAGTTGTGTTGTTGTGTTTCAGGAGATACTTGTTCTTATGATTCAAGAGCTTTATAGATTCTAGAGTTAGGTGTGAGTAAGTTTTGTTCGACTGTTCCCAACTCACATCTTAAGTCTAGAGTTTGTTTTAGGGTTTTGTCACGGAATAGCCAAAGGGGGAGATTGTAAGATTGAATTTAATCAACCATTTTGTTGGCCTTATTCCGTGCCAAATTTGTTTGTAATTTAGCAATTAGTAACCCTGTATTTAGGTATGAATCATGTAAGGGTAGTATGTGAGAGAGTGTGAAGAAATGCTCAAGTTTGTACAAAGTAGCAGGGACTCACGACTGGAACTCTTGGCTGGCAAGCCGCCAAATGATGCACACAAGTGAAGCATGCAAAAAAGATGAACAGTCACGCCAGCTGGAGCACTACAAGACAAAAAGTCTAGTCCGACAATTCTGTGTGCTCGCAGTTTGAACTCGCGACTCAGTCAAGTCGCCAGCCAGCTCTGTTTTGAAAAGCTTGACTCTTCACATTCCATTCTCACTCCAATATAAATACCCCTTATACCCACAAAATGTAGAGAGCTTTCAAAGAGAATATTGAGAGAGAAACCCTAGAGAAAAACAAGATTGACTCATCTACAATCTTCACATAGAGACTCTTCAAATTCCTCTACTCTTATCCTCTCCATTGTTATATCCTTGAGAGGTTCATTACCAAAACCTTTTCTCACCACACCCACATCTGTGAGAAGGCCATTTGATGCTTGGGAAGCAGTTAGGAAGGGACCAATTTCATATTGGTTGATGCTATGGCCTATAGCGGAATCCAGTAAACTAAAGAAGAAATGGGTTCAGCGCAACCTCGTTGGAGTAGGAGCTTGGAGGGCTTAGGTACACTGGGTAGATTAGGCTTGGAGGGTCTTATGCTATTCATGTATCCCAACTACATTTTTTAGTGGATTATTTACTGCTTGGAGGGCGACGGAGAGGTTTTACGCCGAGGGCTTCGGTTTCCTCTTCGATAACACATTATGTATTGTCCTTGTGTTTACATCTTTCTTCCCTTAATCTTTGCCATTTAATTTCTATTGTGAATGTGATTTTATTTGGTCTAAGATTGTTTATCAATTCTGTTATATGCTTATGTTCATATTCCACACATTAATTGTTTGATAATAAGCTTGAATTGGTGATTTGTAAATTGGGGGTCTAAACATTCAAGGTGTTTTATACACTAATTGAACTTTCAGAAGACACTAAAAAGATGACAAACCTTGACAAGACAGAGACCTAATGCCCTAGATAAACAAAAGTGAACCTAGGGCCCTTGATAAAAGATAAAATAAGGTAACAACCCTAGACGGCACGATATGGGCCTAAGGCCCTAAAACAAAAACATGGAAAGCTTAAAGCCTAGACAAAACCAAGGATGGGCCTAAGGCCCAATACAAGACAATACAAGACACGGATGGGCCAAAGCCCAAGACACGACAAAGGATAGGCCTAAGGCCCAAGACAACACGAAAATGAGCTTATTGCCCCTAGACAAGACAAAGGTGGGCCTAAGAACCGAGACGATGCGAAAATGGGCTTAGTGCCCCTGGACAAGACAAAGGTAGGCCAAAGGCCCAAGATGAAACAAGGATGGACCTAATGCCCCTAGACCAAACAAGGATGGGCCTAAGACCCAAGACAAGATAAGACAAAACACGGAAGGGCCTAAACCCAAGACACAACGAAGGAAAGACTTAAAACATCAAACAAAAATGGGCTACTAGAATGGCCAATCTTTGAAAAATTTTATACTAAAGAAAAACTCAAAAGATTTTTATTTTTAATTTTTATTTTGAAAGAAACTCTTTTTTGAAAACTCAATTATATATATATATATATATATATATTTTATAGAAAACTTTAGGAATTTATATAAAAATCTCACTAAAAACTCACTTTTTTTTTTTTTGGAAAATTTTTTATTTTGAAAGCAAATCTTTCTTGAAAAAAAAAATTATTTACAAAGAAACTCACCCTTTTATATTTTTTTTTTGGGGGGGAATTTATATAAGAAAACATAATTGAAAACTCACTTTTTTTTTTTGGAAAAAATTTTACATATTTTTTGAAAATTTTTTTATTTTAAAAAAGAACTTGAATTTTTCTTCTTCTTTTTTGGTTTTTTTTTTTTTTTGAAAACATAAAAGACTAAAAAATGATTGACCAATTTAATTAGCCCAACAAACAATTCAAACGAAGCACACACATGCACACACATTTGGGTAACCCTACATGGTTGGGTTTTAAGCTCATTTATGTGTGGGTAAGTTCTTTAAAGCTAAAGGGACAGATCAGTAGGTTACTCATAACTAGGTGGGTCATGATTCCAATCTTAGGCCTAAATGGACCGTTGTGGATTGGTGGCAAATCGTTAATATACTCAAAGCCTATCATAGGCAATGGCATAGATTGTTAGTTGGTGGGATGAACTCCAGAAGACTTTGGCCCGAATGAAGTGTACTCATCTTCCCACTCATCACCAACCGGGGTGAAAGGGACAAAAGAACCAAGTGAAGTGTGTGCAAACAAATAAAACAGGATTTGGCTTAATTAATAAAATCTTTATTTAATTATGGCCTAACAACATGTCAGAGTTAAACTTCATCTCTATCCCCAGTGGAGTCGTCACTGTGGGGGCAAAGGAAAGTACGCCCCAGCCGAGTGGACCGTGGCAAAGAAAAGTGGAGTCGCCATCTAGATTAGGTCTAGGAACCATATTGTGCCTGTTGGAACAATCACTTACATACATGGGTCCACATACTAGATTATAGGTCCAAAGTGTAGGTATAGCTTAGGAAGGTTTTAGGCATCCAAGACCATCTAGCTTATGGGCCGGCCTCCATCATGTGTTGCTAGGCCATATTTAATTAAAGAGCTTATTTAGAGAGCCCTAATCCTTAACCTAAACGTACATCATGCACTTAAGGAAAATAAAACACACAACATGTTAAAGATCACATCACAATATATATCCAAGTGCAGTAGGCACATCACAAAATAACAACATCAACAAGACATTAATCAAGTATATTCTTCCAAGAAAGTTCATCGTGTTCATCAACCAAGTCAAATGCATGTTCATGTAATTATGCATGACTTACCTCACTGCACCATAACACCTCAGCACCTATGCATCAATGCATGTTCAAATTCCCATGAATGTTCATATGATTCATCAAAGCATAAACCCTAATCATCAATCTATCAATTCAAGCATGTGAAACATGTTATTCTACCAACTCTAGACCTAAACATGTGAAAGCTAGGCTCAACAAGACCTAAATAGAGGATTGAAACTAACCAAAACACACAAAATATCAATAACCCTAAATCTAAGTTTCTAGGCTCAAGTATGCGTGCGCATACATAAAGCACACGCACACATACATGCCCAGAAACACAGTTTTAAAGCAGCAACAAAACAATAATCAAACAAAACCTAATATGCTTCTAATATCCAATTCACCCGTTCATTCAAAGCATGGTAAGACACAACAAAACAAAATCAAACAAAGCAAAACATATTTCTAAGCATGTATAACAAATAAAACAAATTAAGAACCATGTGAATACTATGTAGCAAAGTGAGAAATCATGGGAAAGAGGCTCACCTTGCTTTAGAATCACAAATTTGAGATTGTTTAACCGACCCCTCAGTGCCTACAACACAAAGATTAGATTGAGGACAAGAATAATCAAAAGAACACAATCACAACTTAAGAACAAAAGGTTTTGAAAAAGGTTTTGAGAAATTAATTTAGAAAAATAGTTTCTGCCTTAGAACTAGCTAAAGAGAGGTTTTTAATTTGTAAACAGCATTCTAAGGTGCTGCCCTAGGGCTTTGAAAAGAGAAAAAAGGTTTTTAGAGAATATAGAGGCCAAAAAATCACTCTCTCTAGTTAGGGTTTTTATTGGAGACATAAGATGAGTAGTTATAAGTTAAAATTAGGGGTTTTGGGACCTTTTAATGATCTTTGGACGTTCTCAAGTATCTATGATCCGGCCCACATCAAAGTATGATGTTTTTTGCCCTTAAAATGAAATTTTAAAACCCAAAAAATCGGAATGCTCAATTGGCCTAACTTTTATCTGTTATGAGTTGGCTGCCTAGTAAACATTAATGGCTAACGTTTTTCCCTTTATTAAATCTTAATACATTGTTTTTAATTCTGATCTTAATTGGCAGGAGTTATTATCATTAGTGCTGAAACTTTTCAAATCTTAAAGGGTTTTTTTTTTTTTTTTTGAATCAAAATCTTTTAAGTTAATTGTTAGAAACGTTTTGAATTACTTAAATTCATAAACATTTTCTTTCCAGCTATGGACCAACGGGCAGATCACAAAGATTGAATGAAATTAAAATATGAACTTAATATGAGAAGGTCACCACAATATATATATATATATATATATATATATATAGATGTACGTGGTTAGGTGAATTAGATAATATATACATCCGTATTCTTACTCAAGTCTCTATGTTCTAAGAGCCGGTTCTTATATTTACTATCCCTCAACTATTTTGTTAATTTATACAAAATACCTATACACTATATTTCTGGGTAAAGAATGTATTATTGAGAGCTTCTATCCTATAAGTAGTGTAGACTTGTAAGGATAATCAGTGAAGATTGCTGGGTTGTTATATCTCGGGGGCGTCACGCACAATGTTTAGTCTACTACATACATTGTAAACCCCGTAGACGCGTGTATTGTTTCAAGACAGTGACTTGGTCTACGCCTCAACCCCGCAATCTAAAAACATATATGAATTGACGGTAATTTGCTTCTAATGTTATGAGACTAGCTACTTTGAAGCATCATTGAGGTCTCTCCATTGTTCTCTAATTTTATGGTAAATTATAATTTATGTGATTATTTAATTGATATTTTGAAGATTATTTGTTTATTAATTATTGTACTTAAGAATAAAAAATTTTAATATAGTTGATTGACCCAACCCACTAGCAATTTATTTATGACGATCCGTTTTCGACCTGATCCAATCTCTCAACGAGGACATGTTTGTGTTGTTTTCTTTTAGGGATATTGCTATGTTGGGCTTGATATAAGCGTTTTTGTAATGTTCATAATACTTATTGTACGTGTATTTTGATGTGTCACACAAACTACTTGCTGGTTTGAACACAATAGAAAATGCATTGAGAGATGAAAAGTAAGATCATGTTCATTGTGTGCGAGTCAGAGATGTAATAAACGGAGTTGTGTTGGGAAAAATTCTATATAACTGTGAATAAATTTCAGCAAGTACAGCGGAAGTACAACCACACAAGAACACAAAAATTTACGTGGAAACCCTTTCTCCTTGAAGGGAAAAATCACAGGACAAACTCCAAATAATTTCACTATATTAAATAGAGATTACAGCACTTAGAGATACAACTTGAGCAAAAAAACTCTCTTTTTCTTTTCACTCACTACTCTCTTTCTCATTGTATATCTCTCACAATTTTCTCTTACTCTCTCTATTTTTCTCTTCTCTTTTACTTGCTCACTCACTCACGCAGTTCTTCAAGACTGTACTTAGTCCTCACTTTCTCTGGGACTTCACTTCTTTCACTCTTCTTGCTCACTGGCCGAACGGCCTCTCCTTTTATTTCTTCATTTTTTTCCTTCTTTTCTTCCTTTCAACGTGTCTCACAAGTTTAACATCACATCTTCATTTATGTGGCTTGACTTTTGTACCTCCCTTCGTAAATGTTGTTGGACTTTTGTACATAATTATAGAGAAAAAGATGAACTCAATTCTTCTCTTTCAAACAAGCTACTCCAACAAACCCATTTCACTTTGCTGATTTCTCAGCATTTGTCCAACAAGCTCATTTAATGAGCTAAGACAAAGTGTGGGCTAGAACATGGTGCAGCGCACCCAACAATCTCCCCCTCCAGCCTACTATGGAGGAGATCTTCTATCTAACTCTTCAATTAGGATTCATTCCGGCTAAGCCAACACTAGACTCAACCTTCTTCATTATCTTCACTAACACTGAGAAAATTTCATCAAAATTAATACCTTTCATTTTCAAATAATTTATTTCACCTTGGATATCCCTAATCCAATTTCTTGGCTTCTCCTCATCAGAAGCCCAAATATGCTCGAAGCTAATTGCATGATGTTCTACAGTACACCTCCTTTCAAGAGGTTCAACAATCTCTAACGGAGGATATTGCTCCCCCTGCTCAAGACCTTCACGATCTTTCACTTGATCATTATTCCTAGCATCATGATATTTTTCATCAAATATCACTTACTCATTTAAATCACTTCCATGTAGAGAGAATTTTACTCTCTTGGCTACAACACCATTAATATCAACTCTCAACTATGGAGTTTTCTCAAAAACTTTGACTACATCGAACTTCTTCTTACAAGCCCTCACATGAGTCCTATACATACCGCAACAAGCATGTCCTCTTGCAACAACCAATAATTCTTTAGAAAGTTTTCATCTTCCATTTCCAGGATGGTTACAATAACTAGCTCGATCCATAGCCAATGTAGACAACACATTCATCCTTAAATCTGGAACATGCCACACATCCTTCAATATCAACGTGCAACCAACATTGGTCTTGATGCACACATCACCAATTCCCACAATTTTTGAATAACTGGAGTTACCCATCTTCACAACAGCAAAGTCACCTACTTTGTATGTGGTGAACAACCCTTTTGTGGGAATAGCTTGGTGGGAGGCTGCTGAATCAACAACCCACTCAAGGTCATTCTTAGAAACATGCTTACATTTTTGCTCTTCAAGAGAGAGCATCACAACATCCTCATGAAGCACAACTTCTGCAGTATTCTTCTCATCATCATTCTTTTCATCTTTCTCTTCAGTTTGTTCTTTATTCCAATGCCAACAGTTTCTTTTTATGTGACCCTTTTTCCCACATTGGAAACATTCTCTCATCTCTTTAAACTGAGATCTATCTTTTGACTGTAACCTGTCATTGGATTTGGCCCGATCATCCCCCACTGCTTTTATTTCTGCCCCTCTTCCCCATAACAAGTGCTTGATCTTGTGCATTGTTTGTACCAGCATCTCTTTTGTGAACCTCCTCGCTTAGAATCAAATCTCAAATATCATCATACTTGAGTTTGCTCTTCCCTGCAAAATTGCTCACTACCATTCTCATGGCTTCCTAACTGTTTGGCAAAGAAGCCAAAACAATTAATGCATGGATCTCATCATCAAAATTAATCTCCACAGAGGAAAATTGATTTGTGATGGTGTTAAACTCACTCAGGTGCTGAGCCACAAGAATACCTTCCACCATCTTTAGATTAAACTTCTTCATCAGATGCACCTTATTGTTAGCCGAAGGCTTTTCTTACATGCTAGACAAAGCCTTCATTAGATCCACTGTGATCTTTTCCTTCACAACATTGTGTACAACTAATCTTGTCAAAGTTAATTGTATAATTCCTAGCACCTGTCTATCAAGAAGACTCCATTCTTCTTCTTCCATACTATCTGGTTTTTTCCCTAAAAAGGGGAAGATGTAATTTCTTCCCATACAGATAATCTTCGATCTACATTTTCCAATAGCCAAAATCTGTAACGTCAACCTTCTCAATTCTTGACGTCTTTTCTTCTTCTCCAGCCATTGCTCCCAATCGAACCTACGCTCTGATACCACTTATTGGGAAAAATTCTACATAACTATGAATAAATTTCAGCAAGCATAGCGGAAGCACAACCATACAAGAACTCAAAGATTTACATGGAAACCCTTTCTCCTTGAAAGGAAAAACCACGGGACAAACTCTTAATAATTTCATTATATTAAATAGAGATTACAACACTTAGAGGTACAACTTGAGCAAAAAACACTCTCTTTTTCTTTTCACTCACTGCTCTCTTTCTCATTGTGTATCTCTCACATTTTTCTCTTACTCTCTCTATTTTTCTCTTCTCTTTTGCTTGCTCACTCACTCACGCAGTTCTTCAAGACTGCACTTAATCCTCACTTTCTCTAGGACTTCAATTCTTTCATTCTTCTTTCTCACTAGCAAAATGGCCTCTCCTTTTATTTCTTCATCTTTTCCTTCTTTTCTTCCTTTCAATGTGTCTCACAAGTTTAACATCACATCTTCATTTATGTGGCTTAACTTTTGTACATCCCTTCATAAATGTTGCTAGACTTTTGTACATAATTATAGAGAAAAAGATGAACCCAATTCTTCTCTTTGAAACAAGCTACTCCAGCAAACCCATTTCACTTTGCTAACTTCTCAGCACTTGTCCAACAAACTCATTTAATGAGCTAAGACAAAGTGTTGGCTGGAATATGATGTAGCGCACCCAACAAATTGATGATGGCCAAAGTGCAAGACTAGCTGTAACCGGAGTTGGTCAGATATATAGAACAAAATGTAAACTGAAGTAATGCTTTGGGTGTCACTCCATTCAATAATGGGATGATTTCTATATATACAGCCGGTCCCATTCCTTTGGATGATAAAACATTAACCATTAGATTATTCAAAAAAAAAAAGTTAAAAAAATTAACCATTAAGAACAGGAAAGTGTGTTTGGTTCTAAAAGTTTAGGAACTAAATGTATTAGAACTTTAATTTGTAATGTGTTGGAAAACCATGATCAAAACATTAAGTCTAGATTTAGGCTTGCTCAAAGTGTGTTTATTTGTAAAATTGGAATCGAGTGATTGTAGGATTTATTGGTCTAAATCTGCAAGACTCGATCGATCGAAAATTAGACTCTATCAATCAAATCTCATGCAGATTTATTTTTCTACAGAATTTCCAATTCAGCCCAAGCCCGTTTGACATGTAGGGTTTTATGTTTTACTCCAAGTATGAAAAGAAAAACCCTAGCTACGTTTTAGAGGTCTTTGATGTGTTGTGTGTTGAATCTCTTATGAGATCTAGAGGTGTTTACCTTCATACATACTTAGGGTTATCAAGATCAAGATTCATGTCAAGTACTTGGTGATTGCTTTAGTTGCTGCATAAAGAACTTAAAGAAGATCTAAAAACCTTTGAGGGGAGTCTCAAAGTCATAAGTAGGAGTACTTGTGGTTGCAGTGGATCAAGGAAAGAAGTAGTCTGTGGACTCAGAGCTGTCACATGGTCGTGGTAGTAAGTTTTCTACTCGATGTAGCAATAGGATGTTAGCGGTCTAAGTTCTATTGTACAAACTCCAATTCTTTCATAGTGGATCTGTTTTACCTTGAGGATAGCTAAGTTAAATCCTCCCCAAGTTTTTTACCGGTTTGGTTTTCCTGAGTTATCATATCATGTATTCTTTATATTTCCGCATTATTTACATGATATGATTTGGATGCGTTAACCTATAACTGAATAATTTATCTAATTAATCACTTGGCTAATTAACTAGGTTAAACAACTTGTGTTTTAAGGGGTCTAAAAACATACAAAGTGCTCTCTCTCTCTCTCTCTCTCTCTCTCTCTCTCTCTCTGTGTGTGTACACTGTGTTTATAAGGCTATTTGGTTGTAAAGAGTTTTGTCATATCTTTCAAGAGTGGAGCATCATCAGGTATAAGTTTGCGCATTTTACTAAAATATACAAGCTAGAGAATAGATGCCAGTATGAAATTATTGGTATTCATGGATGCTAGCTTTGGACGACCTAAATCAACTATCCAAAATTTGTGCCATTGTTGCTTCAATCTGAGAGAGTCAAGTACCAAAAAAAGAATTGCGATTGTTAGATTCTAAGACTTTAGGAACTAAATGTATTAGAACTTCACTTTGTATATGTTGGCGAACCATGATCAAAACAATGAGTCTAGTTTTAGGCTTACTCAAAGTTTATTTGTTATAGTTTGGATCGAGCTGAATGCAAAAACTTACTGTGCAAAATTGCAAAGCTCAATTGATTGAAAGTAAGGCTCAATCGATCGAGAATCGTGTCTGCAGAATTTAAATTAAGCCTAAACAACAGTTCAAGCCCATTAAGGATTAGGGTTTCAGATCTACTTCTCTCAGTAAGGATTGGCTAATCTTGAAAAAGAGGAATTGATTGTGAGATTAGATGATTTAAATAAATAAAAAAAATGAATTTTTGAGAAATCAAATTTCCTCTCAAGATGAAAAGATGAAAAGCTTGGAACAAGAGTTAGTTGAGTCTAAAGTTAAACTTGAAAATTTGACTAGTACCAAGCTTGCTGTTGTTAATAGAAATGTTTCTGGTTCTCTTAAGCCTAAAGCTTAAAAAGTTTATATCCCTCCTTTCAAGAGAAATCATAAAGAAAATGCTTATTTTGCTAGGTTAGATAAAGGTAATAGTTCTGATGTAGAAGCTTCAGCTTCTAAACCTATGTCTAAACCTACTGTTATAGAGCATAATAAATTTGTTTTTGTGCCTACTTGTCACCTTTGTGGTGTTGTTGGTCATATTAGGCCAAATTGTTCTTTGTTGAGGCAAAAACCGAAATCTGAGACTAGATTTGTTGTTAGGAATACTAATGTTCCTAAATTTTTTCCTGTTTGTCACTTTTGTGGTGTCTCCTGTCACATTCATCCTAATTGTCATAAAATGAAATTTAAAAATTCTGTATTTCAATCTAGGATATGTGATGATATTTCTCTTGCCATAAGTCCATACAAATTCTTTCATATTCTTTTGAAAAGTTTAAGCTTGTTGGCTTGTGAAAGGAATTTGCAGGATTTCAATCTTTCACAGAACATTGGTGTAATCCCTCAAATACACTCTTCTTCACATGGATTTTCACCTACAAAGCCGAAGACTCATGCTATATGGGTGAGAAAAGATTCTCTAAGGTGAGTGTTGTTGACTTGTCCTTGATTTAATTCTTTCAATTATTTGTGGACATGTTTACTTTTAGTTTAGTTTTTTTTTTTTTTAATAAAAAAAAATCCAAAAACATTGAAAATTTTAAAAGACAAAAATATTTTATTTTGTGTCTAGTTTTATTTTTTTGAGGATGACATGAATTATAATATCTCTCTCTTGATTTAGAACATGCTTGACATTGTGGAGAAACTTGAATAGTATGTGTTACACAAGTATTAAGCTAATTCTGATTTTGTGTGAGTATGTACTAGTTTGTACATGTACTCATGGTTTAATTAAGAAATTGATATTTCTTTTTTGTGTTCCCTCTATAGCTTAGTTAAAGCACTATCATGCATAGCATTGCATTGTTCATTTAGCATAATGTGTGTTTTTTTTTTTTTTTTTTTGTCATAAAATTTTTTTAAAACCAAAAAGATTTTTATTTGTTTTGTATTACACATCATGAATGTGTAGTTAAGGTTAGCCATATTATCTTTACATAACATGCCTATGTACCATTAGCTTGGATGAGCTTATTTTCTGCACTTTGCTAGTTTTAGCTATGAAGTACATGTTGTGTGGGAGTTGTTTATAGTTTTTGATCACATGATCTTGATTTTGAAGTCACATGTTTTTGATTGTTAGGACTTGAACTTAATGAGAAAGGCATAAATAACCATCTCACCATTGTTTACTAGCCAATCATAAACACCTTAGAATGCTGTGGACTTAGTGTTATCATGGGGCCGTAGTAGTAATTTTTCTACTCGAGATAGCAATAGAATGTTATGATATCTCTCTCTTGATTTAGAACATGCTTTACATTGTGGAGAAACTTGAATAGTAGGTGTTATATAAGTACTAAGCTATTTTTGATTTTTTATGAGTATGTACTAGTTTGTACATGTACTCAAGGGTTAATTAAGAAATTGATATTTCTTGTTTGTGTACCCTCTATAGCTTAGTTAAGCACTATCATGCATTGCATTTTTAATCATTTAGCATAATGTGTGCTTTTTGTTTTTGGTCATAAAATTTTTTTAAAACCAAAAAGATTTTTGTTATTTTGCATTATTTTTCTTGGATTTGAAATCAAAGTTGGTCATACTATTTTTACATAACATGTTTATGTACCTTGTTTAGCTTGGATGAGCTTATTTATTACACTTTACTAGTTTGCACTTTGTAGTGCACATTGTGTGGGAAGATCTTTATAGTTTTTGATCACATGATCTTGATCTTGAAGTCACATGCTTTTGATTGTTGGACTTGAACTTATTGAGATAGGCATAAATAACCATCTCACCACTGTTTACTAGCCAATCATGAACACCTTAGTGCATATCATAAGATTTTGTGCTCGAGAAAGTGTAGCACATGCACCAAAAGAACATAAGGTGTAGTCTCGGTTTAAATGCTAAAATTTGTGTGTACATTATTTGGCTATAATTAAATCAATCAAATAAAATTTGTGTGTACATTATTTTGGCTATTTTAATAAGTTTCTGATCAAATAAAATTGGTGTGTACAATATGAGGCAAATCAAGAAACTTACATGATTGCAAGCTTGTTTTCTAGGAGATGTGGGAGTTATATGGTGTAACTCTTTAGGTGATAGTCTCTTTCAAATTTATGTGATGAATTTTGTAGAAATTGTGATTGAATTCTATTCACATATCACCTCACATGTATCTCAAGCTTTAGCTAGTTGCACACACTACACAAGTTACTTTTTGCTAAATTTTGTACATGTTATTGTGTGTGATTTTGTTTTGGCCATCCAAGATTGAAAATTCCTTGACTTTGATGCAAAATGTGTTTAAAGTTTGAGATTTGAGGACAAATTGATTCAAAATCTTGTTTTTGGAAGATCTAGGTTAAATTCATGGGTTTTTGAAAAACTTTTCATCTCATACTCATGCATTTTTTTTTTCATAATACAACGTGCTTTGAGGAGTTTCTGCATTAAAATGCTCTGTTTTTCAAAAAACTGATTTTTCCAAATTTTCGATCGATCAAAATTGAAAAATTTTCAGTTTTTAAGTATTTGACCAAATTTTTTTTCATGCATCATTTATGTTTAGGATTCACATGCATTGCATTTTTTTTTTTTTGGATCCATCTTGCAGTTTTGCAATCATATCTCTCATTGTTTTCACACATAGCATGCATACACTTTGTTAAATTGGGTACTCAACTTGATCTAAAAATTGATTGATTAATTTTTGAGTCCTTTGTACATTTTAGTATAAACTATTTTTTATGTGTGAACTGCAGAAAATATTTTTCTTAAGTGATATGATGGATAATCAATGTGCAAATATTTTCTCTACTCATGCAACTGTTTATGGGTCACATAGTGTCAAGTTTGCATTTATTAAAAGAGAGAATATTTTTCTTTATGTGTATCTTCAACTTAATTTTCTTTTAAGTTTGGTTTGTGTGTCTTTATTTTCCCCACCTCCTAAATTTTCTCCAAAACTGTTTTTCCCAAAACATGTTTTGTTTTTTCTATTTTTATAGGGGGAGAAAAGTTTTTTTTACCTTTGTTGTTTATAGGGGAGTTGTTGCTCTTCATAGGGGGAGTTGTCTCTATTTTTTATAGAGTTGAATTGTTTTGTGTTCCCTCAATTCTCTTTTTTCTCTTATCTTTTGTTGTGTATGTTTTCTATTTACTCTTTGTTTGAGTTGTCTTTGTCAATACGTGAGAAAAATGGGGAGAAATAGATGAAATGTAGGAATCCTATTTGTTTTGTTTAGGGGGAGTTGAAATTGTTTTTGAAATAGGGAGAATATAAAAACTTTTTGATGTATCTAACTTCGGGGGAGAGTTAGTTTACTTTTGTTTTTATATTTTGTTTTCCTATTATTGTTTATATGTCTTTCTTTCCATACATGCGGTGATGTGTTCTTTTGAGTGTTTCCAAGAAAGACAGGTACATACTGATCAAGACCTTCTACCTCTTCTTGCAACTTCTACGTTAGGAGTCTTAGATTGGGATTTGTGATGTATTTGGGCATTTTATTGTATATGAGCATTCTATTGTATCTGTTTTTTGTCACGAATTACCAAAGGGGGAGATTGTTAGGTTTTGAGTTTGTAATGTTGGCAAACCATGACAAAACATGACAAAAACTAAGTCTCATTAGTTTAGAATGGTCTACATTGAAGCCCAAGACAAAAAACTCATGTTCGGGATGAAAAAAAAATGAGTTACAATCTGTTTCGTTCGATTGGTACTCGATCGATCGAAAGTCGCATATCAGCAAAATCAACAAACATAAAAAGGCCATAACTTGACCGTTTGAAGCCCAAATCGCGAGCCCTTTTTCCCAGTATTTAAAGGACATTATAAGCTAACCCTAGGTGGGGTTTTCAAAGTTTTTTTTTAGAGAGATTAGAGCGCATCTTGTGCTTCTTTTGTAGATCTAGGGTTTTGTACCCAAAAGCTCTCTAAAGTCTTTTACTAGTGTTATTCCTTGAAGAATTTCAAGATCCGGTGTTGTAGAAGTTGCTGCATACAAGATCAACGTCTAAGGAGATCCAAAACCTTTGAGTGGTTCTCTAAGTCACAAGTAGGTGAGCTTATGTTGTTGCAAAGGCCAAGGAAAGAAGTAGTCCGTGGACTCGGAGCTATCATGGGGTCGTGGTAGTAAGTTTTCTACTCAAGGTAGCAATAAAATGTTAGTGATCTAAGTTTTATTGTACAAATTTCAATTCTTTCATAGTGGATTTGCTTTTTACCTTGATGATAGTTAGGTTAAATCCTCCCCAGGTTTTTTACCGGTTTGGTTTTCCTGGGTCGCCATATCATTGTGTTTTTTATATTTTCCGCTGCTTTACATGATATGATTGTTATTTTTTTAACCTAGATCTAAATAATAAACCTAAGTATTCACTTGGTTAATTAATTAGGTTAAACAATCTAGTTTATAGGGGTCTAAAAACTCATAGCTCAATCGATCGAAATTGAAAAATTTCTAGTTTTTAAGTATTTAACCAAATTTTTTTTCATGCATCATTTATGTTTAGGATTCACATGCGTTGCATTGTTTTTTTTTTTTTTTTTTGTATCCATCTTGCAGTTTTGCAGTCATATCTCTCGTTGTTTTCACACATAACATGCATACACTTTGCTAAATTGGGTACTCAGCTTGATTTAAAACTTAGACCACTAACATCCTATTGCTACATCGAGTAGAAAACTTACTACCATAACCACGTGACAGCTCTGAGTCCACGAACTACGTCTTTCCTTGATCCACAACAACCACAAGTACTCCCACTTGTGTTTTTCTTTAAGCTCTTGAAACAGAAATTAAAGAGATCACCAAGTTTTCGACATCAATCTTGATCTTGATAACCCTAAGTGTGTATGAAGGTAAACACCTCCAGATCTTACAAGAGATTCACACACACAGCATATCAACAACCTCTAAAACGTGGCTAGGGTTTTTCCTTTTATACTTGAAGCAAAACATAAAACCCTACACGTCATATGGGTTTGGGTTAAGTCGGAATTTTGCAGAAAAAACAATCTGCACAAGTTTCGATCGATCGAGTCTAATTTTTGATCGATCGAGCCTTGCAGAAATTGAATAATAATTTCTTGCAATTACTCGATTCCAACTTTACACATAAACACACTTTGAGCAACCTAAATCTGTACTCTAAGTTTTGATCATGATTTGCCAACATTACACATTGAAGTTCTAATACATTTATATCCTAAAGGCTTAGAACCTAACACTTTTATCTATAAATCTAGATACACAAAAAATGTTATAATATTTAAAATGAATTGTGATTGATGTTTCATCAATGTGATGTCAGTTGTAATCACTTGTAGGAGTGATATTGTACTAATCACAATTTGTTGGGGTTGGATCTAAGTTAGGTCTAGCTAAGACCCCACTTGTCCCAAATATTTTTAAAGAGTCTACAAAAATGTTTCAAAATTGTAGAAGATAATTGATTTAAAAAAATAAAAAATAAAACAATGTATATGAATTTTGCGTTCTATCCCCCACCTCAAGAAGACCCCCCAAAATATTAAGATAATAGAAACCGAACCTAGTTAAAACTCCAAATTATTTCACAGAAAATAAACTATTAAGAGTGTGTCAAATAATTTTACAATCAGTTTTCCAAAGAATTTTTAAAAGAGTAGTTAATAATTAACACCAAAATATAAAAACTTAATAATTTCACAACTCAAATTAAACAATAAAATATAATATAAAAAAGTTGAATAAATTATATTTAATTAATTTTTAGATATTAAGAAACCCATTAAAATTTATTAGTCTTTAGGCTTAAAATGAAATTGGCTTGAAATCTACAGTGTTCTAAAAAAAAAAAAAAAAAAAACCTATGAAATTTTTGGGTTTGTAATATTATTAAAAAGTTTTTATTCAAAAAAGAAAAATAAAATCAAAGAAGATCCAATGTGACTGTTATTTATTTATAATTTAATATTTTGATATAGTGGGATTTGAACCATGAGTGTCTTTGTTAAAAAAATAAAAAAATGTCTACTAATTGATTTTAAAACTTTTAGTGGATGTGACTATTAATTATTGTTAAAGGTGGTAGCTCTAATAATATTTTTCATATAACTCTAATCATATTTTTCATTTAATATTCCTGAATCCTTCCTGACTTGTACTAATTGTGCAGCAAATTATATCTGCAGCACAATCACATGCATTACTAAATTGGGTGCGATCATATCAAGTACGGAGTACCAACCAATAATGCATTACTATTTTAGGAGTGCAACTTGGTCAGATTATTGGTTAGACTTTAAGAATACCATAATTGAACTGACCTAATTTTTTAATTCCAGAAAATTGGACCTAAAAATAGAACTAAATTTCCATACACAACCAAACCAACTAAACATGCTTTCGATTTTATAGGGCATATCATTTATGCATTGATTTATATGTCTATCAAGGGACTAAACGGCACTGAACTCTAATTTATGCAATGATTTCACTAACCCATGGGATTCTCGTTTATAGGTCTAGAAATTACCGTTTATTGATATTCATGCTTATCATTTTCATGGAGTATATATAATACGGTTGATACCTTTGTTCACCATCAAAATCACAGAAAAGAAGGTTTCTAAAGGCTGCAAGATTCATTCTTGAGTACTACAAGAGGATCAAAAAACCAATCAAAGCGAGAAACTCTAATCCTAATAGAAGTTGTCTAGGTTTTAATAATGTTATATTATATTATGAACGATTTTTGGGGCCATTAGGGATTTGTTCCTAGATGGATTATTTGTTTTCTGTTTAGGGACTAGATTGGCACTTTCACTTGGCTATCTATTTTAGTTGGGTGTTGGGACTGAGCAAAGATGTATTTAGGTTAAATTAAAGGCTTCTAAAGTGTTTACATATATTAAAAGATGCAATTTTAGTGACTGGACAGATTACAGAATTTTATGGTCTCAAGGTAGGAGTGTTAAGTTCAAGTTTTGTTTATGCTCGCGGTTTTGACAGTTTTAGGGTAGTGTACACTTCTAGGAGTTGAAGTTGGACGCCCTAAACTTTGGAAGGGGGAATCTTAATTCCAAAGTTAAGCAATGTTCAAGAGTGTTCAAGCGTTTCCCTTGTGGAGGTTTTGTGAACTGTAAGTAATTTTGTATGGCATGCATAAGTTTTATATACTACTATTTAAGGGGCTTCCCCTGTTTAGATTCCTCATTTTTTAGTTCTAAAATGCTCATACACCTCTATGTTTAAGTAGAGACAAAATTAAAGGACAATCCGGTAAAAATACAACTCTAACTCCCACTAAAACATTACCTAAAAAATAGGACAAGTTTCCTATTAATTTTCAAATTACTTTATACACTTATAAATTAAATTGTCAAAATAAAAATTATATATAAAAAATAAAAAAAACCTGCTCCCAGATAAAAATGTAAATAATTTTTTAAAAATATCTATACTACAATTTAGGGGGCTTCCCCTGTTTGGATTCCTCATTTTTTAGTTCAAAAATGCCCCTACACCTCTATATTTAAGTAGAGACAAAATTAAAAGACATCCTGGTAAAAATGCAACTCTAACTCCCACTAAAACATTGCCTAAAAAATAGGACTACTCTTCTATAATTTTTCAAATTACTTTATCCACTTATAAATTAGATTCATTTTTCAAAAAAAAAAAAAACTTATAAATTAGATTCTCAAAATAAAAACATTTTTTTTTTGCTAAAAAAAAAAGCCTCACCACACGCGCATAGCGCGTGTGATGAGGCTAGTATTCTTTAAATTCTTAGAACTCAAAATGTTTCAAAACTTACGGTTTATTTATTTATGTAAGATAAAATCTTATTGTAACTTAATTTATATATATGTGTGTGAAACTCATTCATGTACTTCATGATGTTTTTGAAACCACTTAGAACGACCCAATTACAACTAAAATGCTTTTTGTCATAGAATATGCCAATTACATAAAAATATGATCCTAACAAAAATCATTCCAAAACAGGATAACATATGGAAGATCATAGCATCAAACAGAACATAAAACAAAGGTGCTTAACTCTCTTAGGGAACCTTTAAGAATTGGAGAGTTTATAAAAATATTTATAATTCTTGAGTAAGTATGAGAACTCGATTTAGTAAAAGAAGCATTTCAAATACTGTTAGGAAAAAGGAATACGAATTTAAAATCACTTAATTAATTTGAAACAATTAAAGGACAACAACATTTTGGAAAAACTTCATTTAAAACTCTATTATTTTCTAAAAGTAGTTCAGTTTAGAAACCATCTTTACTTTAAAAAGTAGAGGTTCAAAGTGCTACCAAAATACAAAATTTTGAATTCAATACTAAAAATTCATTTGATAAAATTTAGAAAGCGTTAACTTTAAAACATTGGCTTCTAAGAATCTAATAAACAAAGTTTGTGCATATCATGCATAATTACTTGCCTCCCTTGTTAATATACCCAACAATTAAAAACTAAAAACTTTAATATTTAGTAAGCTCGGAAAAAAAAGGATTTACTTATAACCATGAAATTTCATGATTAGAATCCTACTTCCGATAATCATTTTTTTCAACTATTTCACAAGAAAAAAGCATTTGAAAAAATATAATTTAATTTGTATTCACTAAATTTAGCCCCACAATACTACCTTTCTCAACAGTTTATTCATACGGATGACAGTGATGTCACCTACACCACTGAATACACCAATTATACATGGCTAACTAGCAATCATCCACAATAATAAGTTACAAGACAAAACTAGCTAAACTCTACACCATGGAGCCATGAATATACTACTCATGTTTAAACTAATTCCTACAACCAAACTAAATATCTCTGCCACCACGTGATGTTTTCTCTTTCAACTAGGGCTGTCCAGCGACCCGTGATATCCAACCCACCCGACCCGAAGGTCCACGGGTGAATCCAAGTGCATTTACGGGTCGGTTACGGTTGTTGTTTTAAGAGGAACCGATTATTCAGTTCGGGTTTCGGGTTACACAATAAAAAATCCGAATAACCCGACCTGACCGAATACTTGGTAAAATAAAGTAATAAACCACTCTCCACTTAGTCTGATATAAGTCATGTCATGAGCTGGTTAGTGGGTAACGTGCTGATCAACCATTTTTGGGCACAACTTCCCAATTTCAAATCCAACCATTTAGATCCTTTTTTTTTTTTTTTTTTTTTTTAAGAAACAACTGTTTAAATTCAACGGTTATAATACTACTCTACAGCAGTACAGCCCCCAAGCACAGCACAGAGATTCAGAGACATCATATCACTTAAACTCTACAACCCTAGCAATTACAAATCAACGGTTAAAATTAAACTAATATCACAATCTAACGGTCACAATTAAAGGTGAAATATTTGATTAGATATCTCAATGACTCTCAATCTTAATCTCATATCCCAACTCTCTCTCTCACTCTTCATTCTTCACTAAATCAAGATCAAGTGATCAACGTCAACGTCAACGACCTCAATCTCTCTTTAGTCTTCACCTAATCACTCTCTCACCAAATCCACGGCCTCAGCTCAGACCTCACTTTCTCTCTCTCTCTAATCACAATCTCATATCTCTCACTCTCAGACACAGACTCAAAGTAACGTTCTCTCTATCTCTCTCTCTCTCTATCTCAATCTCAAATCCTCAAAACTTGAAATCTCTTCACCAAATCCTCAAGTATCACACAGACGCTCTCTGTCTCTCACTCTCTAATCTCTGCAGTCCCTTCACCAATTTCATACGAAATCTCAAATCTTCATCATTTCAATTTTCATCAATCTTCACTCTTTAAAAGCTTTGATTTTCGGTCTTCTCACCAATGTACAGAACACACTCTCAAACTCTTAGTTCTCACTTTGCCTCTCTCTACTCCAAGGTCCAAACCCTAGCTTCTCACTACAAGTTCTTCACACCTAGCCGCCGCTGCCACCACCACCAGCCACTTATCTCCCTGCCGCCGATCATATGGGTTGAACCTAGGGTATGTGTTCTCCTTTTCTCATCTCTCTTTTTTTTTCAGTCTCTCATTGATTATATATGTTATGAAAATCTACTGTTAAAATCAAATAAACCCTAAGTTTTATAATTTGAAACCCTAACTAGAAATAGTTGAAACCTTAACCATTTACTTTTGTTCTTTGTTCAGTTGTTTGATTAATTTTGTTCCTATTTAAATTTTATTCAGGAATTGATAGTTGTACACATGGGATTTTCAGTCTTCAAACTTGAAATTAACACCCACGGTTTTTTAAGGTTTGATTTTTGTTTCCCTTTGTTTTTTATGTTCAAAGTTGGGATTTTGTTCTTTTTTTTGTTAGAGACGTAGAGTTGATGCATGTAACTTAAGTTGTTGTGGATGTGTTCAATGTTTTGTTAGAGTTTTATGTAGAATGCTGTTATCTAGATTCAAGCATCAAAGATTTTCCTTTTTGGTTTGTTTGATTATTATTATTAATTGTTAGTTTGCTAATTTCTATGTTTGATTTTTTAGGTCATGGATTCCTCCACTAATGCTCCCTTTGTTTCTACACAAGCTTATGGTTCTACAGCTATACAAGTTGATGGTTCTACTGCCACCCAAGCAGATGGTGCTACTGCCACTACCACTGCCACCCAAGAGGCTACTACTGCAACCCAAGCTGAAGCTACTGATGGTGAGTTGCCCCTAGTTCCACCTAGTGTAGTGAGTAAGACTGGTACTGGTAGTGGTAGGAAAAAGTCTTTAGCTTGGAATCATTTTGAAAAAGTAAAGGTAGACGAGGGTGTCACTATGGTTGTATGTAATTATTGTAAAAAATCATATCTGGCTGATAGTAAGAATTGTAGTACTAGTAATTTGTTAGCTCATGTGACAATCTGTCCTAAGAACCCTAATAAAGAAGATAAAGGGCAGAAAACCTTAGCTTTTGAACCCAGAAATGATAGAGATGAAGGGTTCAAACTTGTGTCAACAACTTTTTCTGTTGAGGCTTCTAAAAAGGCACTAGCTAAAATGATTATAATTGATGAGTTGCCTTTTAGGTGTGTTGAGGGTTATGGGTTTAAGAAATATGTAACTACCTTACAACCTAAGCTTCGTCTAAAAGATATTCCACCTCGTTAAATTGTGGCTAGAGATGTGATTGGAATTTATAATAGTGAGAGAGAGAAGCTAAGGAAATCCTTGAAGGGTTGTAGGGTGTGTCTTACTACGGATACATGGACTTCTCAACAAAATTTGAATTATATGTGTCTCACATGTCACTTTATTGATGATGCTTGGAAGTTGCATAAGAGAATTTTAAATTTTTGTCAAGTTGAAGATCATAAGGGGGAGAGTATAGGTAGAAAGATTGAGATGTCTTTGCATGAGTGGGGTATTGATGGCATATTCACTTTGACAGTGGATAATGCTAGTTCCAATTTAACCACAATTAAATTTTTATAAAGGGTAACAAAAGATTGGAATGGGATAGTTTTAGGAAATTAGTTAATGCACATGCGGTGTTGTGCCCATATCCTAAATCTCATTGTTGGAGAGGGTTTGAAAGAAATTGATGCATCTGTTGCTAGGGTGTGTGAAGCTGTGCGGTATGTGAAGTCCTCGCCCAATAGAAATCAAACCTTTAGGAATTTTATGGAGAGGTTAGGTATGGAGTCCAAGAGTCTTCTTTGTCTAGATGTACCTACTAGGTGGAACTTAACTTACCTTATGTTAGAAACTGCTGAAAAATTCGAGAAAGTATTCCTTAGGATGGACTTTGAAGATGATGGTTATTCATCATATTTTAGGAGCAAGGAAGATAGTGGTGGTTTGGGATCTCCTTGTATGAGTGATTTCCAAAATTGTAGGGCATTTGTGACTTTCTTGAGGCTTTTTTACAATGCAACAAAGAAGTTCTCCGGCTCTTTGTATGTGACCTCAAATGCCTTTTTTGATGAGTTCTTTGTTATTCAGGAGAGTATTTCTCATTTAGTTAAATCCCAAAACACCCTCTTGAAAAACACAGCCACAAACATGCAAACTAAATTTGAGAAGTATTGGGGGGAAGGTGATAAAATTAATCATCTTTTGTATGTGGCTGTAGTTCTTGATCCACGAAAAAAATTAAGGTTTTTGAAGTTCTCTTTTTCTGAAATTTTTGGGAATGAAATGGGGAATGTGATGGTTGATAAGGTGAAAGCTCTTTTGATGAAGTTGTATACTTTTTTCTGTTTTGTTAATTCCCCAAATGTGCAAGAACCAAGTGGGGGTGAGAGGACACCAATGGTAGGTGATGCAAGTGATCCATATGTGATGGTTCACTCTCGATATGAGCTTTTCTTAGAAGCCGAGCAATCTATAAGTTGTAGTAATGAGGTTGACAAGTATTTAGCTGAAAATTGTGATGGTAGAAGGGATGTGAATTTTGAGGTGTTGGGGTGGTGGAAGGACAATTCTAGTAGGTACCCAATGTTGTCCAAAGTGGCTAAGGATGTGCTGGCTGTACCAGTTTCGACTGTTGCATCTGAGTCAGCATTCAGCACTGAAGGCCACATTGTTGATCCATTTCGAAGTTCTCTCTCTCTCCTCTCATGGTTCAAAACCTTGTATGTGCACAAAATTGGCTTCAAGCGATAGTATCAATTTCTCATCGCCAATCAAGGGATGAGGTTGAGGCATTAGAGGAGGAATTTCATGATTTAGGTAATATGTTTAAATTCTAAAACCTATAGTCTATGTCTCATGTTCAAACAAAATTTAATATGTTGTATTTATTTCTTTTTCTTTTCTAGTTTTAAATCAACAGACATCATCAAGTGCATCAACAAGTACCAGCTCCAAATTGGGTTCTAGCTCAGGCAAACGACCCATAATTAGTGTTGAAGATTGATAATTGACTCGGTATGTTACTGCCTTTGGTCTCTTACTGTTATAAGCTTGCTGTCCTTTATATTTGGTCTTGTATTTGGTGGTAATGTATTATTTGTTAAATATTTTTTTGTCTTTTGTAGGCGGAATCACTTATTTTGTAAAGGAGGTAGAGCCTTTTGGGAACATTTTGGAAGCTTTTTTGTAAATTGCTTTTCTAACAATACTAGTCTTAATGCTTATAGAAAAGAAATCCTAGGAATCATATAGGTTTTCTTTTCTATTAGTTATAAGCTTGAGAATTTGTCATTTAATGCTTGGGAAACGCTATTTTTTTTGGAAATACCTGTGGTATTTTATAATTTGTAATTAATTATATTGCTGGGAACATTTATAGCCAGCAAGGTTACTACCTTATGATTTACTGCCTTGTGGAAACATTGATTTACTGTCTTCTTATAATTAATCACTTGTTGTGTGGTTGTTGGAATGGAAATACATGTTTTGTGTATTGTTTTGCTATTTTGTCCAGGTTATTTGTTGTGGTAATTTTTGGGTAGTCAATGTGGCTGTTTAACAAGTCACAAGTGGTGAAAATAGGATTTTGTGTGTTCCTTGTGTTGTGCTCTTTGTTTAGGTTTTACAATATATATTGATGAGTTTAGTTTTTGTGGTCCATGTGTGGATGCTGAACGAATGTTGTAAAAATAGGTTTATTTTGTGTTGTTGTGGGTATTTTGTTCAGGATATTTAACGCTTAACAGGTAAGGGTCATCAAATAGCCCACGGCTCAAAGCCCGACCTAGAAGCCCGATGGCCCACCGGGCTAATGGGCGGCCCGGCCCGTTATTATTGAGGCCCATGGGTAGCCCACTAGTCCAGTGGGTCAGGCCGTGGGCTAGTTTTTATGCCCATGGGTACCCGATGGGCTAGCCCAGTAGCCCAACCCGTTGCCTAGCCCATTGGCCTAACCCGTTGGCCCATCCCAATAACTCATAATTCATAACAAAAATATATAGGAAGTGTATGAAGGATTGATCTTGAGATATTACAGAGAAATTTCTTAAGAGAACTCCCTCAACCACTAAGATACTCAAAGTAATTGTGTTAAAATTAGTTTACTAAATATATATTTTTCTAGTAGTCTAGCAAATTTGAATTAACCATTTGACATTTTTTTTTAATTAAAAATAAAAATAAAAAACTATTTAAAGCCTTAATAAAAAAAATTTAAATAGGCTTCCATCAACAAAACAAAAAATTAAATAGATTTGACTACAAAAAAAATTTGTAATTAAGTATTAAATTCTTTAATTCTTTCTTTTAAAAAAATAGATTGATTATTCCCTTATAAAAAATTGATTCTTTCCTTATAAAAATAATAAAATAATATGTTAACACAAGCCCATGGGTAGCCCATTAGGCCCAATCCGATAGCCCACCTCGCTAAAGACAAAATGGGCATTGCCCATGGGCAGGGTCATGGGCTAAGGTTTTCTCTTTCGGCCTAGCCCGACCCGGCCCGTTAACTAGTTAATAGCCCATTATGCCCAGCCCATTGTGCCCATGGGCCAAGTAAAAATGGGCTGGGCCGGCCCGACCCAGCCCATTGACGACCCTTATTAACAGGTGGTAGAAATTGGCTTATTTTGTGACCTTCGGTGAGGTTATTTTTCTAGGAAGTTTTTGTTCTGAAGCCCCAATATATTTGGAAGTGAAGTTGCTTAATTTAAGTTTAGTTGAAAGGCCCATTTAAAAAAAAAAAAAAAATTAGGGAAAACGGAGGCCCAATCTGTTTTATATGGAAAGTTCAAAAATTATGACACCCAAATAATTTTTAAAACTGCCAACTCCTTAATTTGGGCTAAAAGGGCTAATAAAATTTTACCAACAAAAATTTCATAGAAGTTCAAAAACTGGGCCCATATTAATGGCCCAAACCCGCCTAACCGACAACTCCGACTCGCCCATCTAGTGACCCAAAGTACCGGATCCGACCCGACTATTCGGTCGAATATGGGTCTAAGATCCATCCACCCGACTCAAATGGGTCGAGTTTGGTTCAGGCCCAAACCTAAACCAACCCGACCCGTGGACAGGCCTACTTTCAACCAGTTATAAAACGATTAAGCCATAAAACTCTCTTGTTATTGGGCCCAGTTTAGAAGCCATAAAAGTGTACAAACTCGCAGCCACAAAAGTCTTATATGTGCGCGCATGAGACCTATGCTTCACTGAGATGTGAGCCCACATGCATGTCTATGCATCAAGCGCATGAGATTTATGTCTCACTGGCATGTGGGCCCCACCCACATGCCTGGCACATGATGAGATATTGTCTCCTTGTAGTCCTCAATGCTTGTGAGTCCGTACACCAACTGCTTCTAAAAAAAAGACTATATCCCAATATAACCTAGATTTATAACAAATTCTCCAACTACCAGGAATATAAATAAGGTTTATTACACACATTTAGATGCGCAAAAAAAACAATTGAACTTCTTATTTGAAGTCACGATTTTAGTTTTTTTTTTTTTTTTTCGTATGTGTATAAATGTACGCGGAATAGGTTTTTTTCCAAAACTGTGCTATGCCCGTAGTATATAACTCTATATTCTTATTATAGGCTATCATCCAAAAACCATGGAAAGTACCGGAACACCACAAATAGTAATTAAGGCTTTTTATTAAAAGCCCGGTTAAGGGCATACATTAATCATTTATTTTTGAAATTTTTTTATGGAATATTGAAAAAGTTATCACTTTTTTTCCATAAAAAGTTTATTAAATTAGTTTACTTGGCATACATTAGTAAAATTCTTATATTAAAACAAAAACTCTTACATTACTGATAGTGAGAGGGGAATTACCTGATTGGGTATCAAGTTTAGAGTCCCCCAAACCTGGGAAAATTATTAGGTACTCCCGGAGTACCATAAATGCGTGCTCCCTCCTCTCACATGAATGGTGGGTCCTACCATGAATTTAATTAGTAGGACCTACCATTCATGTGAGAGGAGGGAGCACGCATTTATGATACTCCGGGAGCCCTAGAGCTTAAATATTTACATGTTTAAATGAAGGAGCCCTAGAGCTTAAATATTCCATCAAGATTTTATAATTCGCTAGTTAAGCTCCAATTAATGCATTATTCAACTATTGACCCTATTTACATAAATAAGGACTCCACGGTCTAACTCCTAGTCCAACCATGTTTTATTCACAATTTTTTTTTTTAAGCGTTGTACAAATAGCATGAAATAGAATTTTAGTTTTAACACATATTTTGTAACTTCATATAATAGAATTTCCCTTTTTCAACTCATGACGATTTAGCTCCAGTGTCCAGTGGCACTAGATCCGTTGAGATGATGACACACGTCCATTTTTAACCATTTTTAAATACATGTCACCATCCAACCAGGTCTAATACACTAGAAACACTGGACCTAATCCAAACCCTTTTAACTCAAGGCTGTCACTATCACCGATGCATTAACTCAAGATTGGCAGCCTCTTTTTTTTTTTCAACTCATTGTACATCCTGAGTACGGGTGTCCAAGGGATTTGTGGAACACATTTACCCTCCCTCAAAACAATGATAGATGCTATCATTTTTAACTCAAGGCTATAACCAGTGCATTAACTCAAGGTTGCCAACCTTATTGTTATTATTATTTTCAATTCATTGTACATTTCAAGTTGGGTGTCCATGAATTAATTTAGGTCGAGTTTGTGCTCAACTCAGACTCAACTTGATCACTTTAGGAGGGGGTAGAACTGAAACTGCCATTGACCAGGAAGGAATGGTAGTTTGCAGAGACGGAACTAACTTCAGGCTGAGGGGGGCCATGCCCCACCCCCCTCCCCCCCCCCCCCCCCCAGCCTTTAAAAATTCACATTTAGTATATATATTTAAACACTTTTGTCCCTAAGATTATATACTTCACCCATTCTCCCAAAAAATTTACAAGTTGACCCATGAAATCCCAAAAATGAAAATTTTATTAAATTCAACCTTTTTATCTAGATGTCTTAAGAATATCAAGAAAAATTTTTAGACAAACATTGTACAATTTACAAATCTAGAAAAGAATTCACAAATCTGGACAATAAGAAAAATCTTTGGACAAACAATATGTGTTATTAGTATCTAGATGTCTTAAGTGATGGAAATATGAATGTACGCAGCGGAAAATTAACGGATATACTTTATTCGCAATTGATAACATGTGCTATGTAAGTTTCAGAATATAAGAACAAGAGAGTGTACCTTGATGCAGTGAAATTCAAAACCAAAGATTATAAGCACTTAGGAACACTTTTAATCTTCACTCCAATTCCACTTGATGCCCAAGAAGTGTGGTCTCTCAATCAGTTATATGTGTATGCTCTAGAGAGAAAGAATGAGTGTCCAACACTCACATACATACCATTTCATGTAACTTCTTGTTATTCCAAAATTTTGTATGTTTCTCTCCTAATAATTGATTATCTAATTGGGCTAGCCTTTCTTTGAGTATCAAAGTGAGTCCCTTTCTTTGATATACTCAGCCAATTAATAGTAGTATTTAGGTTATAGTGATACATAAGTCCATTTTTTATTATTATAAATTATTGTTAGATTGCAATTGAAACTTTATAAATTATTTTTAGATTGCAATTGAAACTATAGTAGCTAACATATAGTTAATTCCTTGTAAAATTTTAAAATCCATAGACCAAGTTCTATGTTTATGAAGCTTTTTTTTTTTTTTAATAACAAAGGGGAGAGTACTATTTAAATATATATAATGTCAAACAACCGCAAGCATTACAGCCTTTACGAGACACATTCTAGTAGTTCCTAGATGTTCCATATCCCATACAAAAGTTGCACATACAAAAGCGGGACAAGTTTCATAGGTTTCCAAAATGCACTATTGTTGATTTCCCCTCTTTGCTAGAGTATCCGCACAACCATTAGCTTCACGGAATATGTGGTAGACTTGGACGGTCCAATCGCACTCCATAAGGTTCCTACAATCACATAGTAGTGGGATAACATCTAGTGAGATATCTTTATCATTGGTTAACCAGGAAAGAACTATCATAAAATCTATTTCCAAGTGAATAAATTTAAATCCCAAATTCCATGCCAGAATGAGACCCCGGAAAATTGCTTCCAACTCAGCAATATTTTTAGAAGTAATACCCATGTGTAATGAAAAAGCTGAAATCCAAGCACCTAAGCTGTTGGGCAACAATTCGCCTGTACCAGCTAATCCAGGATTACCTAACAAGCTGCCATCTATATTTAATTTTATAAAAGGTTCTAGCGAAGCATTCCATTTAACAATCCTAGAAATTCAAATTTTAATTTTCTTTGCAAGGCAAACTAAAAAGAAAAATTCTATAGTGCACTAAACTACTTTTTGTATGATCCGATGTTGAGAGCAAGATTGATTGTTAAAAAAACGCTCATTCCTAGTCAACCATAAGTGTCAACAGAGGAAGGGGAAGTAAATTTTTCAAGGTAGCTAATTGTGAAAGATGAGAGAATCTGATGTAGCGTTGGTATGGAGCCAATCTTGAAATGGAATGTGAAAAAAGGATAGGGGCAAAATACCTGGAGAGTGACACTAGACCATATTAGCCCAAGGGCAACCTCTTAAAATATGAATAGTAGTTTTAGGAGTATCACATCTAAGGCATCAGTTATTAATTTTTGGGTGAGAAAATGCCTGATATTGACGAGTAGGCAACCGATTTCACATGGATTTCCAAATATAAATTTGGACTTTTTTGGGGCATTGTAGTTTCCAAATCCAATTCCAATAAGTTTTTGCAAATGGAACATTGGCTTATTGGTATAGAAATTTTGAAGCAGACCAGACTGAATAAACACCGTTATTTTGAAGCCATATGAAAGAATCAAACAACCTAGTTAGCTGGGCCACCGAAATACCTTGTATAAGTTGTGCAATTTGCATTGGGATGAGAAATTGTAGTTCTTCTAACTTCCAATTATTATTGTCCCGTAGAGAACTCACTAGCCTCTGTTCCTTATTAGGCATAAGTGGACCATGTATATAACTTTGTAGTGGTCCTCCAGGTATCTAGTGGTCCTCCAATACTGGAATGGTTTGACCATTCCCTAATATCCATTTTATCCCTCCTTGAAGCCATTTTATCCCCAATTGTAAGGCTTTCCAAATGTGAGACACTCTAGGGTTTATGCCATTCTTAAATAGCTTTGTACGGGGAAAGTATTTGGCTTTTAATACTTGAGCCCATAGCATGGATGACTTCTGTTGAAGCCACTAGGCTTGATTCAAAAGCAAAGCCACATTCATATGACATGTAGATTTGAGTCCCAAATCCCCCGCATCCTTAGGAGTAGTGATGGTTTCCCAACTCACCATGTGACAGTGTCTCCCCATAAAAATTTGCAATTTAGTTTTATCCAGTGTGGTTTGTATGGCATGGATAGGGATAGAGGCCAAGGTGGAATTCATTAAAGTAACCTGGCTCACAACAGAAAGATATTTAGATCACCATCCTTTGATCTTTTTCTAGATTTAATCAACTAAATATTGGTAAACCGATGTCTATCGATGGGTAGTAAAAATAGGAGTTCCTAAATAAGTTCCTAGTTGAGTCGTAGTGGGAATGTCAAAGATGCCAACAATTAGTTCTTTTGTTCGCCTAGGCATGTTTAGTGAAAACCAAAGACATGACTTTCATGTACTAATGATTTGGCCAAAGCACTGACAGAATTTTTGAAGAATGTTTTTAAGGTTATGGCACTCTGTTATTTTCGCTTTAGAGAAAAGAAAGATATCATTGGCAAAGAAAAGACGGGAAATTTTAATTTGACCCCTAAAAGTAACCAGATGAATAACTCTGTCCTGAACCGCCTCTTCCCGAAAGATGGATAGTCTTTCCAAACACAGAATAAACAGATAAAGGGATAAAGGATCTCCCTAACATACCCCCCTACTTGGGACAATAGCAAGTAAAGGAATACCATTCCACATAATATGAAAACAAGTTGAAGAAAGCATATTCAAATAAGTTGAATCAATCTAGGGGGGTTTTGAAGGAATTCAAGAGTTTCCTGAATAAATGACCATTTGAGACGATCATATGCTTTTTCAAGATCAAGTTTAAGAGCAACGCGCCCTTTGGGTCCAGACTTTCTAACCATCGTATGAATAATTTCCTAGACTAGAATAATGTTATCGCTCATCCGGCGATCCGAAACAAATCCTGCTTGGCAAGGATTGATAATATCAGCAATGTAATGTTTTAGCCTTTGCAGTAAAATACGTGAAACCAATTTATAGAGGCTGTTGCATAAGCTAATTGGGTGAAATTGTGTGATCATGTTTTAGTGATTTATTTTAGGGATAAGGACAAGATTTGTGGCATCCCAATCTTCAGGGATAGTCGCAGTCTCAAAAATTTCTTCAATGGCATGAATAATGCCAGGTCCAAGAATGTGCCAATTCTGTTGAAAGAAAATTGCATGGTATCCATTTGGACCTAGTGCTTTTAAAAGGGGGAGTGAAAAGTAACAGGATGAATAGCTCTATCCTGAACTGCCTCTTCCCGAAAGATGGATAGTCTTGACAAACACAGAATAAATAGATAAAGGGATAAAGGATCTCCCTAACATATACCCCTACTTGGGACAATAGCAAGTAAAGGAGTACCATTCCACATAATATGAAAACAAGTTGAAGAAAGCATATTCAAATAAGTTGAATCAATCTAGGGGGGTTTTGAAGGAATTCAAGAGTTTCCTGAATAAATGTCCATTTGAGACAATCATATGCTTTTTCAAGATCAAGTTTAAGAGCAACGTGCCCTTTGGGTCCAGACTTTCTAACCATCGTATGAATAATTTCCTAGACTAGAATAATGTTATCGCTCATCCGGCAATCCGAAACAAATCCTGCTTGGCAAGGATTGATAATATCAGCAATGTAAGGTTTCAGCCTTTGCAGGATAATACGTGAAACCAATTTATACAGGGTGTTGCATAAGCTAATTGGGTGAAATTGTGTGATCATGTTTTAGTGATTTATTTTAGGGATAAGGACAAGATTTGTGGCATCCCAATCTTCAGGAATAGTCACAGTCTCAAAAATTTCTTCAATGGCATGAATAATGCTAGGTCCAAGAATATGCCAATTCTGTTGAAAGAAAATTGCACGGTATCCATTTGGACCTGGTGCTTTTAAAAGGGGGAGTGAAAAGTAACAGGATGAATAGCTCTATCCTGAATTGCCTCTTCCCGAAAGATGGATAGTCTTTCCAAACACAGAATAAACAGATAAAGGGATAAATGATCTCCCTAACATACCCCCCTACTTGGGACAATAGCAAGTAAAGGAGTACCATTCCACATAATATGAAAACAAGTTGAAGAAAGCATATTCAAATAAGTTGAATCAATCTAGGGGGGTTTTGAAGGAATTCAAGAGTTTCCTGAATAAATGACCATTTGAGACGATCATATGCTTTTTCAAGATCAAGTTTAAGAGCAACGTGCCCTTTGGGTCCAAACTTTCTAACCATCGTATAAATAATTTCCTAGACTAGAATAATGTTATCGCTCATTCGGCGACCTGAAACAAATCCTGCTTGGCAAGGATTGATAATATCAGCAATGTAAGGTTTTAGCCTTTGCAGGATAATACGTGAAACCAATTTATACAGGGTGTTGCATAAGCTAATTGGGTGAAATTGTGTGATCATGTTGCAGTGATTTATTTTAGGGATAATGACAAGATTTGTGTCATCCCAATCTTCAGGAATAGTCGTAGTCTCTAAAATTTCTTCAATGGCATGAATAATGCCAAGTCCAAGAATGTGCCAATTCTGTTGAAAGAAAATTGCATGGTATCCATTTGGACCTGGTGCTTTTAAAAGGGGGAGTGAAAAAAAATTATGATATATTTCTTCAGGTAAAGGAGTGCTAGAGAGCCTTTGGTGTTGTTCAAGAAGAGGATTGTTCTGATGGTAATATCTAACCAAAGGGAAATGAGATACCGTATAAGGAGATGTGGACGTAAATATTTTGGTGAACACAACTGTGATGTGGGTGGTTAACATGTCTCCCAATACCCATTATCCTGTGGAATCTTTAAGGGTTGTAATATGTGACTAGCTACGATTCTGTAGTGTTTTTTTTTTGTGGAAGAATTTGATATTAGTGTCTTTATATTTTAACCATGTGACACGGGATTTAAGTTGCTAGAACAGGAATTCTTGATGGAGGATATGATTGTAATCTTGGATAAGTTGGTGTTCCAGTGAATAAAAATATGTTGAGGGTTTGCATGATAAAGCTATCTGAATGCCTTTACGTCTAGCCAATACATGGTTCTTTTTCAAAAACAGGTTGCCAAAATGATTTTTATTCCAGTCGATAATGTTGATAGTTAAAATTTTTAGACAGTGTTAGAACCTAGAGAGGGAGGAGGAAGAAGATGGTATAAAAGCCGAGGAATTCAACTATTCTCCACAAGCGTTGAGAAGGAAGGATTAGTTAGCCACATTTGTTCAAATTTAAAAAGTTTGGTCGATTTACAAGTAAGAGGCTCAGAATCTAACAATATAGAACAGTGGTTAGATTTGGTGCGAAGAAGATGCTGAATCTCCAACCTAAGAAATAAAAGTTTTCATTATGTGTTACCTAAGCCTCTATCTAATCTTTCCTTAATGTTACGATGCCAAATTAGGTTCTTGTTGGTCCAAGTAAATTTGGGCCCATGAAAGCCTAAATCCATAAGACCACAAAAATCAATACAATCCCTAAAAGCATTTAACCTATATCTGTTAAGAGGAAGCTCCCCCATTTTTTTGTCTTCAGCAAGCATATCATTGAAATCACTTAAAAGCACTCATGGCATATTAACAATTGGTGATAAATCTTTTAAATAATTCCATAAAATTTTACGCTTATTAAAATTTGGTGAAGCATATATAGCCGTAAGAAGAAAATTATATAAGTTGGTAGGTATCTTGACAAGCGCATGGATGTTGTATTCACTGGTGGTGAGAATTTCCACTATGAGCCTACAATCCTCATTCGACAATAACCAGATACCACCCGAGTAACATATTTGTTAAGTTATGATTTTTCTCATAACATTCGTGTTGGCTTATTCCATGACAAAAAGTGTTGTAATTGTATAAATTTATTTCCTTATATTTTTGTGGGATTTATTTGTAATGGGTTTAGTATTAAGTGGTGAAGATTTGATCAAGATAGCTAAAGGTCACATGAAAAGCACATGCAGGAAGGTGAATAATCAAGCCAGGTGTCTAGCTCAGTACAGCTTGTCCAGGAAGGTAACTCGCAACTTGGATTCGCAACTTACACTAGTCGCGAGTGACCCGTGAAGTTCCCCTGTTTTACTGAAAATTGTGACTTTTTGTATTCCCATCACTCATGCTATATATACCTTCATTACCCACAAAAATGGTAAGAAGCCTATTGAGAGAAAAACCCTAAGAAAGGTTTCTACAACACACCTACCTTGTTAGAGAGAGAGCTACTCATTCTTAGAAAGAAATCTTTGTAGTCTCTCCTCCTTCCCTCTCCTATTGTTATACCCATTGAGAGGAGAATTGTACCCAAACACAACTTACACCCATTTAGAGTGTTGAGAATGTTTTTGGAGCTTGGGAAGCATTGGAAGATGCCAAGGATGGCGGATGCAATATGAAGCTTATTGTGGGATCCGGAAAGTTAGAGAAGACAAGGTTAGGCGTAACCCCATTGGAGCAAGAAGTTTGGAGGGCTTAGGTGCATCAGGTAAATTAGGCTTGGATAGTCTATTACTATTCATGTATCCCAACTGATTTTTTAGTGGATCATTTTACCACTTAGAGGGCGGCAGAGAGGTTTTTCGCCGAGTTCTTTGGTTTTCTCTTCAATAATACATGCCGGTGTTATCTTTGTGTTTGCTTCTCTCTTCTCTACTTTATCCATTTTAATTGCTGCTGTGTTTGTGATTAATTATAGTTTATAATGTTTTGCCAATTTGAGTATTACTTATATTTATTATTCCGCATATCAATTGTTTGAATATAAACTTGTATTGGAAAAATATGTTTTGGGGTCTAAACATTCAAATTGTTTTACCCACTAAGTGAGCTCTCACTTTTGAGTCAACCCTTTGGGAATGGAAATACGGGAGAGTGTCTATGACTGCTTGGGCACGGTCATCCACAATACGGGATTCAACAATAATTAGAATTTGAGGGCGGCGCAAACGATAAAGTTCATGTGCCTAGGTATGAAAAGCTTTATTTCCTACTCCCTTACAGTTCCAAGAAACTATTTTCATGGATGATGTGTTTGGATTGAGATAATCATTGGGGACCCTCCCTAAGGTCCTCGGAGTCCTCGTTGTGGACCAAGTGATGCGTTGATGAATTGCTGTCCTCGTCTTGATCCTGTACATTGGTTCGAGTTCACCGACCCTTGGCCAGTACGTGACAGAATGTTTTGGTTGGAGAACATGATGATGTAAAGTTTTGTGTCCTCCTCCCTCAAAGCAAGGTTGATTTCGCTTAAGTCTAAGAAGCGGAAAATGGCTTCTGGCAGTGTTTCCGAAGACATTGCACTGTTGGAGCCTACCTGCATATTCCTCTGTATGGGTGGCAGTGGAGCTTGTACTGGCATTCGTGGATGTTGTCCCACTTGTTGGGCTCATGCATGGCCCCTGACACTCCTCCTTTGGCGGCGGTGAATGGTTGAGTCTACCGGAAGAGGCAAGCTGGGAGTTTGGGTCATCTGATTCCAAGCAACCCATGTCCGTAGATGAATTGGAATACGAACATCGGAACATATGTCACTTCCTCGTTGTTCAAGGTTTCTATGGAAAGGCATCTCGTTTTTATATATATTAAACTTATAAACCAACAAGAAAACCTATTCAATTCATAAAATTAAATACATAATGAATCAGAACCTTTCAATAATATTCAGTTATTTCAACCCGCAAGTTTTCCATATCATCATAAATTAACCATGGGGGTACGTGTCTTGTACAACGAAAAAGGGGCTGATGACTCACCCCTTTAAAATCATAATTTCTATTTTACCACTCCTTAATTATGCTCTATTTTCTAAAAAGCCCAACTAATGAAAGAAAATCTCATATAAACCATTAAGTATTATTGAGTTTTTTTTTTGTTTTTTTTTTTTTTTATAATTCCTTATGAAAGTAAACTTTACAAAAAATACTTCATCTAAAAAAATAAATAAATTACATTTCTAAAAATTTGTGTAAGTACATTATCCCCATTAATTAAGCGTATAATTTGGTTGGGATATTATAAATATCATATTGTAAATCTATTATTATTATTATTATTATTATTATTATTACAAATAAAAATAGTTTCTTATATAAAATTTATAAAAATAAACATATAAATTAATTTACAATTATAAATTCATTCAATGAACTAATACTTTGAAATAAATACAAACTTTGTTAAGCTAAAAGTCTAAATAAAAAATAAATAAATAAATCAAAGAATGTGTCATATTGCAAAACCTCATATCCTTCCACTCTTTGCTTTTATATATATAACTAGTTGTTAACTCGTGCTTTGCACGATTTTACTTTTGAATTTTTAAACTTGGTTTACCTTACATCCATATCTTGTCAAAGAATACAATTCTTAAATATTCAAACTAATTAAAATTAAGAAATGTAAGTTTTAAAACTTAAATAGATTTCAATCCTTCATCATTTGAAAATTTTTCTTGGTAAATTTTTGCATTATCAAGAAATTTAGGATACTTTTTTAAAAAATAAAGATTATTGGATAAAAAATTATAGAGGGTAGTTAGCATATCTTGTCAACGATCACAATCCCGCAAATGGACGTAACAAAAAAATAGAGGTGAGAAACATTTATACTACCAAAATTATAGAAATTTGTATAAACCACAACAATGACTATTATACAATTATAGAGTTGGACTATGTCCCAACTTTATCACATTCTAAGAGCTCAAACGAAAAAAAAAAAAAAAAAAAAAAAAAAAGGGTCTATTGAGCACATTTAGTTTATTTTCACTACTTTTTAAGAATATTCAAATATCATTTTCTATACAAAAAGCCATGTTCAAAAGTTTTTCTACTTTTGAGTTTTTAAAAAAAATCAAACTACTTATAATTTGATGATCACTAAATGAATATTAAAAGAATCAATTCAATCAATTATCACAAAATTATCTCCCAAAAAGATACATTGATTTTTTTTTCATTCCAAATAACTATTTTAAACATTTTAATTTTTCTTGGGCTTGAGAACCACATATCATGTGACTTGCACACTTGCATTCTCTGCTATTAACTCTAACTTGGATTGCCGATCACCACCAACCCTACCATCCTCACCCCTCTTCCTCCTCCCTCTTCCTCCTAACCATACTCAATGTATTAGGATTTCTAAAGGGAAAAAAAATATACAATTCAGCAATTTTATCAAGTAACTTATATAAACCTAATAAAGATTTCCTTTTGTATTTTTTTTAATCAAAGTATAAAGCAACAAATTTAATAAGTAGACATATAATAAAAACAACATCATCATCCTCATCTAAACCAATTCCTATCCAAATTATGTAGGTTTTATAAAAGTATTAAAATAGACTATTTATTTTCTTGGCATAGACACTAACTTTTTGTGTTTTGAAAAAACTAGTTTTAGTGCATTTTGAATAGTATTTCCAAACACATATCTAAAAAAAGAATTTAATATATACATACATATATATATATATATATATATATATATAGAGAGAGAGAGAGAGAGAGAGAGAGAGAGAGAGGTACATTTCATGGCATGCTTGAGGGATTGTTCATTGGAAACCTGGTGACAGAGAAAGAGAAAGTTGTTTCTTTTTATGGATGATGGAAGGATGAGTGAGATATGAATATACATATTCATTGTATCTCAATGTTAAATAATAGATTTAATAATAGTATAAAACATTTTAATCGCAAAAAAAAAAATAATAATAAAAAGAAGAAGAAGAAGAAGAAGAAGAAGAAGAAGAAAAGAAGCAATTTAGTAAAGAAATAAGCAAAATTTAAAAAGCCATAAATTAATTTATGGTAGAAACTGAAGTCATAAATTTTGTTTGAAATTAATTAACTATGTTTTGGCTGATCCCCCACCGCAAGCTAACACCTGGAAGAGACTAATAAAATCGGGAACAAGAGCATATTCAAGTTGTGAGAAGCTCGTTACTTCAAAACGACTCTCTAGTACTTTGAATGATCCAACAAAGTTACCAAGTAAACGCTGTCTGGTTTCTCTCTCGGATAAGGGTAACAATGATATATTGGCAAGGGCTGTGCAATAGCCCTGCCAAAAACAATGAGTTTCTTAGTTTGAAATTGTCGTGGGCTTAGGAACCCACAAACAATTCAGGAGTTCGGTGATTTGGTCTGGGCACAAGATCCTGTAGTCATGTTTATAACTGAGACGTGGCTGGATGAAGTAAGGCTAAGGTTACTTGTGCAGAATTTTGATCTTGGACAGAAACATGTTGTATCAAAGATTAATCGAGGAGGGGTTTTGGTACTTTTGTGGAAGTCTGATTTTGATATTTTGATTGTTACTTCCTCTCTTAACCATATCAACGTAGTGATCAATGCAGGCAAGGAAATTCATGGAGATTTACAGGGTTCTATGGCTGTCCCATAACACACAAGCATTGTGAGTCTTGGAATGTTTTGAAATCCCTTAATCTCAACTCATCACTTCCATGGTTATGTGTTAGAGATTTCAATGAGATTATTAAGTCTCATGAGAAATTGGGTGGTAGGGCAAGGCTAGAAAATCAGACGAAAGATTTCCGTGAAGTACTGAATGAATGCAGTTTTGTTGACCTGGGCTACATAGGTTTGAAGTTTACTTAGTGCAAACATATGGCAAGGGGTATAACATTGTGGGAACGGTTGGCTCATCTATCTTTCACTTGGAATCTACTTTCTCAGACCACAAGCCCATTATTATTCATCCTGAGGGTATTCAAAGTCGAAAACAAAGGCCTTGGAGGTTCGAGCAGGTTTGGTTAAAGGAATAATCATGTCACTCAATGGTTGAAGCAGCGGATTTTTTCTCTTTTTTCATCCTATCCCATGTCAGTGGTGGGAGCAAATTTGAGGAATTGTCAAACCAAACTAATACATTGGAGTAGGGAGTCTTTTGGGAACACCAATCGAGCTCTACATAAGTAGAAATAGATGAAGGAAGCTGATAGGGGAGCAGAAAAATGAGTCCAACTCTAGTTCGTCCAAAAGCATCGTCCAAGGCTAACAGAGCAGTTTAGACCAAGAATCCCCAAGAAGGAACAATGTACATGGACAATAATACTACACTTGATCAGCGAAGTCTCCCGGGGACGATGAAGTCGTCCATGAAGGTCGTCAATTTCAGTCGTCCATGAAGGTCGTCCATGGACGATCTCCACATGTCCATGGACGACCTAGCCTTCTTAAGCTAGACGGACGAATACACAGCACTTGGAAAAGTTTCAACTCTTCATAGCAGTTATTAAATCCGTAACTATCGCCACGAATCCCTCAAGTTAACTTCCGTTAGCAGTTACAATTTTAATAGCCGTTGAGGAAGTTAACTTCGGACTCGTTGGCTTCCACAAATCTTGGGGAGGTTATTTGGACAAATAACCGTCCCAATGATCTCTATATAAAGGACCAGTCTAAACCCGAGGAAGGTAAGAAAATTTTCTGAGACTTGACTCCCACATATCCAAAACTCCATTCTTGTGAGACTAACTTTGTCATCGGAGGGGGTTTAGCCGGACATCTCCGGTCTCCTCTTTGACTGCGTTTGCTTTTTGTAGGCCTTTCATCACCATTGGTAGTCCACCGAAGCCAGATCATCCACCTCACTGATTCGGAGCGATATCAGAAGCAAAATGGCAAGCTACCCGTGATGGCTGTGAAGATTGATTACATCTGCTCAAGGTATAATTGAGGGAATTGCTGACTAGTGAGGAGAAGCTTTAGCAGCTGCACTCTAAACTTCATTGGTTGAAAGAGGGTGATCAAAACACAAGGTATTTCCATGGAAAAGCATCTCAAAGATTCAGATGTAACAGAGTAAAGCACCTATAGAATTCAAATGAAATCTGGTGTGAAGGTGATGATCAAATAGGAGGACTGTTCATTGTGTATTTCAAAAATCTCTTCACAACCTCAAAAACCCGAACCAATTAGGGGATGTCTTTGATACAATCCCACGGGTAGTATCTGATTCAATGAATGTGGATTTAATGAGAAATTTTACGAGGTAGGAAGTTGATTTGCCTCTAAATCAAATGGCTCCTTTGAAAGCCCTAGGTCTGGATGGCATGCCACCTATTTTTTATCAACACTATTGGAGCCCCATTAGTGATGATGTCTCGTGTGCAATGTTGTCTTGCTTAAACTCAGGTACTATCCCAGCTAGTATTAATCATACCTATATCACCCTCATTCCAAAAATAAAAAGTCCTGAAAAAGTTATTGAATTCAGACCTATTTCTCTTTGTAATATTCTGTATAAATTAATATCAAAATTGTTAGCTAACCGGTTGAAAAATCTGCTACCATATGTTATTTCAGAATCTCAGAGTGCTTTCCAATCCGATAAAGCAATCTCGGGCAATATTTTAGTAGCTTTTAAACTTTGCATCATATGAAAACAAAGAAAACAGGCAAGGAAGGTTTTCTAGTCATGAAACTAGATATGAGCAAGGCATCCAATAGAGTGGAGTGGTTCTTCCTTGAGCAACTATTATTGAAGATGGGCGTTTATGAAAAATGGGTAGGGATGGTGATGGAGATAGTCAAAACAGTATCTTATTCCATCCTAATAAATGGTGAACCACAGGGTAATTTTCAACCAACAAGGGAATTCGACAAGGGGATCCTTTATCCTCCTATCTTTTCTTGATTTGCTCTGAAGGTCTTAATGGATTGATTCAACAGGTTGTGGTTGTTGGTAAGCTTAAAGTTTTTTTCCTTATGCAAGAATGGCCCACAAATATCCCCCCCCCTTTTTTTTTTTGGCCAATGATTCTTCGATTTTTTGTAGAGCAAAGATGGGAGATGTGCAAGCAATTCAAACCATCTTATCTAAGTATGAAAAAGCTTTAGGGCAGCAAGTTAACGGCTTGAAGACAAATTTGTTTTTTGTAAAGTTAGTATATGACAATACCAAAAATGATTTGAAAAAATTTCTAGGTGTTCCGAAAATTAAGGAATATGAGAAATATTTGGGGCTTCCAACAGTGGTGGGAAGAAATAAGAAGGAAAGTTTAAATTATATCAAGGAGAGGCTTTGGGGTAAATTATAAGGGTGGAAAGAGAGGCTTTTGTCACAAGCGGAAAGTGAGGTCTTATTAAAGTCCATTGTTCAGGCCATTTCAACCTTTGCGATGAGTTGTTTCAAACTACCCTTGGACCTTTGCCATGATATAGAGTCTACGATCAAAAAAAAAATTTTGGGGGTAGCGGGGGGATAGGAGGAAGATCCAAAGAAGTGGGAGATTCTTTGTTTACCAAAGAGTGAAGGTGGGATGAGTTTTAAAGACTTAAGAAAGTTCAATGAAACAATGTTAGCAAAGCAACTATGGAGACTGATTCATGATAAAGAGTCTTTATTTTATATAGTTTTCAAGAAAAAATTCTTCCCAATAGGTGATATTTTCTTTACAAAACAAAAGTCAGGTTCCTATGCCTGGCGGAGTATTCTCAATGAACGCAAAGTAGTTGCTGCAGGGGCTAGATGGAGAATTGGTGATGGCCTTAAAACCCGAATATATCATGATTGTTGGCTGGTGAAGGCTCGGGCAAGGTCTCTTCCCAATTTTGATTCTGCCAGCTGATGCAGTGGTGGCAGATCTCCGTGGTAGCAACTCGGGCTGGTGGAATGTGTTCCTCATTGACACCTGTTTTCTTCCTTCTGAAGCTCAGAAAATAAAGTCTATCCCAATTTGTTTTATGCCTCAGGAAGATATTATAATCTGGCCAAAATCCAAGGATGGAAAATATGCAGTTAAGATGGGATATCAAATCCTGTGTGAGATGGAAAATAGGGAGCTTGTTTCGGCTTCAGATACTGAAGAGAGCAGAAAGTTTTGGGCGGGTTTGTATGAAGGTGCCAAATAAAAATAAAACTTTTGCGTGGAGAGCTTGTACTGATTCCCTTCCTACCTTGGAAAATTTGGCAAGGCGGAAGGTGGCTCAATCATCAATTTGTCCCAGCTGCAACAAAGTACCCGAATCTGTGGCCCATGCTCTTTGGGGCTGTGAGAATATCGGGCTGGTTTGGGGATCACCATTTGATGATTTGCGAGCTACAACAACTTTTTCTCTAACGTTTGCTAATGTTTTTCAGGTTAGCTTTGCAAAATCCTAGAGGAGCGGAGCTGTTCATCACAACCTGCTGGTACATATGGAGTCACCGAAATATAACTAGAGCTAAATGATTAGTAGTGCCGCTGGGTAAACTCTCAGAATTGGCGCGTCAGTACATTGAAGAATATTAGCACCTCCATGTCAAGCCTATCCTCAAGCAACCACCAATGGAAGCCATCTGGAAACCACCTGACCCGAGTACTCTGAAAACAAATTTTAATGGCGCTGTTTTTGAAGATTTGGGAGCAGAGTCATGGTACGAAACTCCTCTAGTGAAGTGCTAGTAGCTCTGTCCTAGATCATCCCTCTGCCATCGTCTGTAGTTGCTGCGGAAACCATTGCAGCTCGAAGGGCGGTCTCTTTTATTCAAGAACTTTACTTACACAGCTCGATCTTTGAAGAAGACTCAAAGGCATCAATCTTGGCGATTAAACAACAGTGTTTTCACCATCCATTTTTGGGTAATTTGATTAAAGACATTATGTCTTTAGTTAGTTCTTTACATTATTTTTCTTTCTCTCATACACGCAGGCAAGGCAATGCTTTGGCATATGCTCTTGCCCAAAGAGCAAGATATTCTTTTCTTGTTTTAATTTGGAGGAATCCTGACATTTACAAGTTTTATGTTTTTGATGTTTTAGCAATAAAATAGCTTAACCAGCAGGCTGGCCGGTTTCTCCAAAAAAAAAAAATGTTTAAATAGAAATAAATTAATTTACTTAAGGATATTTAATGTTTGTCTTAATAATAAAGCATTGTAATCAGCCAAAGGAGAAATTATTAGATACAACAGGAGGACTACTGATATGGTCCTTTCAACCAATGAGATAATGTCATTTATGCAAATGTATAAATGAGCTTCCTAATCAGTACAAGGAATAAAAAATAAAAATTACTAAATGATGTCACATTTGTATAAATAACAACATTTTATTGGTTAGAAGGTTAAAGAGGACCACGTCAGCAATCCTCCCAATGGACCTAATAATTTCTTTGGCCAAGAAATCTAATTATATAAGGATATAGAATTTTGTTGAAAATGCACTAATTAGCATGAATGGAAAGAAATTGATGTATTAAGGATATGTTTTATTTTTTATTTTTTAAGTCGATGGGATATATGATGTTTGTTTCAACTTATAAATAAATAAATATATATATATATATATATTTAAGAATATAATGATACATTAGTTTTTAAAATATGTATTTATTATATACACACATACCATGTGACATTATTTGTTCAAGTCACCACTCACCACATAAAATCACTGCATGTAAATGAAAGAAAAGGTAAATGATTAACTTTTTATTGGTAATTTGAAAAGGCAGTAAAAGGTAAAACAAAAGTGCAAAACATCCTCATGGGTTCCAATTAGCTCAACTGGTAAAGTCTCTGATGATTACATAAGAGATCTGGGGTTTAATTCCCGCCTATACCAAAAAACTAATTGGTGTCTTGGTTTGATGATAAAGAGCTATCATCAGGAGTGGACACCATACGTTGAAATTCTCTATAAAAAAAAGTGCAAAACATCCTCCAGTTTGGAGTCTTCTAATGGTGCCCATTTAAATGAAAATATTTAAGCAATAAACTTGAAATATATTTGATTTATATAACTCTTAATTATGTCAACTAAATGTGAATGTTCACACAAATCTAACTAAATAATTACTAACGTGTTAAATTCCATAATAGTGATAGGTTTTTTAAAGGAATTTAAAAAGGAATGGTAAATATTCAAACACTCATTTATTTGGTCTATTTTAAGAAGGGTCAATATTTTGTAATGAACAAAGTTTAACTATAAAATTGATTGTGGTCTAAAGTTACAACATTACTTAATATTATTAACGAGTAATTCTACGGTACCCAAAAAAATGGGGTACTGTACCCACTAGTAGATAACCTGCTACACCAGATTATTTTTTTCTCACATTTGATAGTTCCATCCTCACATTGTGCAGTTCTAACATCACATGTGACAGTTTTTTTCTCATATGACCTAATTAACGATGAAATCTAAAAATGACCAAAATACCCTTAAGACAAAAAAAAATGATCACATGACCTTGAAACTTAAAAAATGACCGAAATTACCATAAAACCTAAAAAATGACTAAAATAACCATGAAACCTAAAACATGACCAAAATACCCTTAGATAAAAAAAATGACCGTAATGCCCCCTATACCTAGAGAATATCTAAAAATACCCTTAGAAACTTAAAAAAGATTGAAATACCCTTACTACCTAAAAAATGGCCAAAATGACCCCACAAACCTTAGAACTGACTTAAATTCCCTCAAAACCTAAAAAATTACCAAAATTCCCCAATTCCCTCTAAAATTATCAAAATACCCTTAGAACTTATAAAATGATCAAAATACCCTTAGAACCTATAAAATGACTATAATGCCCCTGAAACCTAAGAATGACCAAAATACCATTGAAAGTCTATCGAATGTGACAGGAGTGAACCAGCCAAGGACTCTTTAACAGTTAAGCCAGTATTTCTTCCAATGACTCAAGTATGAAAAGTGGATGAATACCTTCCTTAACTTGGTGAAACTTGGTCCTTTTTATAGAAAGTTTGGAGTGGGTTTACTTGTTAGGTGCTACTAATATAAGGGGAGATGGGTGGACTTAGTGGGGAGAATGGAGTGAATTTCGAGGAATTCACCCCATATCTCGGAATAATGGATGGTGCAACCGTTCTTGGTTTGCAGAAAACATCTTAAAACTTACTAAGTGCTGATCATCCATGATCTTTTGTCTGTCGACAACTTGTCTCTTATCCTAGACGACATTCCTTCTTTTTGGTGTTACTTCTTTCCTCTTTCCTTTCTGGACGTGGATATTTTGGACCGACTCCTATGGACAATATATGTACTTTTTAATTACCCATCATCCTTAAAACCTAAAAAATGCCTGAAATGCCCTCTAAACCTAAAAAATGCCTGAAATACCCTCTAAACCTAAAAAATGACTGAAATACCTTTAGAACATAAAAAATTACTAAAATGACAATGTAACCGAAAAAGTGACTGAAATACCCATAGAACACCTTGGTGAACTCTAGTTTTATAAGCTTAGGTTCTACTGATTTGTATATATTTTTATTTTTATCCTAGTGGAATTGGAATTTATAGATTCAGGTTCTTTTTCTCTTTTTAAGTTTTTGTTTAAACAGCCAACATCTTAGTAAATCTCCTATAGCAGCATTATAAGATATAATATAGACCAAAAATTAATTGTTTCAATGGAAATGTCATTCTTTTAACTTTTAACACACAGATGAAGTCTATGCATAAATGAACTAAGTTTCGCCCAATAACTTTTGTTTGGCTAAAACTCTATAATATCACATTAGAATCAATACCATTGTAGCTACATTTTTCCAACAACTAATACTTTATAACAACTAAAAGTAATTTGCTCTTTCACAAGTTGTATATGCTTAACAACAGTCCACAAATATCTTGCCGATGGATGGCATCCACCTGTTTTTTGAACATTCCAGCTTTGGCAGATGACTGGCTTCACTATCTATTTACAAGTGTAGAAAATGTATTAGAAATCAATAATATGCCAATTAACATAATAGTTCAAAAACCAAGCCACTAAAAAGCCAAGATTTTCAGGTGTACAACATATGGAGCAATAAGATTCTAAGGGGGTAATATATTTAGCAAATTATAAAATTGGGGATGAAAAATATTTGATGAATTAACTCTCCCAAGACTACAAATCTAAAATAATGAACCATGAACCAAGTGTTCCGTGTATGACAAATTACAATTACAAGGAAAAAAGAATTCATTTGTAGATAGGACCATCAAAGCACATAATAAGCTCATGAAAGGCTCTATTCCAGACCTTCACTCATCTGACCATTCCCTCATCCTACCCATTAGCTCTTAACAACTTAATACGTTTATTAGAAAGGGGAAGAATGGTAAAATAAGAATTTAAGTTTATATAACATTGTACTGTACTTAACCAGCTTGACTACTCAATCCAAAAAAAAATCTCAGGTGTCAACAAATAAATATAGAAGGAGAGGCTTTCCACTGATAACTTTATTTTTATTTTTTTGAGAAAGCACTAATAACTAAGTAAATACTAACTAAAATGTGGTCTTACAAATTTCTTTAACCTTGATATCCTTGAGTATAACTATTTTATGAGGTTGATTCCCAATATCTCGTATTAGTTCAAAACATCAACAATATTCATCATACCAATTTAGTGTAGATGTCACTTGACTGTATTGGAAACAAAGCAACCATAAAGAGGTTTGAGTATATTTTCTTAAAAGTTAAAATGAATCAGACCTAATTATAGTAAGGTAAATAGTAAACTACTGAATATAAAATTAGAGACATTAACATATCTATTTAGCAAGTCATTCTATTGGCAATCAAAGCAACTAGGTTACCCACTTGAAAACATAGCTTAAAGTGTTTCCTGCTATAGCTTTCTCAGTTTGGACGGTACAGTTTGAAGCATAGAACCCACTCTGATGACAATGACTACCAAGCCAACACAGTATTGCAAATTACCTGCTAATTAACAATTATTCAATGAGCACCTAGCTTTAAAACCTTGAAAATGATTTCATCCAAAATAGTTCATCTGAGAAAGGCTTTGCAAAAATAATAACTTTGTCACCAAGATCCTCATATAGCAAATGCTCACCCTTAAATCTTGAATCAATGGTAGCAGCTAATACTCTCCAAATGCTATCGAACATTTAGGAGCATGCCAAGAAGTTGCAAATAGACTTCAAATTCACAACCCCAGTTGACACACAAGTTCCACACAAGCTAGTCAAATAAACAAGTAGGTTGCCCATGTGCATCCCTAAACATTTTTTAGGGTACCTATCACAAAAAAAAATACTATTTGTTGAAATTTTAGTCACCTCATTTTGCACCTCCATTTAAAGAAGTCCATTGTGAATATACATGCCTATTCTACTACTGAACCGTTCACATGCATACTTAAGACCCTTCAAACAGATCAAATAGCAACACAGTGAATGTACACAAATCTTGTGACTTAATTGGACATGTCCTTATTCCAATTACTAGTCAAAAATAAAAAGAAATTGAAGTTTGGCATACAAAAATTGTATATCACATTTAAGTAATTTTCTTTTTCTTTTACAATATATCAAGTACCATAAAATGATTGGGTTATGAATATGTATGCTAATGACATAAGATCAATAATACAAATTAAAAGCAAGAAACATTTTGTGATAAAAAAAGTTTAAGATTGCTACTCCTGTTTCTTTATTGCAATAATCAAGCAGAATCTTTATTAAGAAACACATACACACATTGGTTATTGATCCTATAAATAACATAACAAACAAAATTTCTCTGCAACTTGTAATTGTTCCATGGGGCAAATATAAACAAAAATATTTAGTTCACAGCAACATAGAAAGACGATAGAACAAGAGAGATCAATAGAAAAATCCCAGACCCAATGAAAACCCACTGACCCACAAAAAACAGAAAGACCCATTGAATAACCACGGCTCATCAAAAAAATCAGATACCCAAATACCCACTGAAAAGCCCTCTAAATTTCATAGCCACAAAAACCCAGGATAACACCCAAAGAACTCATTGAAATTGAACCCACAAACCGAAACAACACAAACATAGGGCGATAGAACCGGAGTGAATGAAATACAGAGAAAATACAATAAAACAACACAAACTGTGTGAAGAAGATTGAGGATTCCTCCTCACCCAACCCATACACAATACCCACAAGAAAATCAATGAAATAAAGAGTTCATATAACTACGTTTTCAAATGGGTAATCCTAAAAATAAAGAAGAAAGGAAACAAAACAACAACATTGAAATTAAAATTTTATTGTTTTGATCCTTGCCTTTAAGATATCAAAAAGATTTTCATCTTTGAAGAAACCTTCACCTGTGAATGCAAGAAGAAACAATCTGAGAGGAGTGGAGAACATGAGAGAGAAACAAAGATGCAGAGAACGCGAGAGAAACTAGAGAGAGGCACCGACGAGTTGGATTGGATGAGAAGAAGCACCGCCAATTTGAGGTTGTGGGTGTGCGGTTGCGGCTGTCTGGTTCTTGTATGGTTTTAGCTGTGATTTAAGGGTTTTGTTTAGAGAGGCAAACTGAGATAGAGCAAGTAGAGGTAAGAGAAGCAAACGTGAGAGAGAAAAGTTTGATGAATGTTATAATTTTTGGTTTATATATAGAACCTGTTTAACAAGTAACCAAAACCCATTAAAATTACATCAACAGTCAAGATTAAAAAGATACTAAATGGAGGGTTCAGATTTAGGGGGTACCATACCCCTTTTTTTTGGGGGGGGGGGGGGGGATACGGTAGAACGACCCATTATTAACATTACTACATATTTCAAAAATATAATCATTGGATTACAAGTTATTTATGCTCTTAATTAATATACATGTTAAATTTTATGCTAATTGAATATTATTTACTATATGATCTATAAGATTACAATCTATATATAATTTTAAATTACAAAAACTTACAATTTAAACAATTTTTAAAAGGGAGCTCCCACACATATATACTTGAATTAAGTTATAGTAGAATATCTACTTGTATAAAAAAATTTAATTTAAAAAAAAATTTCTTTTTTAAGGATTTTATACAATGTTTACAAGGTCTTCAAGCAAAAGTGATTGTTATTATTATTTTTTTATATAACTATATTGATCATTATCAAATGGTCAAATGTGAATAGTAAATAGCCACCAAAAAATAAAAAATAGTAAATAATATTAGAAATAGGCCAAATTGAGGAATGAAAGGATTTAGAAGAAAATGAAAGGGGTTTTTTTAGAGAAGAAAATGAAAGGATTTTGTAGTAATTGAATAGTCGTGTTTAATAAAATCTTTAATTTTATGAGTCTTTTAGTTTTAAGAATATATAGATGGTGTGTCATCATAGTATATAGGTTTGGAGAAACGGACATGCATCATCATTGTGTGCATCCTCTAATTTGGAAGTCATTCTAGAATTTTTCATTTTTTTTTTAATAGGTGAAAGTTTTTAAAATGGACATTCTTCTTAAGTGGCAAACCAAACTTAATTATTGAACATAAATTTCTCTCAGCTTCAATTTTTATATATAGTATTATTATATATTATAGATATTTTTCTCAATAAAAAATATTATAGATATCATAGATAAATATCGGTTGATTTGTGATACTTTACCCCTTCAGCAAATAGTAACTGAAGGTATTTATGATGCAACTATTATTCAAATACAAATATACAATAAAGTATAAGACATTAATCTTCATGTCGGGGGGTTTTATATATTATTAAGTAAAATTAACAGTACGTACGCAATAATTTTTTAAATATTTTCTACAAAAATTCAGTTAGTAAGTTTTTATTAATTCTCACATGTAACTACTATTGATATCATGTAATCATCTATCATTCAATACTCATCACTCTTATAATTGTAAAATTTTTGTGACTCTAGTAGTAGTGTCTAGTTTTATTATTTATTAATAAGACTAGTGAAACATAGTCATCATTAGAAAGTATTAAATTAAGATTTGATTAATATATGCCATCAGAATACATATTAATTATCCATAAAATTTTTTATAAAAAATTGAAAAAAAAAAAAAAAAAAGCAAAAACATAGTCATTTTTTCATTTTTCCATAAGATTGTTCTTTTGAGAGAACGTTTGATTAATGATGAGGTAGCCAAAGCCCATGTCCTGTCTATCAATGATATTCCTTTTTAGTCTGTTCTATCATATCAGGCTATCAGCCAAGTACTGAAAAGCTCTTTCATATGAATATGTGATCTGACCCTTATGGCCTGTTTGGAAGTTAAAAAAAGAAGGGAGAGTAGAGTAGAGGAAGGGAGAGTAGTTCAATTACTTTGTTTGGAAGTTTTTTAATAAATGAGGGGGAGGGATTTGGAGGGGTTTGGAGGGGTTTCAACTACCTCCAACCCCTCATTTTTAATTCCCTCAAATTGGAGAGATTTGGAGGGAGTGTAAAGTAGATAAATTATTAGTGAAATAAATTTTCCAATTTACCCTTTCTCAATTAACAAAATTACAAACCGATTTAATAAAATAAATTTACGTTATTGCTCTCATCAATCTCAAATTTCTCTCAACTCTCTCAGCCTTTTGCTTCATCTTCTCCAACTTCTCCCTCTGCATTTTCTTCACACAAATAAACAATCTAGTCAGTCGATCAAGCTAAATAAACAACAAAGAAAGTTAGTTGCAGAAACAAAACTGAATTAGTAGAAACCGTTTGGCTACTGAGAAAACTGTGTGAAAGGAAAATATAAGACAATCCATATAGAACACTGAATCTAACTATTCTTTTCTTTTCTTTTTTTTCTTTTTTTGAGGTAAGAAGATAGAATATCATTAATGTAACAAAACAATTACATTGTATATGCCCTGTTTAAGCAATCCGAAAACAGGGGAAGAAAGAAAGTCTAATACAAGCTTAAAACATTGAGTTCCCAAACCACCCTAAGCTCCAAGCAGCCACACCCGTGGCTCAGCTGTGTAGTTGTGCTGCCATAAACGTCTGGGACTCAAATAGTCAAATGCCCAAATCTCAAATACCACGAACTCAAATAATGAGAGGACCTTATTACTAAGTTCGGTAGGGAAAACAGAGAAAAATGGAGCTTCCTCCACTCCTGAGTTGATTCGTTCTTCATTTTCTTCTTCTTATACTCTTCCTTTCTAGCTTTCCATCTTCAAAAGCCGCAGCAACAACAAAAACAAGAAGAACCACTCAAAACAGAATGCCAGGGTTTGTATTCACAAGAACCAGAGGAAAGTGTACACCATAGTAAGATCTCTTCCTTCCACTCTCAAATGTCAATACTAACACTGTTTAAATAGTCTTTGTACCTACATTTCCATTATTTATTTACATTTGCACATATTTTTAGAAGACATTTTCCAAATACCCAAAAAGGGATTCCATGAAAAAGAAGAAAATGAAATAGAAAACTTGCAAAACTAGGCCAAAACTCGGTCAGTTCTGTCAATGACAAGGCAAATCGGATGAAATTGTCCGAGTTGGACTAAATTACTCGCTTTCATTTGTCTCAAAAACACAAGTAACACTTCTTTTTCTTTTGCTTTTATTTCTTATTTTCTGTGTTTTGGACCATTTGGGTGGGACCATTTCTTTTTTTTTTATAAAAAAAATTATCAAAAAAAAATATTGCATACTATAGTCATAATTATTTAATTTAACAAATTAATCATAAACCAAGGTTGCAAGTCTATTTTCAAATAGGGGTAAATTTGTCTATTTAAATTATTTCCTCTCCTCTCCATCCTAATTTTTAAAACATCAAAACAAAAGGAAGGGTTAATTACTCCATTCCCCCTTACTAATTTTAAAAACATCCAAACGAGGTGGAGGGGAATCATTCCCCTCTACTCTCCTCCCCACTACTCTCCTCCCCTCTACTCCCCTCTACTCTCCTTCCTCTCTAAACTTCCAAACAGACCATTAACCTGTCCTAGCGGAGAAAACTGGCCGAAAGATGTAAAGAGCACGTACCACCCATAATCCCAACACAATTTATTTTATATGCTTCCACAGCAGTAATGTATATTTGTGTAAACTATTACAGCAATGTGATAATGTAGCAACACCAAATTTGGTGACACGTACATTATACCAATGCATAGAGATGCATCAACCAATGTTTACATACAATTTCTTGTTCACAGTCATATCATACAAACAGGGCCGACCCTTTCACTAGGCGAGTTAGGCAATTGTCTAAGGCCTTGAGGCCCCAAAATTTTAGAAATGAAGGGATAGGAGGAAAACAAAAAAACAAAAACAAAAATTTGGTTTTAGATGAATCTAACAAAATCCGGAACATCCTTTTGACAAAAAACAAAATTTCTGTTACACACTTATACCCAGTTAAACATGGGCAGCACAACATAAGTTTTTGGTCTAAATAAAATCAATTGTCTTAAAAATAACATCATTATTTTCTAGACAGACCAAAATCTAACCGAATAAACTACAAATCCAGTCTAAAAAATTAACCACAAAACAATTAATAATCAAAACAAATAAAAATCCTCAATTCCCTAAAATTTTTACCGTCTCTTTCTCTTTTTTTTTCTCTCAACTCTTGCTCTCCGCCTCTCTCATTCTTTCTCTCCACTGTTGCTGGGCCTGGCTGCCTGGCTCAAGCTTCCTTTCCTCCGCCGACTGCCCCTTTTTTTTTTTCGCTGCTGCCGTCAGTGCTGCGTTTTGATTCTGGCAGGGACGCTGGGTAATGGGTTCTGACTTTTGAGCTTCACTGCTTCTGGTATAACTAATAGTCTAATAATAACTTATAAGGCTTAGGCTTGCTTTAAAATAACTTATAAGGCTTAGGCTTGATTCTGGCTGGGTAATGGGCCGTGCTGCGGTTTTTTTTTTTTTAGGTGTAAATGTAATAGGATATTAGGATTTCTTTTTATGTTTTTTGTGGTTGGTGGGTCTTGGCAGGTTCTTGGCTGGGCTGGGCTTTTTTTTGTTATGGCTTGTGATTATTTATTTTTTTTTTTTTAATCTTGTGTTTTTATATATATATTTTAGTGATTGGTAATATAATGAATAAATCTTTATATATGCAGGTTGAGATTGTTAAAAACTTGGTATTATTCGGTAAAACTACAACAATACTTTTTATATAAATCATGTTTTATTTCTTATTTGCTCTATACTTGAAAGTTATTTTTTATTTTAGTCTTTATAAATATATTGTTTGATTAGAAATGTCTACTAGAAAATATGCATCTGGATGATGATAGTTTTGAACAATTTCAAATATATGGATATTTTTGGTTTTTTATTTAACTTCAAAAATTTGAAATCACTAGATGATAATAGTTTACAAAAATACTGTCTTAAACTTGAATATTTTCTCAAACATGATGTTTATTATGATATTAATGATTTAGATTTATTTTCAGAGTTAAAGGTTTTAAAAGAAATTTTACAAATAAAAGATTATACTCCAATTGACATACTAAATTATATAAAAAGATTAGATTCATTTCCAAATACATGCATTGCTTATAGGATTTTACTAACAATACCTGTTACAATAGCTTCTACAGAAAGAAGTTTTTCAAAATTAAAATTAATAAAATCATATCTAAGATCGACAATGTCCGAAAAAAGATTAAGTGGATTAGTTATATTATCGATTGAAAAGGAGATGTTAGAAGAACTTTAATACAAAAATTTAATTAGTCAATTTGCATCTCAAAAAGCAAGAAAAATAAATTTTAAATGAAATATATTATAATATAAAAATATTAAATAAATATTAATTTAATTAAAACATAAATATAAAAAAGACTTCATTTTAGTTCTCGCCTTAGTTCCCAAAATGTCTAGAGCCGGCCCTGCATACAAATAGAACCAAATTAAGTGGTATTTTTGAAGCCAAGAACTCACCAGCACCACCAATAGCAGAAGCAGGAGAAATTATAAGATCCACATAGTGGACAAGTGATGTGGTCCACCATTCCACTAAAAAATTTCCACATATTTAAAATTGTTAGTTAGAAAAATTTTTTAAACAAAAATTAATTACTGACTTAGCAATTTTAAACAAGTGAAAGTTTTTTAGTGGAATAGTGAACAAATAACGTGATCCACCAAAAGACTCGATAATTTCTCCAGAAGCAGAGCAATTTAAAGGACCATAGGCGTACCATCTGTAATAGGACTCTACAAGATAATTCACTCTATTGCAGTGTAGCATGCAAGGTCAGTTTTTCATCTTCCTCTTTCTTATTGTTTATGACCAGATAGGAAAAACTAGGTAGAACATGGAAGGTCATACCTTTTCACCCTCTCCATAGTCACTAAATTTGCATTTATATGCAATTTTAATCAACTGGAGGATGTCAGACAACAGGCAGTCCTTAGACAACTAGGGTTGTTTTTAAATCGTTTTACTTCTCAGTTCATCTAATAAGCCTGTGGGTGCTGGGCTAAAAGTTCTCCAAATAGCATTCCCACATTCCCACACTTGGTTAATTTTAAAGACTATCTTTTGCTTGTAAAGATCTCAAAACATAAAATAGGAAAAAATAGAGAAAAGAAAATACAAACACACAGAAAAGAACACTAAAAATTTAACCGTCCACATACTGACTGTTTGTAGAAGTATGGAACATGAAAGATATTTTGAAAGAAAAAAGAAATATTTTGAGAAGAAAAATAATAGAATTTTGGTAAAATAGACTATTTTTGAGGAGTCCAAGCTCCTACACAACTTGTACTTTCAGTGCATAATATATATATATATATATATATATATATATATATATATATATATATATATATATATATATATATATTTTTTTTTTTTTTTTTTTTTTTTTTTTTTTTTTTTTTTTTTTTTGTGGCAATTCTGTAGAATTCATACACATAATGCAACATTCAATAATATAAAAGATGGACCAACTTCTCCTAAACCTGCGGCCATAGTAACCATACTCCTAAAACAAGATCACAAAATGGGGGCTTTAGGAATATTTTTTAGGGTAGTTACTTAGGAGAATTCACGATCATGATTTATTTTTTTTTAATACTTTTTTTTAAGGATAAATGAAATTATAGATTATTTTTATGTAATGAGCTAAATGAGTTCATTTAATCTTATTTTTATGTGAACTAATCAAAAAAAAGGGAGGTTAGAGAATAAAAACCCTAAGTCAAATATCAATTGTCTACTCTCACTAACCCATAACTCAGTCGATGCCTATATAAATAGTAACAATCGATGCCTATATAAACTAGCCACATATATGCGCATTATCATTCTTCTAATTGTTGACAGGTTTTAGCCTTACATGATAATCAAACAAATGAGAAAAATGAAGACCTAGACAATGTAACATTGGGAGACAGAAAATACCTCGCACAATCATCCAAGAGGAGGAAACTAAGTAAGGAGGAAAGCAGCCCCTTTGAGGGCCCCAATGTGTTAATCAAGTCCTCATGATTGGGACATACTTACATTTATCATCATTTCTGATATGTAATTGTAAGATTGTAACTTCTTGCATTTAGTATTCCATTTTACCTTTTAGTTAATGTTGAGTGTAACCTGGATATTAGAATTATATTGAGGGTCATTTTGATGCCCTAGCATTGTTTTGCTACCTTATTTCATCTAGAAATTCAATTTGTTGTCAAGAACTTCTATAGAAAACCTTGTGAAGGTCTTATTTTTTATGTAGTTGGCATATTGTAGGCACCGCATTTTGTACCCCTTACGACTAAAGCTCCCGTTCTCTAATGATGCTCAAACTCCAAAGATCAAGGCTAGTTTAGAGCCCAATCTAATATTAAATTGACTTGGGAAGTGTTAAAATGGAAAATATAATATTTTAAATGAGAAAAAATCTATTTTTGAAAATAAAATGACAAAGTGGCCCTCGGCTTACGTACATGGGCCGGCTTGCGTACGCAGACCAAAGCATGCGTACACAGACACATTTCTGCGTACGTAGCTAGGGTTTCAAAAACATGAAAAAGACAAATTTTCTGCAATAATGGCTGAGGTTTGGAATGAATCCCACATCGTCTAAGAGCCTCTTCAAACCCCATTTTTTCCACTATATAAAACCTGACATGATACATTTTCAAAACACACAGAAATCCCACGAGAAAAACCTAAGATTCACTAGAAAACTGTGAAACAAAAAGGAGTTTTTCACAAAACACCCTCAAGTCATTTTTATTTGATTGGAACATTTTCTGGCCCCAATCCTTTTAGTTTAACGTTGCTTATCACTATTTTATTGAATTGTGATAGATTTGACTGGGGAAACGGTCAAAAATAAGCCTAGGAGTTTTTTGTTTTAAGGTATTCTTTCTAGCTTTTCTTTTTATTTTTTGTCTTTCTTTTCTTGTTTTAATCTTGTTTTTTTGTTTGGTTTTTGTTTATGCATGTTTGCCTAGGTTAGTATATAGTTCTGTTTATGTTCTGAGCATGCTAGGTTGCTTGTGCTCTGTTTTCCATTTCACACTTCTGGGTTAAGGATCTAAGTAGGTCCTACGCACGCATGTCATGAGCATGCATATGCAAGTTAAATCCTGCATACATAGGCTTTTGGCTGCGTATACAGGTGCCAACCCAGAAACCCTAGTCCAGATTTCTTATTTGTTTGTTTTGTTTGTTCCACATTTTTTGTCCCTTTTCTTTTAAAGCCTTTTGCACATGTTTTTACGTGCTTGTGTCTCTTATATGTTTGACATGCTTAGACTAGGGTTTCTTTTATTTTCTTGCTTTGATGTCATGCCATACATTCACATGTCTATGCATCAATGCCATAGGTGTTGTGTTGCTGCAAGGTAAGTAAAAGGTAAGTCATGCATTGAAAATGTTCATGCATTTGTGTTATGATTTACTTTGATGATATGATGGAACATGCTTTGGTGTATGATTAGGGTTTGTGATATGTTAATGTCTTGCTGTCATGTTTAAGTTGCTGCCTTTTTTTAAGTGCGTGATATGGTTTTCATATGCTAGATGAATGTTAGGGTTTCTCGTGAGTGTTTGGTTCTTTTTTGCTTTATGGATATATAAGCATGCTTGTTTAGGGATAAAGATGCCATGATTATGTGTTAGATGCATGCTAGTGTGTGTGTGAGTTTAGGGTACAAGTGTTGAGATTGTTTTTAATAAAGTTAAGGTATAAGACACAATGATGGGAGGCCAACCTTAGTCCCAAGAGCGTACCTAAACTTCGAACCCATACTCTGGTAGTAAGATCAATGGTCCTCCCTCAAGAGGATGCTATTCTATGACAAAACACACTTCACTTGTATTTAGGTAGTTCTAAGTGAATTCAAAAATATTTTGAAGTACCTTGAAAAGGTTTTACAAGTGGTAGTATTGAACACATGAAGACTACACAATGTCAACAAGTATGAAAAGCTGAAAACTGGTGGCTCAATAGCTACTTCTATCGAGAATTAATGAACCTCGATCTCCAAGCTTCACAAATCTAGAATTCTCAGATCTATTTTTCGGCCAATGATGACAATGTTTTTCTAGGGTTTCATTCTCTAACCTACTAGATGATATAAAAAATTTATTTTATTGTCGTCATCATACACAGAGACTCACATAGAGAATCTACATACTTCTTGTAAAGTTATTGCTTTCTTATGTGCCTTAAGATTTTGTAACCAAGTTTCTTTCTCTTTTACAAGTGTATGGTGAAGAACTTTGCATCCAACAAGCTTCTAGTTGCTAGGAGTCGGTCATAGATTGGAGATTTGTGCAATTGAAGAACTCTCTATCAGATCAAGTCTAATTGGAGATTAGTATAAGGATTCTACTACAGGTAGGTGCTTTGGGATAGATTAGGAGGGTAACATTCCTTGTACTTGTAATCGCTTGGTTCTAGATTAGTGGATTATTTGGAGTAATCCTGAAATTCATCCGGTGGGAGTTTTTGCATTATAAAGGTTTCTCCCATTAGTTAACAAATCACTGTCAAATTTAATTTTCACAACACCTTAGATTAGAATTGTGATTTGTTCGTTACTTCATGTTAGTGCATATAATTTGACCTAATTAATCAATTTAGGTAATTGAATTAATTAATTAGGGTTAATCCAAAGGCTAAGCATCTAAGCAAAACCACTTTGATTAGAGTCTAAAACATCACAAGTCTCATGCAATCTTGGGTCAAAGCATTAAATCTGTGAGAATTGAGGCCAAAGACTTTGTGGCCAACCCATTTTATGAAGTTTATATATATATATATATATATATATATATATATATATTTCTAACTTGTTGAGAACCTTACGTTTACTTGAGAATATTTGGGTTATAGTGTCGTTGATGTCCAAAACTTGCAATAGTAAAGGAAAAGAACAAAGCCCATTGCATAGCGAAATGTGTAGAAAGGTTCCACGACACAAGGAATTGGAGAAAGGTTCTATGAAGCTAGGAACTAGTATTTTGGAATCCACGATTAAAGGGCCTTGTGGCTCTAAAAACCAACATCTTGGGTTCCACAAAGTAAATTCCTTGTGACTCTAGGAACAAGTGTTTTGGGTTTGCCTTGTGACTCTATGAACCAGTATTTTGGATTCCATGGATTAAAGGCCTTGTGGCTCTAGGAACCGATATTTTGGGTTCCACATATTAAAGGCCATGTGGCTCTGGGAACCAGTATTTTGAGTTTCATGGAAGAATAAAATCCATTGAATTACTCATTTTTCTCTATAACTCTCTTAGTTTCTTTATATGCATATATGTATTTTTCCTTCCTAGTTGTTTGGATTGCTATTTGTACACATTGGTTTTGTAAAATGGATCTATTCTTCGTGGTGGAACCAAACTCAACTCTACCCATAACTCTATTATAGCCTTGAAGAGCTCAAGTCTTACAACTAAAGCATGGGTCTGACAAATGACAAAAAAAGGGCCTCCAACAAAAGTCATACTTTATGTTATTTCCTTAATTGGCATACCATTTTTTTATACTATTAATGTTATTTTTAATATTTCACTGCTTTTTTTTCTTTTCTTTTTTCGTTCTTTCTACTTTAATTGACTTCAATATAATATTAATATTTAACTAATCATTTCTTGGTTAATTTATGCACTAATAGTAATTGTTACTTCATTTATAGGAATATGATGAATTTGAAGAGTGAAGATAGTCTTCCAATCTTACATAAGCATGCCATTAATATTTTGAGGCAACATTGTAGATTCTTTATCATGTGAACATTAGTGGAGCCAAGAGTGTATTCAAAGTAGCACAAACAAAATAGAGAAACAAGTTGGTTCCTAAGATGTCGCCTTATTTGGTAAGAATATACATGACTATGATGAATAAATTTAACACCTTAGAATCTCAAGACTTGGATTTGATCGATCTTGATTAACTTAATGAGCTTTCCAAATATGTTGATCACGAACAAGATAGAAAGATGACACATTAGATGAAGTGGTTGAAAATATTAATGAAGATGAAATAAATAATGTAGATCTTTCATAAAAGATAATGTACACACAAAATTCATAAAAATATAAATCACATGGTTACGAAATAGTGTAACAAATTATCAATTTATATTGATTTGAATATATGTGAGTACAATCCTCTGTATGACTCTTTAAAGTGAAAGAATACAATAAAATTTCCTTGATTCGATTTCCAAGAAACTTTACGATCTGAAGGGCTATAAAGCTTGATCTTGAATCGTGTCTTGATGTCTCCGAGTTGGATATGTGATTGGATGTATTTGATTTGAAGTCAAGGGCCGTTGACTTGATCTCGAACAAAATTGAAGGAAAATCCCTAACTACTTTGATTTGAAGAAGTAGCAATGACCTTGATTTTGGTAGGGAGCAAGGGTGCTATTTTGGACCTAGAGATGACTCTCTATTTTGGCAGAGTGTCAGTAGGGTTTTTCTCTCTCTGTTTTTGTGTCTTTTTCTCATATGATAAGCCTCTATTTATAGACAACTCAATAGCATTTGATTTGGAATTTTCTCTCAGCTTTTATTGAGAATTATTATGAATTTAATTTGGTTTTCCATTTAATAAGAATCTTTCATATGAGTCTTTTCTTCTGACATTGCCACATGACTTTCTTCATTTGATGTTGCCACATAGCTTGATTTTATTTGCTGATTGTCTACGTCATCAATCAGAAATTAATTTGATCAAAGATACTCGATCATGATCAATTGGATGGTTATGGATACATCATAAAAATTTTGATGTCAACAGATTGTCTTTTTTTTTTTCCTACATAAATTTAGTTTAGATTGTTTTTTTACTAATACATAAATTTAGTTATGATGACAAAAACTTACAATAATTTATTTTGGATCTTTGAATAAGTAGAACATTGTTTGATATGTAATTTGATTATTACCTTTTGGATGTATATTAGAATTATTTTTTTTTTTTTGAAACAAGAATTTATTCATAATTATTGAAATAAAGTTTTTACTTAAGTAGATATTTCGAATTAGTTTAGGTTCAAGTTATACATAGTGTAACTTTAAACATTGTTACATCATCCAATAATTTGTTATTGAATTCATATTTTAAAACTTTCACCATTGGATTGTATGTTCTATATTTTCATAACACACATACCAATATTCGTGCCAATCAGTTGTTATTTATGATTCAATCCATAAACTTATCTTTTATGCATTATTTTAAATTACAAAATCTTGAATTTAAAAAATTGATTGATGACATGACTATTGATATTTAATCATCTTGAAATTTTGCAAGCATGAAGAATGTACGAAGATAATATAATCCAATGGTTGATTTGTTAAAATTCCTATTCAAATAAACATTATTGAGTGATGTAACATTGCTTAAAATTACATCAGATGTAACTTAAACTCAATTCCTTCAAATTAAATTGTTGAGAATTTTGTACATGATTGTGAAACAAATTTTCTTTTCTTTTCTTTTCTTTTACTTTTAAAAATATATATGGCAAGTATTTCCATACATTTTTGTTACAGGATCTTTAAGAACAAATACTTATACTATATATGTTTCATTCTTTCTTTGTTTTCATGTTTTTGTGTCAAATTTTTGAAACATACATTTTTATTTTAAAGCTATCGAATTCTACTAACTATGCTCCTTCTTTTAAAAGTAACTAATTTTAAAAACATGATTCTTTTACTAAAAAATCCAAATAGAAAATGAAATAATTTTTCAAATAATAACATTAGGGAAAATTGCAAAGTACACCCCTGAACATTGGAGTTGCTTGGATTTTATACATTGAAATTTGAGAAGTTAGATTTTACATCCTGAAATTTCATTTGGTTAGCAAAACTCAAACTTTTGTTAGTGACTTGCATATATGGTTGCTAAGTGACAAGCTAACATGTTGATGTGTAATTTTTTTTTTTTTTTTTTGCCAAATTAGCTCTACAACACCATTTCAAAGAAAGAAAAATCATTGGCAAATTGAGATGGCACTGTTTTTCCCAAACTCAAAACACAAAGCCATTACTCTTACAACCTGTTTCAGCACACTATTCCAAATTCCCAAAATCCCTAAACCGAACCTACTAAGCCACAAACCCAACATTCAACTCCATAAGTGATGGCTCCAGTTTAGGTCTAAGATGGTGATAGTGAGATTCTCTTCTCTTTCTCTCCAACTAGTCTCTCTCTTCTACCCAACTAATGGTTAAAGCTAAGGAACTACCTAGTTGGTTTGAAGCATCAAGAAATCAAAATCAAAAGCAAGGCCTCTTCAACCCACTTTTTCTTTTTCTTTTTCTCTTTTTCTTTTTTTTCTTTTTCTGTTGAAACAACACACAATAGAAAGCTCAAAAAGAAGCCAAAAGATTGATACTTGGCATAAAGTCACATATGGGTTAGTAAACAACTATGCTAAAAAAACAATAATGTAAAAGCAAAGCCCAGATGTACGTGTCTATGTGGGAGAGAGTTAGACATTAAAGTTAATAGTAAATTTACTCTCAAATCAACAAAATTACTCACTAATTCAAATATATTTTTCAGTTATTCCAACTTCTAAACATTTCAACCAAGACGCACAGTCACATAGGATGCAAAACTGGCTAGCAGAAGAGAGAGACTAATTGGAGAGAGAGAATTGGAGAGAGGAGAAACGGATGGTTTTGTGTTTTGAGTTTGGGTGAAAAAGTGTCTTTTCAATGTGCTAGTGCTTTTGTTTTTTTTTTTTTTAAACAGTGTCATTTTGTAGAGCTGATTTGGCAAAAAAATTACACATCAGCATGCCAATGTGTCATTTAACAGCCACAAATACAAGTCACTAACGGAGGGTTGAGTTTTGCTTAAGGAATGAAACTTTAGAGTGTAAAATCTAATTTCTCAAATTGTAGAATGTAAAATCCAAATAATTCCAAATTTCAAGGGTGTATTTTGAAATTTACCCATAATATTATTATAGTTGACGTGCATATTCACTATAGTTACCAAAACCGAACTATTCATTAAATTGTCAAGAGAGGCATGATGGTTCACTAGTTCACCTATTGGATTAATAATTGATTTATTTTTAAAAATATATACAAGAGATTAAAGAATCACATTAAAAAACAAGACATTATTAAATTTAAACATAAATGTGCAAGCACACCAAAATAGAAATCAATAAAATAATATGTGGGGGCCAACTGTATCCGGTACTCAAACCACGCTGGAAGAGGCCAAGCCCAACATCTGATCTCATAAATATGGGCTGTGTGAAAGGGATCCAGGCCCAACGTCCTATTTGAGGGTGAAAGAGTATCCGAGGACGATCAACAAAGGAAGAAATAAGGTTCTCCTCCGAAGAGAGGTGAAGAACGCTCGTGGGGATTTAAACGTGTCCGAGGACTATAGTCACCTCGGGAATTCTATCCGAGGTGTCTGGTGAACTCATCAGTCATTTAGAATAACACCTCGGACAAACCCCACAGCAAAACGGAAGGGAAAAATATCAAATAAAAGATAATAGTGAACAGGAACAAATATCTTAAGGTACTGTCCCCTCCGCATTAAATGCCGCCCAACTAACCTTCTGGCCGCATTAATGTGGAGGTGATGCCTGAACAGTAAACGGGCAGCCTTCCAGCTACGAGTGGAAGATTCAAGAAAGGGCAAGAAAGATGATGAAAAAGGACTTTCAACGTCAAGTCCACACGTGGATAAGGAAAAAGGTAAAGAAACCATAGTATATAAGGCGAAGAAAGGAAAAAGGAAAGAGACAAAAAATTATTCTAAAACCACTGCACTGGGACATATCCGAGAAGACTCTTTGTATAAACTACACCTATAACTCTAGTCTCTTTACGCTAAAACCCAATATCTTGGCCCAAGATCAGACTAGCTTTCTTTCCTGCACTCTATAAATTCATTGTTTGGGCTACGTGAGCCTGGATCCATTCCCGTTTTGGATTCAAGTCAAATCTGGTCCTTACATAATATTATTTAGAAAATTATTCAAATATAAAATTTAATATTTATCTCTCTCTCTCTCTCTCTCTCTCTCTCTCTCTATATATATATATATATATATAATGGAAATCTTGAATTGATCTTTTTTTAATATTTACTTGAAGTTTAAAAGAAAAATACTTTAAAAGCCCACAAATAATGTGCAAAATTGAAGGAAAGTATGATTATTTGATCAAAATAACTTAACATTAAAAAAATAATAATAAAAATAGACACTTTGAATAAAACCATGTGATTCAATATTTTTAGGGTAAAATATTATTTTGGTTTCTAAACTTTATTATAAGTTTGCTTTTCATTCATAAACTTGTAGACTTTGAAAAATTCATTTTTTGTCCATAAACTATTGAAAATATATTTACTTAAACTTGTAAACTTTGAAAAATTCATTTTTCATCCCTAAACTATTGAAAATGTTTTACTTTTGGTCCTTAAACTTTATCAAAAAAAATTTTTTGTTTATAATAAAAATATATATATATATATATATATATATATATCCATACTTTTATCTCTAAACTGTTTTAAAAGCTCTTTACAAAATTTAATTATGAAAAGAAATTTTTTTTTGAAAGTTTAAAGACAAAAAACAAACTTTCAATAAAATTTACAGAATAAAATAGTATTTTACCCATATTTTTATCAATTGATTTACAAATCTATAATTTCTTTCAATAAAGAACAAAATTTCTCAACAAAAAAAAAAAAAAAAGAGAACATAAATTTTCACCTGTTTAATGGTAATGTGATAGTAAAAAAAAAAAAAAAAAAAAACCCATTTATTTTAATGGTAAGAAAAGAAAATGCATGAAGACTAGGAATTTTTGAATGGTATCCTAAAAAAGAATTACTTTATCTATTTTAATATACAACTTAACAATATATCCTACACCACATTTTTTTTATTTTAATATTACAATACATTAAAATAACCTATAAAAATTCTTCGAGAAAAAAAAATACCGACCAACCAACCACCACCACCACCATTCAAAACCAACCACCGCCATCACATCATATTGAAACCCTCCCCTCTACAACTACCACTACCATAAATCCATATCCACCAACCACAAAAATAAATAAATACTAGCCTCATCACACGTGCTTCGCGCGTGCGATGAGGCTTTTTTTTAATTTTATTTTAGTGGTCCTATTTAGTATTTTGTAACAAAATAAAAATTTGTGTTTTTATTTTATATATATAATTTTTATTTTGAGAATCCATTTTATAAGTAGATAAAGTAATTTGAAAATTAATAGAAGAATTTAAAAAAAAAAATTAATAGGAGAGTGATCCTATTTTTTAGGCAATGTTTTAGTGGGAGTTAGAGTTGTATTTTACCGGATTGTCCTTTCGTTTTGTTTCTACTTAAATATAAGGGTGTAGGGGCATTTTTGAACCAAAAAAATGGGGAATCGAAACAGAAAAAATCTCTTAAATAATTGTACTAGCCTCATCACACGCGCTTTGCACGTGTGATGAGGCTTTTTTTTAATTTTATTTTAGTGGTCCTATTTAGTATTTTGTAGCAAAATAAAAATTTGTGTTTTTATTTTATATATATAATTTTTATTTTAAGGATCTAATTTATAAATGGATAAAGTAATTTGAAAATTAATAAGAGAATTAAAAAAAATTAACAGGAGAGTGATCCTATTTTTTAGGCAATATTTTAGTGGGAGTTAGAGTTGTATTTTTACCGGATTGTCCTTTAGTTTTGTTTCTACTTAAGTATAAGGCTGTAGGGGCATTTTTTAACCAAAAAAATGAAGAATCCAAACAGGGAAAACCCCTTAAATAATAACTAGCCTCATCACACGCGCTTCGCGTGTGCAATGATGCTTTTTTTTTTTTAATTTAAAAAAAATTTTGTGTTTTTATTTTATATATATATATCTATATATATATATATATATATAATTTTTTTTATTTTGAGAATTTAATTTATAAGTGGATAAAGTAATTTGAAAATCAACTGTAGAGTATACGACGAAGTTTTTTTTTTTAATTTAAAAAAAACCATGTTTTTATTTTGAAAATCTAATTTATAATTAAGTAAAGTAATTTGAAAATTCACAGTAGAGTGACCCTATTTTTTAGCAAAAAAAAAAAAATTGTGTTTTTATTTTGAGAATCTAATTTATAAGTGTTTTTTTTTTTTGGAAAAATGAATCTAATTTATAAGTAGATAAATCAGTTTGAAAAATTACAGGAGAGTAGTCTTATTTTTTAGGCAATGTTTTAGTGGAAGTTAAAATTGCATTTTTACTAGAATATCATTTAGTTTTGTCTCTACTTAAACATAGAGGTGTAGAGATATTTTTGAACTAAAAAATAAGGAATCCAAACAGTGGAAGCCTCTTAAATAATAGTATAGATATAGATAGAAATAACGCCAAATCACAAACCCATATTAAAAAAAAAAAAAAAAAAAAAAAAAAAAACCATCAAACCTCATGACCCACCACTCACAATAAAACCACCATCATTGAAACCCAAAAGCCACAATCAGATCACCACCATCAAAACCCAAAGGCCAACAAAGAACCAAAACCACCAACAATTGGACCACACCATAACTCATTCGAAAAACCAACAAATTCAAACCAGTATTCACGGCGCCATTAGCCATCTCCACCAACTGATCTCCACGACGCTGAACTCCACGACAAGGTCTAAGAGAGAGGTGTGGTCTGCAAGTAGAGAAAGAGAGACAAAGTGAGGGAAAAGAAAGAGAAGAGATAAACAGATAAGATAAGAGAAAAGAGAGAATATATTAGTAAAAGACGAGAGAGAAATCAATTAAAAAATGATTTTTTTAGCAGCCGAGTCCGTATGCTTCTATTAATAAAAGTGTACGGACACATGCTAAACTTTTTTAGCATTTGAAACATCTAGTGAAGGGTATTTTTTATGTTTAGTTTTCTAAATGCTAAAAATTTTAGCATTTAGTATATCTGATATTAGTACTCTTAAAGCATTCACATTAAAGAAAATTTACTTTAATCAAATACTTCAAAGACTCTCCCTTACCTCTAGATGAAATTAACCGAAGAATCCATAACAAGAGCCAATTGAGTTATGTAAGAGGTGACACACTGACACTTCCCACTTTCAGTATAAGTCTACAAGATATACAAAGTTAAAACAAAAATGTAGATATTAAAAAACTTGTGGAGGATTAGAGTGAAAAGTATCGGTGTTAAGCCTCCAAATGCGCAAAGAAGAGAACAATGAGAATTGGCACTTTGTAAAAATATCAAATATTCTTAATAAAATCTTAATCGTAAAATTTTTTTTTTTTTTTTCCATTTTAAGTGAAACGTATTCTTTAGACTAAATTATGACTTTAAAAATCTGAAATATGTACAAACATATGGTTTTTTTTTTTTTTTAATAAATCAGGAATAGCCTACAAGTTTGTATGTATATACTCTACAATCTACATGTTATCATTGTTCATATTATTTGTCCTACGTGTTTCACAGCTTATATTAATCAGTCAAAGATTTGCAACCCAACTCCTTTTTGAAAACTTTAGTCATGAAGTTTGTCAAAGTGAATTGCCTTCAAATTGCAGGTTCCTCTAGTTATATAAGCTTTGGCAATGGTCCATAATAAGTGTACTCTCTACTACAAGGGTTGAAGAAAACCGGGTTGGCCAACGTGAATTGCTGGTCAATTGCAGGTTTTTAAGTGTTGTTATTGTGTTTATCAGCCAGTATAAAAAAAAACATTTTATACAACATCCTTATTGAATTTAATTTCTTTATTCATAAATGCAAATTACAATGTTCTCAAATTAGGCAAAATTTGTGATCAAATTAAAGCTCAGGATATCTACTTTCCCATAGAGAAAACTGCACTTAAAAATTCTTTTTGATTCAAAATTTATGGTCAAAATAGTGAGCAAATGTTATTTATTAGTATCATTTTCAAAACAATTTGAGTACTTTTGAGTTGTAATTACCTCCAAACTATTAAGAATTTTTTAACTACCCATTGTTGACCTATGTCAAGCTCATCATTGGGCCGGATACCAAAGTTATTAACAACTACAAAATAAGGTGTCTACGCCAATTTATAGGAAAATGTAGTTTGGAAGTTTTTGTTTGCCTCCAACTTGTAGTTTTTGAATGATACAAGTCCACATTGGACATGTAGGATACACCCATACCTATGTCATTACAATACACCCGCGCCTTTATCTCCGTTGGTTGCTCATGGAAACCTTTCATGGATGCAATCACACTGTCCTGAACCTTTAAACGGCACACCATTGTTAACAATTAGGAAAAACCCGAAAGTTGATGATGCCCGTTTGATCTCAATGATGATATCTAACCGTTGATTACTCAAGTCCATTCCATAGAGGTCGATAATGAGAATGATTTTGGATCTGGATCTAGATCTTGACTCGAATCGTGTCTCAGGTTTTACGGTCAGATAGTGCTTCAAGTAGGTGAACAAAGAAGCAAGGGACTGTAGTGATGCTACAATCAACAAGGCCTTTCACAACGACTAGGGGTGGCAAAATCTATCCAAACCCATTTTCGCACCCAAACCTATTTACCCAAATCCACCTAATTATTAATTGGATTTGAACTAAGTACCCAATTAGACCTAAGTATGACCTAATTATTATTTACCTAAATCACTCATCTCTAAAATATCCCAAAACCACTAAAAAGACCAAAATACCCTTAAAACCACCAAATGACTAAAATACACTCCAAATAACCAAAAATATCCTAAAACCTTTAAAATGACTAAAGTGCCCCCTAAATCTCTAAAATTGAGAAAAATACCCAGAAACCCCTAAAATGATGAAAATACCACCAAAATCTTTAAAATAAGCCTAAATGCCAAGAAACCTCTGATGGTGAACTAAAAATGTAGCCAACTCTAAGTTCGTCTATAGGAGTCGTCCATGTGAAGAAGGTAAGAATGAACCTCCTTTATAAAACTGGTCGTCCATATACATGAGGGTCATCCATTAAGAAAATGGTTGGATGACCCCAAAGACAGGAAATTCCAAATATGTTTCTCTATAAGAGTTAATGAACTGGATCACATGTTCCCGCTCCGAGGCACAAGTGAAAACCGAGTTTTGTTGCCACAACTTCTTATTAAGCACTTAACTTCCAATAACGATTATGGAAGATAAGATCAAATAGTCTAACTTCCATGGCAGTTGGGCAAGTTAACCCTGAATTTTTGGAATTCCTCAAAAATAAGAGAAGTTATTAGATAAGTAATCGCTTCAAGTATGCATTATATAAACGTTCATTTACATCAAACAAAGGTAAGTCTGAAACAATTCCTTAAAAGTTGGAACTCCAGAATTTGATTGAGAAACTAACTTAAGCATCGGAGGGTTCTTGGTCGATCACCACCGGTCTCCTTTGATTGTTTGTTTTCCTTTTCAGACCTCCTAGATTATTAAAGCCTGAAACATTCAGCCTACTGATTTTCTATGCATCATCAACCTCTAAAACAACCTAAATATCCCCGAAATCTCTAAAACAACCTAAAATACCTGAAAGCCTCTAAAAAGACCAAAATACCATTGAAACCTCTAAAATGAACAAAATACCCTCAAAATCTCTAAAATAACCAAAAATACCCAAAAATCTCTAAAAAACCAAAATACCCCCCAAATCTCTAAAATGAGCCAAAATACCCAGAAACTAATAAAATTATCAAAATACCCCTAAAACTTCTAAAATTAGCAAAAGTACCCCAAAATTTATAAGATAATCAAAATACCCCCAAAATCTCTAAAATGAGCCAAAATACCTAGAAACTTCTAAAACGAGCAAAATGCCCCTAAATTTTTAAAATTATCAAAATACCCTAAAAATCTCTAAAATGATTTTAGGGGTATTTTTGGTAGTTTTGGATTTTTTTTTTTTTTTTGGGGGGGGGGGGTCATTTTTTAGGTTTTAGGGATAGTTTGGTGGTTTAGGGGTATTTTGGTCATTTTGGAGGTTTCAATGGTATTTCAGTCATTTTTTAGGTTTTAGGAGTATTTTGGTTCTTTTGAAGGTTTCAAGGATATTTTGGTCGTTTTGTAGGTTCTATGGTATTTTGATCATTTTTAGATTTAAGGGTATTTTTGTCATTTTAGAGCTTTCAGGGGTATTTTGGATATTTGGAGGAATTTATGTCAAATTAGAGGTTTTAGGGGTATTTTGGTAATATTTGAGGCTTTGGGGAGTATCTCGGTCATTTTTAGGTTTTTATGGGTATTTTTGTCATTTTAAAGTTTTTGGGTATTAAGGGTATTTTGGCCATTTTCAAGGTTTTAGATGTATTTTTGTTATATATATTCATTGATTATTGGGTAATTGGGTGGATTGGATTTTACATCCTCAAAACATACTTTATCTATTTTAACATTACATTTTACAACTCATCCAACATCTCAATTTCTATTTTTACATACAACTCATTAAAATAATTTAAACTAAACCATCAAATAATATAAAAAAATTGATAGATATTTATGAGAAGAGGGAGAGTGGTTAAAATATATTTTTTATCCTTACACAACCCATGAATAGTAGGTTGTATAAACACAAACTTACTGTTCATGGTTGCTAAAAAATTTTAGTAACCCACACCCGAGTAAAGCTCAATTTGAGCAGGTGGGTTGCTAAAATAGCAACTAGAGAGTTTTACAACCCCAATACTGATGCTCTAACTAATTGGTAATTAAATGGGCAAATGATTTTATATACCCAATTCATTTATGTCCAATCCAAACCCACCAATTTGATACCTAACTTCGACCTTTGCTTGTCGAACCATTTCACCTCTTTGGCTTTGTCGTAGCCTTCAGAGCTACTCATGGTGGTGGGCCATGGGGCACGTGGCATCATCAAGTGGCTTCCAATTCCACTTTGGAACAAAATTGAAGCCACTTTTACTTTGGAACAAAACTAAGGCAATGACAGAAGTAGTTATTATTACTTTGCTATCACTATTGAGTGTTAATAATTAAGATTTTACTAATGTACGCCTTAAGAGCATATATTAATAAACTAATTTAAGAAACTTTTTAAGAAAAAAGAAAAAGTGGTTAACTATATTGACAGTTTTTTCAATTCTTTATAAAATTTTTCCTAAAATTGATGGTTAATGTATACTCTAAGAGCATGCATTAACTAGCTTAAGCTTTCTTTTATGGTGGGTTGTGAGAGTTACCGGACAAAAAAGTGTTTAGCTTTACCAATGAATTGGGTGTTAAAGAGCAGAGTTTTAGACTTGCAAGACAAAGGGTAAGTGTAGAACACGGGCATATTTTGCCAAATAGCATAATATTTAAAAGAGTTGGGTTCAAGTTGCACCTAGTGTAACTCTAAATAATGTTGCACCAATCAATATTTTTTAACCGTATGTGAAATTTGATAAATCAACCATTGAATTACATTATTTTTGTATATTTTTCATACTTGCAAGATTTCAAGATGATCAAAGATCAATAGTGATGTCATCTATCAACTATATAAATTCAAGTTTTTGTAGTTTAAAATAATGCATAAAAGATGAATTTGTGAATCGAATAGTAAATAACATCTGATTGGTATGAAATTTGGCATGCATGTTTAGAACATATAGAACATGTAATCCAACGGTGGAATTTTCAAAATATAAATTTATTAACTATTTATTGGGTGGTGTAATATTACTTAGAGTTATACTAAGTGTAACTTGAATACAACCCTATTTAAAAATATTTAAGAAAAAAGTACCGAGTCAAATAGATTTTGTTATATAGCATTTTTTGGAACTCAAATATGTCAAACTTGAGTTTCAAGTGAAACTCGAATTTACCAAATTTGATTTCCAAGTATTATGATAATTTGATCAAATATACTGCTTGAAACTTAGAACACAACAAACTCAAATTCCAAAATAATGATACATAACTAAATAAGATAGGTAAGATGTTATTTAGCAAATTTTCTCTAAAATCATGGTATTTAGAAAAATTTTCCGTAGAACACGAGTTGTCAACTTTTCTGGGCCAAAAACAGAATTGATGATGTCATTGTTAATTGCTACCTAATTTGCCTTAATTGGTGATCAGTGATTTCCCAAGTGTCAATGTCCAATGCATGCATGCTGCTGGGCCAGACAATTTTATTGCTGAACAACAATGCCGATATGGATTCGAGGCAGGTATAGGAAAAGAGCTAAATTAGCCTATGATATTATTAGTTGTCAACTTTTCTGGGCCAAAAACAGAATTGACGATGTCATTGTTAATTGCTACCTAATTTGCCTTAATTGGTGATCAGTGATTTCCCAAGTGTCCAATGCATGCATGCTGCTGGGCCAGACAATTTTATTGCTGAACAACAATACCGATATGGATTCGAGGCAGGTATAGGAAAAGAGCTAAATTAGCCTATGATATTATTAGTTGCGGTTGTTAATTGGTGGTGTTGTTTTCTTTAGCCGTAGGTAGATCTCGCAAAATTGAACTCGAACCTTCTTTTTTTTTTTTGGAGGATGAACTCGACCTTGATAATATGACTTGAACCCGAAAGAAAATACTTGATCCAAAATAAACAAGTCAACTTATATTTGACCTGCTTAACTTATGGGTTGAATCAGGTCCACTTGTACTCAACCAGCTTTTAAAATGAATGTTTTTCCCCCACTTATCAGATTCAAATTAGACAATACAGTATATTTATTATTCATAATTTTACTTGCACACACTACATCACACTTGTACGTGAGCTTGAAATCATTATAATAATACTTTATCCGTTCCATTTTTTTTGTCCTGTTTGAAAAGTCAAATTTTTTAAGGGAACATCATTTATTGTCTTGTCTACCTTTTAAAAATGTATAAGTTTCCAAAACTATCCTTAAAAATATTTATCAAAAAATTGAATTAGTAAATTAATAGGGGTATAATAGGAATATTAGTAAATTAATTACTTTTATTTTTAGAAACAAGACAACATTTTGGGACATCTCAAAATTGAATAGAGGACAAAAAAAATGGGATAGAGGGAGTAATAACTAGTCGATAACCTGTGCAATATACGGGATAAATTTTTTTTTTTTTTTTTTTGAGAAACCAGACTAAAAGTCTGGGCTATTATTGAATAGAATAGAAACAACAGTTCAATGAACATCAAACAGAAGTAAGGACACTATGTCATTAGGTGGGCAATTCAACCAGACCTGAGCACTCCTAAAAACTTTTGCTTTTTTTGCAATAGCATCAGCCACACAATTACAAACTCGACTAGTATGGGCAAATACACACGACTCGAACACCAAAGCTTGACTGCGGATGTCTTCTATGACGACACCGTAAGATGAGAGACCAGAATTGTTTTGGTTTAAAGCATTGATAACCATAGCTGAGTCCCCTTCAAAAATTACTCTCTGAACTCCAATTTCTGCAGCAAATTCGACAGCTTTTCGACACGCTAGAGTTTCCAAATCAGCAACCGAGTGAGTCAGCGACATTGGGGAAGATAATGCACCAACAAACTCGCCTCTCCAGTCTCAAACAATGACCCCAATACCAGTCGAATGCGCCTCCCTGAACACTGCAGCATCGAAGTTGACTTTGTGATGGTGTAAGTCAGGTTCGGTCCAGTGTTGCAATGAAGGTGGGGATTGGATGACCAATTCAATCTACTGGGCTGCTAGGAAATCTTGCAGCAAATTTCCTGCCATTGATAGAATTTGGTCCGTAGCTCTCACAGGTCTACCGAAGTGGATGGCGTTTCGCCGATTCCACAGCAGCAACGCTGCAATGGAAAACACCTCCTTTCTATAGTCCTCCGTGACCTGCAAAAAAAAGGAGAGTAAGTCGCTAAAACTTTGGGGGTGGGGGAGGTTGGCTTGGTTAAAGCAATGGGATGAGCTCCAAATGGTCACCACTTCTCTGCATGACCAGATAACATGCAACGGGTCCTCAGGGAAAAGGTTGCAACGCTCACACTAATCAAATGGGGTGATTTTTCTTTGGAACAGATTACTCATATTGTGTGTTTGGATTGAACTTATTTTGCTGAAACTGAAAACTGAAAACTGAAAACACTGTAGCAAAATAATTTTTAAATGTGTGAATAGTACTGTGGGACCCATTTTTAATGAAAAAATTGATAAAAAATGAAATTTGTGGGTCCGTGAACAGTGCATATATGCACTGTTCACTGCAGAAAGTCAACATTTGCGGTTACTGTTCATTGAACAGTAACCGCAATACTCCAAAACGCGTGAAAACAAAAAAAAAAAAAAAAAAAAAAAGAACAAAACGCAGCATGAAAACGCAGACGTGGAATCCAAACGGTACCATAGTAGGCAAAGCGTTATTACATGCCCGCTAGATGAAATGCTTAACCTTGTTAGGAACCCGAAACCCCCATACTGCCTTCCAAAACTGTTTCTGAGCAGACCGGTTTGAAGCTTCTGCTTGACTCTCATCCACCCCAGAGGCTAGGAGTTTATAGGTGCTACTTGTACTAAAAACACCTGATGGAGTACAGCCCCATGCAATTTTTTCTGGTGGACATCGGCGGCTTAGAGGAATACCCAATATGGCAGCTGCTTCTTGCGGCAAGAAGAGTCGATTAACACAATCAGCTCTCCATACTCCTAACTCCGGATTAATCAAGGTTTGAACCTTTGTCTCAGCTCCGAATAATTTTGTTTGTTTTATGTCACCTACACCACTGAATACACCATTTATACATGGCTAACTAGCATTCATCCACAATAATAAGTAAAAACCCAAAACCAGCTAAACTCTACATCATGGAGCCATGAATATACTACTCATGTTTAAACTAATTCCTAAAACCAAACTAAAATATCTCTACCACCACGTGATGTTTTCTCTTTCAACCAGTTATAAAACGATTAAGCCATAAAACTCTCTTGTTATTGGATCGGGTTTAGAAGCCATAAAAGTGTACAGACTCGCAATTGCAAAAGTCTTGTATGTGTGCACATATGACCTATGCTTCACAAACATGTGAGCCCATATGCATGTCTATGCAATATGCATCGAGCGCATAAAACTTATATCTCACTGAAATGTGGGGCCTAAAAACCTTTTATAGAAAATTGAAAAAGTTATCAAAAAAAAGTTAGTCACTTTTTTTTTTTTTTTTTTTTCATTTTTCTATAAAGAGTTTATTAAATTGGTTTACATAGCATTTATCAGTAAAACCCTTATATTAAAACGAAAACTCTTACATTACTGATAGTGAGAGAGGAATTACCTGATTGGGTATCAGGTTTAGAGTCCTCCAAACTTGTGCCTCTTTCTCTATTCTCTTTGGGATATATACATGTTTAAATGAAGAAGCCTTGGAGCTTAAATATTCCATCAAGATTTTATAATTTGCTAGTTAAGCTCCAATTAAAGCGTTATTCAATTATTGACCCTATTTACATAAATTAGGACTCCACGGTCTAACTCCTAGTCTAACCATGTTTTATTCAGGAATTTTTTTTAAGTGTCATACAAATAGTAAGAAATAGAATTTTAGTTTTAACACGTATTTTGTAACATCACAAAATAGAATTTCCCTTTTTTAACTCGGGGCAGTTTGGGTCTAGTGTCTAGTGGCACTGGACTCATTGAGATGGTGACACATGTTCATTTTTGGATATGTGTCACTGTCCAACCGGGTCTAGTACACTAGAAATACTGGACCTAATTTGAACCCTTTCAACTCAAGACTGTCACTGTTATCGGTGCATTAACTCAAGATTGGCAACCCTTTTTTTTTTTTTTCTTTTTTCAACTCATTGTACATCCCAAGTATGGGTGTGCAAGGGATTTGTGGAACACATTTACCCTCCCTCTAAACAATGATAGATGCTATCATTTTTAACTCAAGGCTGTCACCAGTGCATTAACTCAAGGTTGCCAACCTTTCTTTCCTTTTTTTTTCTTTCTTCTTTCTTATTATTATTATTATTATTTCAATTCATTGTACATTTCAAGTTGGGTGTCCACAAATTGATTCAGTTCGAGTTTGTGCTCAACTTAGACCCAACTTGATCACTTTAGGAGGAGGCAAAACTAAACCTGCCATTAACTAGGAATGAACGATAGTTCACAGAGACGAAACTAAGTTGAGGCTGACGGGGTCCATGCCCCCCTACTCCCCCCCCCCCCTCCCCCCACCTAGCCTTTGAAAAATTCACATTTAGTATATATATTTACACACAAAATTTTACTTTTGTCCCTAAGATTATATACTTCACCCCTTCTCTCAAAGAATTTACAAGTTGACCCATGAAATCCCAAAAATGAAAAATTTATTAAATTCAACCTTTTTATCTAGATGTCTTAAGAATATCAAGAAAAACTTTTACAAAAACATTGTACAATTTACAAATTCGGATAACAAGAAAAATCTAGAAAAGAATTTACAAATTTGGATAATAAGAAAAATCTTTGAAGGGACAATATGTGTTATTAGTATCTAGATGTCTCAAGAATATCATTCAAATTGTTTTCTACTCACTGCCTTAGCTAAACTGTGCCTAAGCATATGTATGTGTTATTATTCTATTGGCAATAAATGGTATGCCCTAGCTAAATTAATTAAATGGGAAAAGCTTTATTATTTATGTACTTCCTCCGTCCCACTTTATTTGTCATGTTTGAAAAGTCAAACTTTTTAAGAGAATATTATTTATTGTCTTGTCTATCTTTTAAAAATGTATAAGTTTCCAAAACTAGCCTTAAATAAATTTATCAAAAAATTGAATTAGTAAATTAATAGGGGTATAATAGGAATATTAGTAAATTAATGACTTTTATTTTTAGAAGCATGACAATATTTTAGGACATTCCAAAATGGAATAGAAGACAATCAAAGTGAGATAGAGGGAGTATTTAGTTAGTTAACCCTCCATTATCCTGTAATTGTTTAACAGCTATCATATATATATATATATATATATATATATATATATATATATATATATTTTACTATTTTTTCAAACTTGCAACTTTTGAAAGGAAAAGATCTTAAATCTTTATGCTATCTTACCAACCAATAAATGTCTCACTCTTTTTTTTTTTTTTTTTTTGGCTCAATATTAATGCATGACCATGATTAGACATTATTTTAGTTTTTTTTATTAGTGTAATGTTTGACATGAATTTGAACTTTTAAGTTTTGACTATAGTTTTTTTCTAAGATTTTTTTTTTTTTTAACTATAATTATTATAATGCTAGAGTTTTTTTTTTTTTTTTTTTTTAACTAATTCTCTTCTGGACTTTCCACTAACATCACTTTTTCACTTACCAATAATTTTTCACCACATTAGTAGTTTGTAAAAATTTTTGTACAAAAAAATTGTATCTCTAGCATTTTCCTTATTTATATAGCATTAAGAAAATGTTAGGAATACAATTATGAGAAAAGAATAAGAGTCCGTTTGGATACAGTTTATTTTTTTGAAAACTGAAAACAATAAAAAATATATATATTTTTTGGTTACTGTTCATTGGCTTGATTGCACTGTTCATGTCCCATGAACAGTGCACCAAGCGCTAGTAAAAAGACAGACTGAAATGCGCAAAACGCAAACGCGAGAAGTGCAAACGTGCTTTCCAAACGCATCTTAAGTAAATTGATTTTTTTATTAAAAAAAATGATAAAGAATAAAGAATGAATTCAAACTCAGTCCAATGTTGATAAAATCAAAATGTGATAATTGAGATACAAAGAATTTAATTATAAATTTCTACTATTGATTTATTTAAAATATAATAATAATTTTAATTATAAATTTCTACTATTGATTTATTTAAAATATAATAATAATTCAAAAACTAATGCTAATAATGCATTGGCACCAACTTCAAGTATTAATATTCCGATATTTGAGAATTCTTGAACAAACAACTTGGACCCTAAATTTGAATCCTCCTCGGTCTGAATCTGGTTCCATCCTGGCGGTTTGGATGGCTTGGGTCCCACAACTAATGGTTATCACTAGTGCATTAACTCAAGGTTGCCAGCCTTTCCTTTTTTTTCTTTTTTCTTTTTTCTTGTTCTTATTATTCTTTTTTCAATTCATTGTACATTCCAAGTTGGGTTGTCCACGACTTGATTCAGGTCAAGTTTGTGCTTAACTCAAACTCAACTCAAGTTTGGGGCAGAACTGAACCTGCCATTGACCAGGCTCGGGTCCCAACTAATGGCCATCAAATGTCAGTCCGAGTCAATAAATTAAAACAGCAAGGATAGGAGATTTTTGCTGGATTTTGTCAAAAAACTCAAGATCTCCGCCATATCTAGTTTAGGATATCAAGATCTCCACTAAATATGGACAAAGAACTTGCCAGAAAAGGGTGGAAGAGAGGGACAATAGTCGGATCGACTCTGATGTGTTGAGAGAAGCCAAAACTAAGACTCGAATCGACTTCGTTAAATCTTTGTACAGCACTTAAAAAATGTGTTGGAAGGTGAATTGATGCTTGTGTATTTGTTCATAATATATTATTATGTTATATATAAAAATGGTACGGTTGAGTTTATAACTTAAATTATATAATAATAATAATATAGTATTGTACATAGTGATGTGTTTATATTTTTGTATTATTATCTTGCTTCAAACTTTATTTGGTTTTATTTGGTTGGCATTTCTTGATGTGTCCATTACATCTGGAATTCGAATATTTCTTTTCTCATTCTAACTATCAAATTAAATTATCAAAAAAAAAAACCTTGAATGACTTGTTTTTAATTTTTATGACATAAATTACTTGCTTGGGATCTTCCATTAAAAAATAAATAAATAAATAAATCTTTAAGAATTTTGTTACATTTAACTTGACCACCTTACAAAAAGTTTCTGGCTCTATCATTGTGCGAATACTATACATTTTTCCAATTTATGATCAGAACAATAACCAAATTTTATAGTAGTAAAAATTACCGTGTTGTTGAATAATTGGCAAGAGTTGAGTTGTTCGAGCTCACCACAAAGCCAAAAACGTGTTATAACTAAAGGTTTTGCATTCACATCTTTGGTAACGTATATGTATTTTAGGCCACTCTAACATGGGAAGGTCGGTGAGGTAGGTGCAAATTTTTTTTGTTTTTGGTTAAAGGTAGGTGCAAAATTCACGCCATCTGAATTTTACCCAACAACATGCAGGAAAAAGAGAAATACGAGATTTAGTAAAGAAGTGAGAGTACTACATAATAGAATGAATAGGGTACTTTTGGTGTGGGAGTAATTGACAGCAGGTTTTGTTTTAAATAATTAAGGATTGGGATCCGGTGCAATTGCATTTACCAATTGCACCGTGCAATTCACCCAAGTCCTTTACAATTTTTTTTTTCTTTTTTTACTTTTTTACTTTTATTTTTTTTTACATTTTTCATTTTTTATACTTAGTGGTTGAGAAATAAGATCTGTTTGGATACTGTTTATTACTGAAAACTAAAAACACTGTAGTAAAATAATTTTTAAATATATAAATAGTGCCATGAAATCCAATTTTAAAGAAAAATTTGCTAAAATCTGTATTTACAGATCCTTTAAACAATACATAGAACTTGCAAAAAATGTCCCTCAAAAAACTTTCATTTAGGTGCAATTCAAACGTAGGCTTAAAGTTGCAAATCTACTCATTGCATCAATCTCAATCCAATAATTAAATGTAATCATGGCAGGTATGGTTGGAAAAACCATAAACAAACGTTTGTGTTTTAAATGTACCCATGACAGACAGAGGTACGGTTGGAAAAAAATTTACAGAAGTTACGATGCATGATTTTTCACCAAAAAAGAGCTAGCTTCAAAAAAGGCTAGACAAGGATAAAAATCCTTGTGGCCAATTTGTAAAATTTTACTGTAAATTAAACCTAACTCATTGGTAAAAATAAATGAATAAATAAGTGGATCTAATAAAGTGGGCATGGAACTTGTCCTGAAAATTGAAAACGTTATAGTAAAATAATTTTCAAATATATAAATAGTACTATAAGACCTAATTTAAAATAAAAAATTCACTAAAATCTGTATTTATAGGTCCTTTAAACAATACTAAGAGCTCACAAAAAATGTCCCTCAAAAAACTTTCATTTAAGTGCAATTCAAACGTAGGATTAAAGTTGCAAATCTACTCATTGCATCAATCTCAATCCAATAATTAAATGTAACCATGGCAGGTACGGTTGGGAAAAACCATAAACAAACGTTTGTGTTTTAAATGTACCCATGACAGACAGAGGTACGGTTGGAAAAAATTTACAGAAGTTACTGTGCATGATTTTTCACTAAAAAAGAGCTAGCTTCAAAAAAGGCTAGACAAGGATAAAAATCCTTGTGGCCAATTTGTAAAATTTTACTGTAAATTAAACCTAACTCATTGGTAAAAATAAATAAATAAATAAGTGGATCTAATAAAGTGGGCATGGAATGGAACTTGTCCTGCACAATCCCAACATCTAATTCTGAGAGGCTTCCAACCTTTAGAGCCTTTCGGAGAGAAACTATGAATGAATCAAGAAATGTACATCGTGCATCAAAATATAAAGTACAAAAACGTCATCTCTATCTCTCTTCTTTCAGTTTATAGCAATTTTTTTTCAGTTTATATCAAATTGCAATTATATTAGTTATTAGTATATGAAATTCGTTTCAATTTTTTCATATTCTTATTTTCCGGTAAATTAAGAATGAGACGAATATTATCTGTAAGGATTTTTTTTTCTTTGTGATGAAGTATATACACTTCAGCATAGAAGAAGATAATTACTCATTTGATTTTTACAGAAGAGTTATGTTGGGATACCTCCATGGCTAAATGATATGTACAACAGCATATACTTCAATACTTGCACCATGCATCAAGATGCGAAGAAGAACGATTTGGACTACTTTTGCATAGATTGCCGTCGGTCTCTGTGTTCAAATTGTCTTAACGCACACATGCATCACAATTATCTTAAGGTCTATTTCATTCATTCCCTTCTCCTTATATCTGCATCTTTTGTGAGGAACCTGACTAAAGAATGTGATTGGCATGTGGTTTTATAATCTTGAAGATTCGGAGATACGTTTACAATGATGTTATTAATCGGCAAGACTTGCGCAGCCTCTTCAACTGTTCCGGGATACAGGTTTGTATACTGCAAACTGCTTTTTGAATTAGATGTTTATCTATACTATTATTTAAGGGGTTTTCTCTATTTAGATTCCTCATTTTTTAGTTCAAAAATGCCCCTATACCTCTATATTTAAGTAGGGACAAAACTAAAGGACATTCCGGTAAAAATGCAACTCTAACTCCCACTAAAATATTGCCTAAAAAATAGGACTACTCTCCTATAATTTTTCAAATTGCTTTATCCACTTATAAATTAGATTTATTTTTCAAAAAAATAAACACTTATAAATTAGATTCTCAAAACAAAAACACCGAGTTTTTTTTTGCTAAAAAAAAAAAAAAGCCTTACCACATGCGCATAGCGCGTGTGATAAGGCTAGTACTACTATTTAAGAGGCTTCCCCTGTTTGGATTCCTCATTTTTTAGTTCAAAAATGCCCCTACACCTTTATGTTTAAGTAGACACAAAACTAAAGGACATTCCGGTAAAAATGCAACTCTAACTCCCGCTAAAACATTGTCTAAAAAATAGGACCACTCTTCTGTAATTTTTCAAATTGCTTTATCCACTTATAAATTAGATTCATTTTTCAAAAAAAAAAAAAAACACTTATAAATTAGATTCTCAAAATAAAAACACTTTTTTTTTTGCTTAAAAAAAAGCCTCACCACACGCGCGTAGCGCGTGTGATGAGGCTAGTTATCTTAATAGTTGTCCACTAGCCTCAATGCATGCTCTCCACTTGTGCACGAGGCTTTTTTTATTTTTTATTTTATTTTTTTATAAGTAATTAGTATCATAACTTTAGATTTAAGTGTATATTAGATCATATTATACATTTGAGAATTACTGATATAACCACTGTCACTACACACAACACAAACGTATGATTTAAATGTTTTTTCGCTGTTCACTTTTTGTGGCTAATATTATGGTATATATACACATGAGCAATATCCCGTGTACCTCACCTATATATGTACAGTATCCATATATATATATATCAACAACAAAAAAATATTCATATACTTACAAAAATAATAAAGAGAAAATGAACAAAATGTAAGCTCTATGTGCGTTTTTAAAGACTTCTTAATTTCTTTTTTCTTAATTTCTTTTTTTTTCCCTTTTCTTTTAAGGATTCCCTAATGGTTTCTATAGGCATATAGCTTCAAATTAAAAAAAAAAAAAAGTATTCTAAAAATAATCTCACATACATGAATAATATGAAACTAACAGAAAAAATTCAATATAGTGAGTATAAATTATAAAAACGTTTTAAAGATTCAATAACTTGGGAACCTTGCATGCAGATGAAGAATTTAAACAAAATTTGTGTTGATCTTGTGAGACACTTTGAGACAACATCATTCTAAATAGAAAGAAAAAAAAAATGAAAGAAATTTCAAGACAGCCATTAACATAAGACAAAATGAAGAAGCATAAATGAAGGGAACCAAAAGAAAAATCTCATTAGTCATATTTTTCTCAAAAAAATTACATGCGAAATTATTGAATTCAAAAATGAAAGAGAAAAAAAGAAAGAACAGTCTAACATCAAGGAAGAGAAATAAGTATCAAACAAATAGAAATTGTCACGAGGTAAGAGACAAAAAAATTCATATGGTGGAAGCATGATATCAAGAGCATGGCTGAGATAAAAACATCCCATTATCACAAATACACGTTTGAGAGACATTTAATGTTAGGTAAAAGAAGAAGAAACCAAAGCAAATATTTAAAAACAGTAATTGAATATAAGAAATAGGAAAACTAAAAAAAAAAAAAAAGAAAGAAAGAAAGAAAGAAAGAAAAGTAAAAAGGAAGAATGTTTGCTTATATACTTATCTGGTTAATCTCGGAAGTTAGATAATCAAGTCTTTTGTTATTCCAGTAAAGCAATTATATACTTATTTGGGTTCTTCTTTAGTTTGATATTTCAAGAAGAAGAATGAGGAGGATATAGCATCTAACCTAAAAAAAATTGGATAAATTAAAGAAGTTTTTTTTTTTCCTTTTTTTTTTAGAAGATAATACTTAATAAAAATTGTTTTTAGGAAGAAGTAATTTTAAAATTTGAGAGTAAAGAAGTTTGTTAGGAGTAAAATGTGGGGAGTGGGATTCAAACGTGTTGGTTTTTATTTTTTTGAGTTTAAATTAGCCTCTTTTTTTTTTAGAATCAGTTTAAATTAGTCTCTTAAATATATGTAGTTCAAATTACTTTTATACACTCAATTATTTTTTTGTATGAGCAGTGTTAAATACTAAATTTTCAGGGTATTTTAGATATTGTAGGAGTATGTAATTAACTTTTTGAATTATCTTAATATATAGAGATTAAAATAAAAATAGTAATAAAAAAATAAATTTTTTTCCCAATTAGTAATCTTTTTAATTATATAGACTATAGTACAATGTTGATTCCATATATATTACATGTCACCAAAATAAATTAGGAAATTTAAATGGTTAAGATTAATTTTAGTTAATTCAAAAATATTTAATTTTTAATGGTTTTTGTGTCCATTATTGATAAAGCAACTAATTATGAGGAAGAAAATTGTCATAACCCAAACTTGTACTTTAGATTTTAGAGCATAACCAGTATGATAATATTAAGTTATACTCAATACTAACACGAACCAACTAAGGCTAAAAATGATTATCAAAATTTCATTTTTCATCTTTCATTTTTATTTCTTGCATAAATGCCATAATATACAAAATTCCATAAAACTTAAAACTTTATTATTTTCAAATTTGCAAGTTTAACAGCTTGACTTAAACTTCAGGTTTTCGTGAAAATATTACGTAACAAAACATTTATCAAAAACCTTACAAACACACCTAACCCCAAAGAGATACATCTAGTGTTTTAAAACAAACTTAACAAACTAGGGTTTCAAATTAACATCTATGCTCATAAGGATCAAGTAGATCTTGATTCTTTCTATACAACAAAATATTTATACCTTTTATACAACATAAGAGCTATATAGTCTAACAAACGTGAACCATAGATCCCCTTGTCATTTCTAGTACTTTCGTTGCTTTTAGGAAAAGAACCTATGCGCTGAAAAATAATTGGGTGAGCTGCGAAGCCCAATAAGGTTTAAGTTACACTAGCATTTAATAAGAATGCATGTAAATCAAATATCTTATGAATATGCTGATTGATAAATATTCTTCATATAATTCTTAAAATAAATTATGAACTTTCGTTTGAAGATACACCATTTTCCTTTCATGTAATAATAAAAGGATAGAATGAGGAACATACATTAAATAACTTTTGTCACAACTTTTGGGAGGTTTCAAGCACGCTGTGCCAGGCATCTAGCATTCCCCACCGTACTAGAAAATCCCAAGATCATATCTAAATATATCACACCCCTTTCAATGTGCTTAGATCATCAACTACGAGGATTAGTTGGCATCCTCCACAAGTTGGCATTTTCCAACAAAGGTGAATACAACAGAGACCTCACCACTTTTAATGGCCAATCAATTAATATTTTTCATGGAAAGCCAGATATTTATCCCTACTAACTAAGTTCAAATCATAACAATGGACATAACCCAAAACCAAAGCTTTCTAAAAATCATTCTTTTACATAAACGTTTCATAAAATTAGCATATCTACATCATTCTTAAATGGAAAAGGGTTTGCTACATACTTGTATGCAGCAATTGCTACATAGAGGGTTAGGTGGCAGCGAATTTATGCAACAAATCATCTCCCTTCTTTAATGTCATGTTTGTGATATGTTTAATAGCACCAATATGCTTAAAAATCATATTTAAGATTTCAAAAGTTCATGAACATATCTCTTTACTAAAAATATGATTGTATGCAACATTTCTAGTTAAAATGTTTTAATACGTAATAATTTTACTAAACAAATCTCAAGCTTACCTAATGCCCATTTCACATATACCTTACCTAAAAGCAAAAGACACAAGAGATTAGGATAAGAGGAGTTCAAGTGTCCACATTCTCATCACTTAAATGAATGATCAAAACTTATTACTGACAATTCTTCTTAAGTACATAAACTTGCACATGAATCCCAACCTAACTCTCAAACTCAAGAAAATCTTAATTCCCACCTCAAAGAGGTTCCTCACGGTACCATAAATTCATACATCATATGCTTAATTGCATGTTTACCAGAAGCATGCATCTAACAAAGCAATATAAAACACAAAAAATAAGAAGATTCTTGTCATTTCTTTGAGCGTGATAAAGTTCAATCAATTAGAATTCATTTTAAATGATGCTGTACCAAAAGACAAGTCTCAAAGGTGAGTTCCTTTCTTTGACACACTCAGCCAATGTGACTAATTACTAGTAGTATTTAGGTTATAGTGATACATAAGTCCATTTTTTATTTATTTATTATTATTAGATTGCAATTGAAATTTTATAAATTAATGTTAGATTGCAATTGAAAGTATAGCAGCTGACATATAGTTAATTCCTTAATAACATTAGTCCCTTGTAAAATTTTGCACTTCATCATTACTTTGCTGAAACAGTAAAATCCATAGACCAAGTTCTATGTTTATGAAGCTTTGGCCTTACCAAGCAATATAACGAAAATTTCTTACAGCAACTTTTATATATATTAAACTTATAAACCAACAAGAAAACCTATTCAATTCATAAATTAAATACATAATGAATCAGCACCTTTTCATAATAATCAGTTAATTTGTTCTATTGAGAGAGAGAGAGAGAGATTCGGTGAGAGAGGGGAGGGGCTGTTGGTGAGGGTGACGTAAGGACGGCACTAGAACAAAAGAGAGAGAACAAAAAGGGTTATCATTTTGGTGTAGCAAAGAAAAGATAAGGGAGAAAGGGGTGGCCGTGGGGTACGTGTCTTGTACAAGGAAAAAGGGGCTGATGACTCACCCCTTTAAAATCAGAATTTCTATTTTACCATTCCTTAATTATGCTCTATTTTCTGAAAAGCCCAACTAATGAAAGAAAATTTCATATAAGCCATTAAGTATTATTGAGATTTTTTTTTTAATTCCTTATGAAAGTAAACTTTACAAAAAATAATTCATCTAAAAAAAAAATAAATCACATTTCTAAAAATTTGAGTAAGTACATTATCCCCATTAATTAAGCATATAATTTGGTTGGGATATTACAAATATCATATTGTAAATCTATTATTATTATTATTATTATTATTATTACAAATAAAAATAGTTTCTTATATAAATTTATAAAAATAAACATATAAATTTATTTAATATAAAAAAATTAATGTACAATTATATATTCATTCAATGAACTAATACTTTGATATAAATGCAAACTTTGTTACGCTAAAAGTCTAAATAAATAAATAAAAATCTCAAAGAATGTGTCATATTGCAAAACCTCATATTCTTCCATTCTTTGCTTTTATATATAAAACTAGTTGTTAACTCATGTTTTGCACGATTTTACTCCTGAATTTTTAAACTTGGTTTACCTTACATCCATATCTTGTCAAAGAACACAATCCTTAAATATTCAAACTAAAATTAAGAAATGTCAATTTTAAAACTTAAACAGATTTCAATCCTTCATCATTTGAAAATTTTTCTTAGTAAATTTTTGCATAATCAAGAAATTTAGGACATTTTAAAAAAGATTAGATTATTGGATGAAAAATTATAGAGGTTAGTAGCATATCTTGTCAACGATCATAATCTCGTAAACAGAACAGATATAAAAAAAAAAAAAAAAAAAAAAAAAAAAAGGTAAGACTCGTGAGAGACATTTATACCACTAAAATTATAGAAATTTGTGTAAACTACAACAATGACTATTATACAATTATAGAGTTGGACTATGTCCCAACTCTATCACATTCTAAGAGCTCAAATGACCAAAAAAAAAAACGTCTATTGAGCACATTTAGTTTAATTTCACTACTTTTTAAGAATATTCAAATATCATTTTCCATACTAAAAGCCATGTTCAAAAAATTTTCTACTTTTGAGTTTAAAAAAAATCAAACTACTTATAATTTGATGATTGCTAAATGAATGTTAAAAGAATCAAGTCAATCAATTATCACAAAAATATCTCCCAAAAAGGTACATTGATATATATATATATATATATATATATATATATATATATATATATATATATATATATATATATATGTATAATTCCAAACAACTATTTTAAACATTTTAATTTTTCTTGGGCTTGAGAACCACATATCATGTGATTGCAGACTTGCATTATTTCCTATTAACTCTAACTTGGATTGCTAATCACCACCAACCCTACCATCCTCACCTCTCTTCCTCCTAATCACACTCAATGTATTAGGATTTCTAGAGAAAAAAAAAATACAATTCAATAATTTTATAAAGTAACTTGTATAAACCTAATAAAGATTTCCTTTTGTTTTTTTTTTTTTTAATATTTTAAATTAAAGTGTAAAGCAACAAATTTACTGAGTAGACATATAATAAACACAACATCATCATCCTCATCTAAACCAATTCCTATCCAAATTATGTAGGTTTTATATAAGTATTAAAATAAATAATTGCTAGTAATTAGTCAAAAAAGACTATATTTTCTTGGCATAAACCCTAATTTTTTGTGTTTCGAAAAAAACTGGTTTTAGTGCATTTTGAATAGTATTTCCAAACATATATCTATAAAGAATTTTATATATATAGAGAGAGAGAGGGGGGGGGGGGGGGAGGTACATTTCATGGCATGCTTGAGGGATTGCTCATTGGAAGCCAAGTGATAGAGAGAGAGAAAGTTGTTTCTTTTTAAGGATGAGTGAGATATGAATATACATATTCATTGTATCTCATTGTATCACACACCCTTGGTGCGATGGTCACTCCACAAGTACAAGTGCTTGTGGAGTGTGGGGGTAAGGACCGAGGTTTAAGTCTCCAGGAAGGAGCTTCACACACATATATACCTAAATTAGACTAGAGTAGAATTCTATCTTGTATAAAAAATAAATAAATAAATAAAAAATAATAGATTTAATAATGAGTATAAAACATTTAAAATTGCAAAAAAAACTAATAAGAAAGAAAGCGATTTAGTAGAGAAATAAGCAAAATTTGAAAAGGCATAAATTAATTTATAGTAGAAATTGAAGTCATAAATTTTATTTTGTTTGAAATTCATTAACTAGGTTTAAATAGAAATAAATTAATTTACTTAAGGATATTTAATGTTTGTCTCAATAATAAAGCATTGTAACCAGCCAAAGAATCTTTTTTTTTGAGAGAGAACACTATAATTTTATTGATGGATAGCCGAATCAACTTGAGTTACAGAAACAAGGGTGTGGAGGAACATCCTCTATCCACACCGAAAACTTGCTAACATGTCTCACATGTCTAGCAATGTTATGAGTTGACTTGTTCGCTTGTCTTAGCACGTACTAGAATTCCACTAAGTCCATCTGATTTGCCACCTCCTTGGCTTCAACCAGCAAATGACCATACTCTTTCAGGGAAGAATTCTTGCTCTTTAAACCATCAATCTTCGAGTCACCTTCAAGGATAATTGAAGATAGCCCAAGATCTTCGGCGAATTGAAGAGCCTTCTTTGCTGCAATCACCTCCACGGCAGCAACTAAGAAAGGTAAGTGGAAGCTCTCTACCATGGAAGCTATCACACTTCCTTTTGCATTTCGGACTATGACTCCCACCCCAGTGCGTTGATTCTCTCTAAACATGAATCCGTCAAAATTACCTTTAAGTTTTGACCATGGTGGTGGCTTCCATATAGGCCAAGGATCACTGTGAGGCATTTGGTCAGGAGGGCGAGGTGGAATGGTTCGAACATATGATGATCTTGCCTTCTAAACTTCTAAATGAACCTATTGAACTGGTATGTGTTTTCTGCTAGTTCTCATAGTGTTTCTTCGATACCATATTGCCCAAACCATTATGGCAAAGATGTTCAGGTCCTTCCCTGTTTCAATGATTGTTTCCACCAAGACATGGAAGCTAGCAAAATGTGGACTGGAGCCCATGCTATCCCATGTACTGTTCTGAGACCATACCTGAGAAATGGAGGGGCACAACCAAAGTGCATGGAGCACATCCTCGGACTCACTATGGTAGTGATCACAGCAATCATCTGATAGTACCATTCGAGGCCTTAGATTGTGTTTTGTTGGAATTGAATTCCTAATGGCCCTCCACAAAAAGTTTCGGACCTTAGGCTGGACTTGCATTCCCCATACTTTCTTCCATAGTTTGTTGTCATCCGGCTGGTACTCTCCATTATCCAAACACCTTGATTTGTAGAGAAATCTATAGCCTGATTTCACTATATATGACCCGGTTAGAGTGTAAGGCCACACTAAAGCATCTTCCACCAGTTTACCACACAAGGGAATTGATTTTATCAACTCCTTATCTCTGGGACTAAACAACAAGTTCAGTGTGTCATGCCACTACCCTTGATTAGAATAATCGAGTAGAGAAGCCACTGTTGCCTCCTCCCAGCACGATGCCATTGGTGAAGAAATGACAGGCATGAAGGTTGAAGGCAACCATGGATCAGACCAGATTCAGATTGAGGACAATCACCTACCCTTCATCTCATACCTTCTTTTAACACTTCCCTTCCTTTCAAGATGCTTCGCCATGCATAGGAACTAGCTTGAGAATCCGATGCCTCCATGAATGAGCAATTAGGAAAAAAATTTGGTTTGAACACCCTATAGAGTAGAGAGTTTTTATTTTGGAGCAACCTCCAAGCTTGGTTAGCTAGGAGTGCATCATTGAACAAAGCTAAATTTTTGAAACCCATTCCCCCTTCACTCTTACGCTTGCACAACTCTTTCCATTGAACCCAATGTATTTTCCTTTGATCTCCTCTTTGTACCCACCAAAACCTCCTAATGAGCCCCTCTAGTTCATTGCACAATCCAATAGGCAATTTGAGGCAATGCATGGTATATGTAGGAATGGCTTGGACAACCGCTTTAATGAGAATTTCCCTACCTGCTTGAAGAGTAATTGTTCTTCTCACCCTTGTAATTTCCTCCAAACCTGCTCTTTTATGTAACTGAAGCTTGCTTTCTTTTTCCTCCTCACTAATGATGGCAATCCTAGGTACTTCTCATAGCTCCTTATTTCTTGCACCCCCAGAGTATTTTTAATCATCATTCTCCTTTCTTCTGATGTTGAGCGACTAAAAAAGATTGTGGTTTTTGCCTTATTTATTTGCTGCTTGGAACTTGATTCATAAACTTACAAAATTTCCATAATCTTTTGGCACTCCTCCGGATTAGACCTGCAAAAAAGTAAAGGTGGGTTAATGGGGGGGGGGCTTCTCCTAGATAGGGAAAAGCCATGAATGTCTCCTCTAGCTGTTGATTGGGTAAGTAAACCATGCAACCCCTCCGTACATAAAGGGAAAGAAAAGGGGATAGGGGGTCCCTTTGTTAGATCCCTCTAGTTGGCCTTATAAATCCTTGAGGAGCACCATTGATAAGGATAGAATAAGAGACACTTGACACACAAAGCATCATGAGGGTTATCCACCTTTCATTGAACCCCAATTTTTTCATCATGCATTCTAAGAAAGGCCACTCAACTCTATCATAAACCTTGCTCATGTCGAGCTTAATGGCCATATAACCCTCTTTGGTGGATTTGTGGTTTTGCATATTGTGAAGGGATTCAAAGGCAATTAGGTTATTATCAAAAATAAGGCGGTCTTTTGTGAATGCACTTTGGTGTTCGGTGATAATGTGAGGTAGGATTTTCTTTAATCTGTTTGCTAACACCTTAGAAAAAATCTTGTACAACACATTACATAAACTAATAGGACGAAATTGAGATACCAATTCAGGATTTCTAACCTTGGGAGTCAATGTGATGAAGGTGTGATTTAGATGTTCAGGTAGTGTGGCTAAATTTAAGAATGATAAAACAGAAGTAGTGATATCCTTACCCACCAACTTCCAATAATGTTGATAGAACAATGGTGGCATGCCATCGGGACCGGGTGCTTTGAGTGGTGCCATTTGATTGAGGGCTTTCTTAACTTCATCTTTGGTGAATTCAGCTAGCAAGTCCTTGTTCATATCTTCGGTTACTAGGCATTGAACTGTCTCCAAAGCTAAATCGGGTTGGAATGCTTATGTTGATGGAAATAAATCACTATAAAAATCCAGCACCTCCTTTGCCACTTCCTTAGGATCCGAACACCATTGTCCCCTTGCATTTTTTATTCCTTCAATCTTATTTCTCCTATATGTTTGGGTGGCCCTACTATAGAAGTATTTTGAATTTTTGTCACCATGAATAGCCCAAAGAGCACGTGATCTTTGAAACCACATCCTTGTCTCTTTGTCCAATAAATCATTCACCTCATTCCCTAAGCCCCTTGCCCGAAAATTAATTCTAGTTGTAAGTGCTTCCAATTCATCTTGAGCTAGGAGTTTTTGCTTCAACTTCAATTCCTTTCGAACACACCCAAAATTAGTACTACTCCACTTCTTCAATGCCTTGCCACAACTTTCAATTTTTGGAATAATACTCGAAGCAATGTCCCTACTGCCTTGCTTACTCCATTCTTGTCCCACTGTATCCTAGCAACCCTTTTCTGCCAACCACACCTCCTCAAAACGAAAAGGCTTTTCAGGATTTGTTGATTCCACCATCTCGGGTTCAATGAATAAAGGGCAATGTTCTAATGTGCTGCAAGTTAAATGGTGCACCGCTGTTCCTCCATACCTCAATAGCCACTCGTTATTCGCCAATCCCCTATCTAGTCTCTCCCACAAAGTTTGTCCATCTCTGAAATATTTTTTCCAAGTAAATGGATTGCCTTTAAAACCCAAATCAATGAACCCACACACATCCATAGTATCCCGAAACAACTGCATTTGTGAATGGCTTCAGTTTGAACCTCCTTGCTTCTCTGCCCCTTTAAAAATTTCATTGAAATCCCCAACACAAAGCCAAAGAAGGTTGAACTGTGAATGTAATTGCTGGAGGAGTTCACATGATTCGTGGCATTTGTGTGTAATAGATTCACCATAAAAACCAGTGAATCTCCATGCTCCCTCAGTACCTCCTCCTATAATACAATCAATATGATTTTTTGAAGATGTTTCCACCCGCAAATTCATCGAATCCTTCCAAAATGAAACAAGGCCCCCCCCCCCACCTCTATTGATTCTTAGTACACTAAACATGTGATCAAATTTCAATCTACATTTCATGATCTTTAGCCTAGCTTCATTTGTCCATGTTTCGGCAATGAACATGATGGAGGGATCTTTTACCCAAGTATAATCTCCAAGCTCTCTCTCCGTCACCTGGTTGGCATTTGTGTGTAATAGGTTCAATATAAAAACCGGTGAATCTCCATGCTCCTTTAGTACCTCCTCCTATAATACAATCAATATGATTTTTTGAAGATGTTTCCACTTGCAAATTCATCGAATCCTTCCAAAACAAAACAAGCCCCCCCACCTCTATTGATTCTTAGTACACTAAACATGTGATAAAATTTCAATCTACATTTCACGATCTTTAGCCTAGCTTCATTCGTACATGTTTCGGCAATGAACATCACAGATGGATCTTTTGCCTGAGTATAATCTCCAAGCTCTCTCTCTCTCTGTTACCTGATTCTCAAGCCCATGACAGTTCCACACCAATAGACTTATGGTTCTTGGTGGGGCTGCACTGCAGCCTCCACCATTGTTTTTAAGATGTCATCAAAATCAAAAGTGGCCTGAAGACGTTTGTTGGGGGGATATGGATCATCAAGTGGATTGAAGCTTGACTTTCTCTTCTTTTCTAATTCGGGTTGGTTAGCAGGTACTCCAATGTTGCCTTGTCTCATTACACGTTTCCATGTTTTGAGACTATGGTGTTGCCATGAATTTTCAATCGTTGATTAAGGGGATTGGACTTCATCCTGATTGTCCAATCTGTGAGGCACCACTCCTTGAGGTGAGGTAGCTAAGGTTTTCTCATTAATTAGTGCCAAGCATTGATTGCTTGATGAGGGAATTGAATTTGCATTGAATTGAGATTCTCCAGCCTTTATTTCTGTGATAACGGGATTGCCATTTACCTCACTTAACATTACCTTATCTGGACTAGATTCGGATTAAAACTATCACCCAACTGAAACCCCTCCTCAACGTACACCTCTCCCTTAATAATTGTTGCATTCAATTCCATCAAACTGAAGCTAATACTCCTTTCTATCTCCTCGGTTTCCGTCTCAGGTACCGTTAGACCTGGTGGTGGAGCAACTGAAGCTACCATTGCCGCCATGTGAGCTGCCATCTCTACTTTTTTCTCCCTAGCCTTGCTGCTTTTTTCCTCATAATACCCTCGCATGTAAATCACGTCTCTACCAGATGACTTGTATAGCGGAGCTCAAAGGAAAGAACCAAATTGTTGCTGGTCCATCTTCGAAGATCCATTGCTCTAAATCTATAGATCACAATCTCTATCATCGTGGTCCAACCACCCACACCAATAGCATATGCTTGGCAAGCACTCATATCTGAATTTTATCCAATGTTTTTTCCCATTAGGTAAAGTGATACTCTACCTCTACACAAAGGACTTGTTACGTCAACCATCACTCGTACCCAAAAAAACTGCCCCATCATCATCCATTGCTCCATTTGATCTCTGAATTTCACCCACTGTTTCACAAAGTTTCTCTGCCACCTTTTTTGTTTGAAAGCTAATAGGAATGTTGTGAACCTATACCCAAAAAGGAACTTTATCGAAGGCAAGGTCCTTAGCTAGAGTATCATTCATATAGCGTTGCATGACAATCAAATGTTTGTCGAAGCTCCATGGTTGACTCTTCAGAATTTTGTCAACCTCCGCCAGATTGTTAAACACAAATAGGACCAAGTTGTTTCCCTGGTTTCAGAACTTAAACCCCCTATTAGTCTTCCATAGTTGCTTGAAAGTCCTTGCAACTACCTCCATCTGAAGAAAACGGGAAGTTATGAATTTTGCTGCAATGATAAATTCACCTTTCCGATGGTCTTCAGGAAGGATGAACTCGATTTGCTCTTTCTCCGACAGAGACATATTATTCCAATTCTCTGTTAGTTGCTCCATCACTAGTTAGTCACAATTGCCTACACCGATGCGAAGGAGAGTATACAAGCTATTGTTTCCCCAAAACCCCACAAGAAAAAACCACTAGCTTTAAGAGTATACTTGATACTCCTAAAGAACACTACACCACACAAACTCTCCTTCGTAGAAGGGACTAAACTTCTATAGCCTTAGAGACTGAGAGACTGACCCCAAAGAATCTAATTATATAAGGATATATAATTTTGTTGAAAATGCATTAATTGGTATGAATTGAAAGAAATTAATTTATCAAGGATATGTTTTATTTTTATTTTTTTTAAGTCGATGGAATATATTACGTTTGTTTCAACTTATAAAAATATATAGCTATTTAAGAATATAATGATACATTAGTTTTAAAAATATGTATTTAATATATAGATACATACCATGTGACATTATTTGTTCAAGTCACCACTCACCACATGAAATCACCGCATGTAGGTAATTTGAAATAAATGAAAGAAAAAGTAAAAGATTAACTTTTTTTTGGTAATTTTAAAAGGCAGTAAAAGGTAAAACAAAAGCGCAAAACATCCTCCAGTATTGAATATTTCAGCAATAAACTTGAAATATATTTGATTTATATAACTCAAAACTATGTGAACTAAATGTGAATATGCACACAAATCTAACTGAATAATTACTAACGTGTTAAATTCCATAATAGTGATAGGTTTTTGAAAGGAATGATAAATATTCAAACACTCATTAATTTGGTCTATTTTAAGAAGGTTCAATATTCTATAATGAACAAAATTTAACTACAAAATTAATTGTAGCGTAAAGTTAAAACCTTACTCAACATCATTAATATTACTACGTATTTCAAAAATATAACCGTTGGATTACAAGTTATTTATACTCTTAATATACATATTAAATTTTGTGCTAATTGAATATTATTTACTATATGATCTATAAGATTATATTTTATGCATAATTTTAAATTACAAAAACTTGCAATTTAAACAATTTATTGATAATATAGCTATTGATCTTTAATTTTCTATAAATTTTGCAAGCATGGAAGATATAAGAAGAAAATGTAACCCAATGATGGATTTGTTAAAATTCACCTCTAGTAAAAAAATATTAAGTAAGGTTGTAGTTTTAGGTTACAACTAATTTTATAACTAAATTTTATCCTATTGAAATTATGCCAAAAAATATTATGTAATTACACAAATTTTGCCTATTTTAAGAATGCTCAATATTCTATAATCACATCAATATAAATTCAAATTAGTATACATAATTAAATAATTACAAAACTTTCATTATCTAAAAACTCTGTTTTAATCACCACGCACCATTGGCGTGTGATGATCACTCCACAAATACAAAATTCTTGTAGGGTGGAATACATTTGAATTAGATTATAGTAGAATATCTACTTGTATATAATTTTTTTTAATTTTATATAAAATAAAAATAAATTTATAAAAAAAACTCTTTTTTAAAGATTTTATACAACGTTTACAGGGTCTTCAAGCATAAGTGATTGTTATTATTATTTTTTTATATAATTATATTGATCATTATCAAATGGTCAAATGTGAATAGTAAATAGCCACACAAAAAGAAAAAAAAAAGATTAGTAAATAATATTAGAAATAGGCCAAATTGAGGAATGAAAGGATTTAGAAGAAAATGAAAGGGCTTTTTTTTTTTTTTTTTTTTAATGAAATGAAAGGATTTTGTAGTAAATGAATAGTCATTTTTAATAAAATCTTTTTATGAGTCTTTTAGTTTTAAGAATAGATGACATGTCATCATAGTAAATATGTTTGGAGAAACAGATATGTGTCATCATTGCATGCATCCTCTAATTTGGAAGTCCTTCTAGAGTTTCTCATTTTTTTTTAATACGTGGCAGTTTTTAAAGTGAACATTTTTCCTACGTGTCAAACTAAACTTAATTATAGAACATAACTCTCTCAATTTCTATTTTTATATATAATATTAGATATTATATTATAGATATTTTCCTCAAATATATATATATATATATATATATATATATATATATATATATATTATAGATATTGGTTGATTTGTTACCCCTTCAGCAAATAGTAACTGAAGGTATTTATGATGCACCTACTATTCAAATAAAAATATACAATAAAGTATAGGACATCAATCTTCATGTTGGGGGGTTTTATATATTATTAAGTAACAATACGTTTCCCATCAAAAAAAAAAAAAAGTAACAATACGTACACAATAATTTTTTAAATATTTTCTATAAAAATTGAGTTGGTAAGTTTTTATTAATTCTCACATATAATTACTATTAATATCATTTTATCATCTATCATTCAAAACTTATCACTTATATAATTGTAAAATATTTTATTAAATTTTTGCGACTCTAGTAACTAGTCTTATTATTTATTATAGGTCACTTACTTTACGGTCAAAGTGAGACATGGTCATCATTAGAAAGTATTAAATTAAGGCTCTGGTTAATATATGCTCTTAGGGTATATATTAATTATCCACTTTAGAAAATTTCTTATAAAAAATTGAGGAAAAAAAAAAAACATTAGTTATTTTTTCATTTTTCCATAAAAATTTTCTTTAAATGGTTTACTTAAAGGAAAGCGCATAAGATTGTGCTTTGAGAGACCAACATTTGATTAATGATGAGGAATCCAAAACCCACGTCCTGTCTATCAATGATATTCCTTGTTAGTCTGTTATATCATATCAGGCTATCAGCCAGGTACTAAAAAGCTCTTTCATATGAATATGATCTGACTCTTAACCTGTCCTATTGGAAAAACCTGGCCGAAAGATGTAAAGAGCACGTACCACCAACGATCCCAACACAATTTCTTTTATATGCTTCCATAGCAGTAATGTATATTTGTGTAAACTATTACAGCAATGTGATAATGTAGCAACACCAAATTTGGCGACACGTACATTATAGCAACGCATGGAGATATATCAACCAATGTTTACATGCAATTTCTTGTTCACAGTCATATCATACAAATGGAGCCGAAGTGGTATTTTTGAAGCCAAAAACTCACCGGCCCCACCAACAGCAGAAGCAGAGCAATTTAAAGGACCATAGGTGTACCATCAGTAATAGGACTCCACAAGATAATTCACTCTATTGCAGTGTAGCATGCAAGGTCAGATTTTCATCTTCCTCTTTTTTATTGTTTTTGACCAGATAGGAAAAACTAGGTAGAACATGGAAGGTCATACCGGTTCATCCTCTCCATAGTCAATAAATTTGCATTTATATTCAATTTTAATCAACTGGAGGAAGTCAGACAACAGGCAATCCTTAGACAGGGTTGATTTCAAATTGTTTACTTCTCAGTTCATCTAATAAGCCTCTGGGTGCTGGGCAAAAAGTTCTCCAAATAGCATTTCCCACATTCCCACACATGGTTGATTTTAAAGACTATTTTTAGCTTGTAAAGATCTCAAAACATAAAATAGGAAAAAATAGAGAAAAGAAATTACAAACACACAGAAAAGAACACTAAAAATTTAACTGTCCACGTACTGGCTGTTTGTGGAAGTATGGAACATGCAAGATATTTTGAAAGAAAAAATAAATATTTAAAGAAGAAAAATAATAGAATTTTGGTTGCTTTGAGGGAACCAAGGTCTCCAAATTTTGTAAAATAGACTATATTCGAGGGAGTCCAAGCTCCTACACAACTGGTACTTTCAGTGCATAACATTTGATGATTTTTTTTTGGCAATTCTGTAGAATTCATACACATAATGCAGCATTCAATAATGTAAAAGATGGACCAACTTCTCCTAAGCCTGCGGCCATAGTAACCATACTCCTAAAACTAGATCACAAAATGGCGGCTTTAAGAATTTTTTTTTAGAGTAGTCATTTAGGAGAATTCACGATCACGTACAATATTTTTTTTGTATTTTTTTTTAAGGAAAAATGAAATTATAGATTATTTTTATGTAATAGGCTAAATGAGTTACAAATTTAAATGATTAAGGATTTTTATTTTTTTTTGCTTTCAAATAGGCTTTTTTTTTTTAATAATTTGTTCACTTTGTTGTTTCGTTTAGTCTTGTTTTTATTTGGGTTTTTTTTTTTTTTTGGCTAATTTTTATTGTTGTTATTAAGCTTTTTAAAGTTTAGAGACCAAAATTATTTTTGGAGTAATACTATGTCCACAACATTTTCACAACAAATTTTATACGACAAGTTGTTATTGGTAGGTTTAAAAGTGATGTTAGTATTGGGCCTAAATTAAAATTAGCAATTGTTCAAAACATTTTTGGGTTTAAGGGGTTAAGGATTATGTTTGGAGGCCAAAATTATTTTTGGAGTAATGATACGTTCACAATATTTTCACAACAAATCTTATATGAAAAGTTGTTGTTGGTAGGTTTAAATGTGATGTTAGTGTTGGGCCTAAATTAAAATTAGTAATTATTTACTACATAAGATTTGTTGTGAAATTGTTGTAGATGTATCATTACTCATATTTTTGTTATATTCAAATTCTTGTGATTTTCAAGTTACGGTGTTCAATATTTTTATTAAGGTGGTTACAACAGGTTAGCTTAGTATATAATTTTTTTGTGTGGCAAATATATATACATTTATTTGCAAGACAGGGTGGTCCTATGACCACCCTCGCTTAGAGGTGGAGCCGCCAGTGGCAAATATAACTCAAAGGTAAAATATCATTTTACACTAATTAGGTTATTCTCAATTGGCAAGAGAATGTAAACATTTTAACACATAAAATTGAATGTGAAATAATCAATGAAAAAACAGTGAGGTTAGAGAATAAAAACCCTAAGTCAAATATCAACCGTCTACTCTCATTAACCCATAACTCAATCGATGCCTATATAAATAGTAACAATCGATGCCTATATAAACTAGCCACATATATGCTCATCATCATTCTTCTAATTGTTGACAGGTTTTAGCCTTACATGATAATCAAACCAATGAGAAAAATGAAGACCTAGACAATGTAACATTTGGAGAGAGAAAATACCTCGCAAAATCATCCAAGATGAGGAAACTAAGGAGGAAAGCAGCCCCTTTGAGGGCCCCAATGTTTTAATCAAGTCCTCATGACAGGGACATACTTATATGCATCATCATTTCTGATATGTAATTGTAAGATTGTAACTTCTTTGCATTTTCTACCAAAAAATTTTTTTACCTTTTAATTAATGTTGAGTGTAACCTAGATATTAGAATTATATTGATGGTCATTTTGATGCCTTAGCATTGTTTTGCTACCTTATTTCGTCTAGAAATTCAATTTGTTGTCAAGAACCTCTATAGAAAACTCCATTAAGGTCTTATTTTTATGTAATTGGCATATTCTATGACAAAACATACTTTACTTATATTTGGGTAGTTCTAAGTAAATTCAAAAATATTTTGAAGTACCTTGATAAGGTTTTTCAAGTGGTAGTATTGAACACATGAAGATTGCACAAAGAAACAAATGTGAAAAGCTGAAAGTTGGTGGCTCAATACTTGCTTCTATTGAGAATTAATGAACCTCGATACCTCTCGATCTTCAAGCTTCATGGATCCAGAATTCTTAGATCTGTTTTTTGGCCTATGATGACAATGCTTTTCTAGAGTTTCATTCTCTAACCTACTAGATGATATGAAAACTTTATTTTATTGCCATTATCATACATAGAGACTCACATAAAGAATCTACATACTTCTTGTAAAGTTACTGCGTTCTTATGTGCCTTAGGGTTTTGTAACCAAGTTGCTTTCTCTTTTACAAGTGTGTAGTGAAGAACTTTGCATCCAACAACAAGCTTCAAGTTGCTGGGAGTCAATCACAAATTGGAGATTTGTGCAATTGAAGAACTCTCTATAAGATCAAGTCTAATTGGAAATTAGTGTAAGGATTCTACCGTAGGTAGGTGCTTTGGGATAGATTAGGAAAGTGAGATTCCTTGTACTTGTAATCGATTGATTCTTGATTAGTGGATTCTTAGGAGTTGTAAGGTTGAATTTTATCAACCATCTTGTTGGCTTTATTCCGTGCCAAATTTGCTTGTATTTTAGCAATTAGTAACTCTGTATTTATGTGGAATTCTTGTAAGGGTAGTGAGTGAGATAGTGTGAAGAAATGCTCAAAAGTATGCAAGAAAAAACAGGGACTCACGACTGGATCTCGCGGGTGACTCATGGCTACAAGTCGCCAGAAGTTGCTCACATGCCAGGCATGCCAGAAGTGGAAGCGTCACGCTAGTTGGAGCACTACAGGACAAAATAGGACAACTGGCCGTTCAGTTACCTCGCAACTGGAACTCGCGACTCAGTCAAGCCACGAGGCCAAGCCGTAAGCTAGCCCTGTTTTGAAAAAACCTTACTCTTCACATTCCATTCTCACCCCAATATAAATACCCCTTTTACCTACGAAAGAAAGAGAGCTTCCAGAGAGAATTTTGAGAAAGAAACCCTAAAGAAAAACAAGATTGATTCATCCCCAATCTTCATTAAGAGACTCTTCAAATTCCTCAACTCTCTTCCTATCCATTGTTAAATCCTTGAGAGACTTATTACCAAAACATTTTCTCATCATATCCATTTCTATGATAGGGTTGTTTAGTACTTTGAGAAGCAGTTGGGAAGGAACCAATTTCACATTGGTTGATGCTATGGTCAAGTAGCGGAATCCGGGAAGCTAGAAAAGAAATAGGTTCGGTGCAACCTCGTTGGAGCAAGAAGCTTGGGGGGCTTAGGTACACTGGGTAGATTAGGCTTGGAGGGTCTATTGCTGTTCATGTATCCCAACTATATTTTCTAGTGGATTACTACCGCTTGGAGGACGGTGGAGAGGTTTTACGCCGAGGGCTTCGGTTTCCTCTTCGATAACACATCGTGTGTTGTCCTTGTGTTTGCATCTCTTTTCCCTTAATCTTTGCCATTTAATTTCTACTGTGGATGTGATTTTATTTGGTTTAGATTGTTTATCAATTCTGTTTTAAGTTTGTGTTCATATTCCGCACATTAATTGTTTGATATTAAGCTTGAATTGGTAATTTGTAAATTGGGGGTCTAAACGTTTAAGGGTGTTTTATACACATTTTGAACTTTCAGGAGTAATGACCTGAAATTCATCCGGTAGAGTTTTTGCTTTGTGAAGGTTTCTCCCATTAGTTAACAAATCACTGTGTCAAATTTAATTAATTTCTGCTGCACCCTAGATTAGAATTGTGATTTTGTTCATTACTTCATGTTAGTGCATATAATTTGACCTAATTAATCAATTTAGGTAATTGAATTAATTAATTGGGTTCAATCCAAGGGCTGAGCATCTCAGTAAAAAAATCATAAAGGAATCCCTAAAGAAACCAATGTGTAAAATGGAGTAAGTTAATGAGTTTTACCATATATATCCTAAACATATAGAGGAGACCCATCTATGAGAATCATGGCATTATGGTTTGGCTGAAGGGGAGGCAGATTCTTATTTATGGTGTTCCACCACAGCCCTTTAAGGGAAGCTTTCACTAAAGAAAGTTTCCATAATTAAAGGGTAAAAATGTAGTCATATTAAGGTGCATGCTAGTAGAGAAAATAGAGAACTTTTGTTGAAATCGAGAGCCATCCAATGACCATAGAACCATGATATCTACAATAGAACCAAATAAATCTTTTATGGTTATAAAACCCAAAATAGAGAAAGGAGGTCTATTAAGATAGGGATGTCAAGAGGGATGGGTCAGCAGAGTGAAAACTGAGGAACCAAAAGAATGATAAAAGGGGAAAACAACAACACAACCATTAGGGGAACCAACCCAAAAGCAAAACCTAGCAACACATGGAGAAAGTAGGGAAAGTAAAGAAAATGAGGGAAGGAAACTATCATGTAGAGTAATGTCAACATGCACCAATGGGAATTTCCTCTCTCCCACTAAACCTTCCTCACCTGAATCTCTTGGAGGGAGATGTCTAAGCAAAACCACTTTGATTCAAGTCTAAAACCTCACAAGTCTTGAGCAACCTTGGATCAAAGGATTAAGTCTGTGAGAGTTAAGGTCGAAAACTCTATGGCCAACCCATTTTATGAAGTTTATATATATATTTACACCTGGTGTAACTCTAAGCAATGTTACACCACTCAATATTTTTTAATAGAATGCCAATTTTGACAAATCCACCGTTGGATTACATTATCTTCATATATTCTCCATACTTGCAAAATTTCAAGGTGATCGAATATCAATAGCCATGTCATCAATCAATTGTTTAAATTCAGATTTTTGTAGTTTAAAATAATGCATAAAAAGTGAGTTTATGGATGAAATGGTAAATAACATCCAATTAGCATAAAAATTGACATGCATGTTAAGAACATATAGAACATGTAATCCTAAGGTAAGATTTCCAAAATATGAATTTCATAATAAGTTATTAGGTGGTGTAACATTGCTTAGAGTTACATTAGGTGTAACTTATATATTCTAACTTGTTGAAAACATAATGTTTACTTGAGAATATTTGGGTTATAGTGCTATTGATGTGCAAAACTTGCAATAGTAGAGGAAAAGGAAAAAGCCCATTGCATAGCGAAATGTGTAGAAAGGTTCCACGACACTGGGAATTAGAGAAAGGTTCCACAAAGCTAGGAACTAGTATTTTGGGTTCCACGATTGAAGGTCCTTGTAGCTTTGAGAACCAACATCTTGGGTTCCACAAAGTAAATGCCTTGTGACTTTGGGAATCGGTATTGTGGGTTTGCCCTATGACTCTAAAATCCAATATTTTGAATTCCATGGATTAAAGGCCTTGTGGCTCTGGGAACCGATATTTTGGGTTTCATGGATTAATGGTCATGTGGCTCTGGGAACCAATATTTTGGGTTTCTTGGAAGAATAAAATCCATTGAAATACTCATTTTTCTCTCTAACTCTTTTGGTTCCTTTATATGCATATATACATACATATATATGTGTGTGTGTGTGTGTGTGTTTTTCCTACCTAGTTGTTTAGATTAATTGATGTTTGCGCACATATTGGTTCTATAAAATGGATCTAATTTTCGTGGTGGAATCAAACTCAACTCCACCCATAACTCTATTATAGCCTTGAAAAGCCCAAGTCTTACAACTAAAACATGAGTTTGACAAATGACAAAAAAAGGGCCTCCAACAAAAGCTATACTTTATGTTATTTCTTTAATTGGCATACTTTTTTTTTAGTACTATTAATGTTAATTTTACTATTTCACTAGTTTTTTTTTTTTTTCTTTAATTGACTTTAATATAATATTAATATTTAAATAATTATTTCTTGGTTAATTTTATGCATTTATAATAATTGTTACTTCATTTATAGGAATATGATGAAATTATTGTGAAGGATGAAGATAGTCTTCCAATCTTACATAAGCATGCGATTAAAATTTTGAGGCAACCTTGTAGATTCTTTATCATGTGAACATTAGTGGAGTCAAGAGTGTATTCAAAGTAACACAAACAAAAGTAGAGAAACAAGTTGGTTCCTAAGATGTTGCCTTATTTGGCAAGAATAAACATGATGATGATGAATAAATTTAACACCTTAGAATCTCAAAACTTGGATTTGATTGATCTTGATAAACTTAATGTGCTTTCCAAATATGTTGATCAAGAACAAGATACGAAGATGACACGTTAGATGAAGTGGTTGAAAATATTAATGATGATGTAATAAATAATGTAGATCTTTCATAAAAGATAGTGTACACACAAAATTCGTAAAATGATAAATCACACGGTCACAAAATAGTGTAAAAAATTATCAATTTATATTGATTTGTATATACGTGAGTACAATCCTTTGTATAACTCTTTACAATGAAATAATACAATAAAAATCCTCTTTATCTTTTATGCATTATTTTAAACTACAAAAACTTGAATTCAAATAATTGATTGATGACATGACTATTAATATTTAATTATCTTGAAATTTTGCAAGCATGGAGAATGTTCGAAGATAATATAATCCAACAGTTCATTTGTTAAAATTTGTATTCAATTAAAAAATATTGAGTGGTGTAACATCGTTTAAAGTTACACCAAATGTAACTTGAACTCAATCCTTTCAAATTAAATTGTTGAGAATTTTGTACATGATCATGAAAAAAATTTTATTTTATTTTACTTAATATATATATATATATATATATATATATATATATATATATATATATATGGCAAGCTTTTTTGTACATTTTGTCACGAGATCTTTAAGAATAAATAGTCATACTATATATGTTTCATTCTTTCTTTGTTTTCATGTTTTTGTGTCAAATTTTTGAAACATACATTTTTATTTTAAAGCTAACGTATTCTACTAACTATGATCCTTGTTTTAAAAGTAATTAATTTAAAAAACATGATTCTTTTCCTTAAAAATCCAAATAGAAAATGAAACAATTTTTCAAATAATTAGGATAAATTGCAAAGTACACCCTTGAAGTTTGGGATTGCTTAGATTTTACATCCTGAAGTTTGAGAAATTAGATTTTACTCCCTGAAGTTTCATTTCGTTAGCAAACGTCAAACCTTTGTTAGTGACTTGCATACGTGGTTGCTAAGTGACAAGCTGGCATGTTGATGTGTAATTTTTTTTTTTTTTTTTTTTTGCCAAATTAACTCTACAACACCGTTTCAAAGAAAGTAAAGCCATTGGTAGATTGAGATGGCACTGTTTCGGCCAAACTCAAAACACAAAGCCATTACTCTTACGACTTACGACCGTTTTAGCACATTGTTTCAGATTCCCAATATCCCTAAACCAAACCTGCTAAGCCACGAACCCAACCTTCAACTCCATTGGTGATGGCTCCAGTTCGAGTCTGAGACAATGACAATGAGTTTCTCTTCTCTTTCTCTCCAACTAGTCTCTCTCTTCTACCCAACTAATGGTTAAAGCTAAGGAACCTAGTTGATTTGAAGCATCAAGAAATCAAAATCAAAAGCAAGCCCTCTTCAACCCACTTATTTTTTTCTGCTGAGACAACACACGACAGAAAGCTCAAAAAGAAGCCAAAAGATTGATACTTAGACAACAAAATTAAGTAATTGACGTAAAGTCACACATGGGTTAGTAAACAACTATGCTAAAAAACAACAATGTAGAAGCAAACCCCAGATGTGCGTGTCTATGTGGGAGAGAGAGACATGAAAGGTAATAATAAAAGTACTCTCAAATCAACAAAATTATTTAGTACTAAAATATATTTTTCAGTTATTCCAACATCTAAACATTTCAACCAAGATGCATAGTCACCTAGGATGCAAAACTGGCTAGCAGAAGAGAGAGACCAGCTGGAGAGAGAGAATTGGAAAAAGGAGAAATGAATGGTTTTGTGTTTTGAGTTTAGGTGAAATGGTGCCGTTTCAATGTGCAAGTACTTTTGTTTTGGCAAAAATATCACACATCGGCATGCCAGTGTGTCACTTAATAGCCACATATGCAAGTCACTTATGAAGGTTTGAGTTTTGCTAAGGGAGTGAAACTTTAGGGTGTGAAATCTAATTTCTCAAATTTCATGGTGTAAAATCCAAACAACCCCAAATTTCAAGAATTTATTTTGCAATTTACCCATAAGATTAGTATAGTTGAGGTGCATATTCACTATAGTTACCAAATTCGAACTATTCATTAAATTGTCAAGAGAGGCATAATGGTTCACTAGTTCACCTATTGGATTAATAATTGATTTATTTTTAAAAATATATAAAAGAAATTAAAGAATCACATAAAAAAAAACAATACAATATTAAATGTTGCAAGCACACCAAAATAGAAATTAATAAAATAATATTATTTAGAAAATTATTCAAATATAAAATTTAATATTTATATATAAATATATATATATATATATATACAAAATAGAAATCTTGAATTGATCTTTTTTAATATTTACTTGAAGTTTAAAAGAAAAATACTTTAAAAGCCCACAAATAATGTGCATAATTGAAGGAAAGTATGATTATTTGATCAAAATAACTCAACATAAAAAATAAAAATAAAAATTAGACAATTCAAATAAAACCATATGATTTAATATTTTTAGGGTAAAATATTATTTTGGTTTCTAAACTTTACTATAAGTTTGCTTTTCATCCATAAACTTGTAAACTTTGAAAATTCTATTTTTTGCCCCTAAACTATTGAAAATGTTTTATTTTTTGTCTTTAAACTTTATCAAAAGTTTGTATTTCGTTTATTAAAAAAAAAAATTATCTCTATTTTTATCTCTAAACTATTTGGAAAATCTCTTTACAAAATTTAAGTATAAAAAAAAAAATTGAAAGTTTAAAGACGAAAAGCATAATTTTAATAAAATTTACGGACTAAAATAGTATTTAACCCATATTTTTGTCAATTATTTTACAAATCTATAATTTCTTTCAATAAAGAACAGAACTTCCTCAAAAAAAGAAAAAGAAAAAAAAAGAACAGAATTTTACACCTGTTTAATGGTAATGTGATAGTAAAAAAAAAAAAAAAAAACCATTTTGTTTAATGGTAAGAAAAGAAAATGCATGAAGAGCAGGACAGGAATTTCTGAATGGTATCCTAATCCAACGGGTGTGAGAGAGAGGTGCAGAATAAGAACAAGTAGAGTGTGGAACAGGGAATCAAAATGCTTTTGATCAATTTGATCCTTCCAAGTGTAGAAGTGTAGTAGAGAGGGAGGAAATTGAGAGACTTTGTGATGTGAGCAGTGCGTAGACTTTGTGATGTGAATTGAATTGGACTTCTCTTCCAATCTTTATAACAACCCATCATCTCTCTCTCTTTGTCTCTCTCTCTCTCTCTGCAATTCAGAAACCCTAGCTAGCTGTGGCTCAAATGGGCTCTGAGGGATCCAGTGTTGTCGGTGAGCTTTCTAAAGCTAGATTCTTTTTTACTTTCTTGTAATCTTTTATGGGTTGTTTTAATTTTATGATGATTCTTATTATTATTATTGTGATTTTTTTTTGGTTTATGTCTTTGTGTGTGAGTGAGTTTTTGTGGGATTTTTGTTGGTATTGTTTGTTGCTGTAGATTGTAGAATATAGGAATTGGGTTTCTATTGGGGTTTTCTGAAACATGGGTTTTCTTAGTTTGATTTGGGTTTGAAGAATTTCATTTCTCCTTTGTTGAGAAATGGTTGAATCAATCACCACATAATCACCACATAATTTCATTTCTCCTTTGTTGAGGCATGATCTCAATTATGTGGTGATTGATTCAACCATTTCTGGCCTTTAAAAGTGAAAGAAGCACTAAGAAAGGAAAAATGTATGGGCAACAAATAACAAATGTGGGGTAAGCTGTGTTTGTTAAACATGTAAAGTTTTGCTATTTGGAATGGAATCACATCAAATTATTGCGCTGCTGTCAACCAAACACAACGTTTCTAGGATAAATTGTGAAGCCTAATACGTGCTACAAGAACAGAATGCAATCTTGCCCACCATGTTTATAGGATAAATTGTATAAGCTGATTATTTTTAATTTTTTTAATTTTTTATTTTTTTGGAGTTGGTTTTTACTTGTATTGATTAGAAGATATGCACCTGTTGGGTAATGACTGTTGGATGTGTTTGCTTTGGGTTATGGTCTTTATTATCGTTGCTATAATAATTTACTTTCTTATGGTTTTGCATATTAAGAGTGATGAATTTAATGTTGATATGAAATATTAATGTCACCATATTAAACTGATGATTTATGCAGATGCTAATAGTGAGTAATGTTTTTTTGTATAAGTAATAAAATTTAATCAAGATGGAGGAACTACCTCATGTGCGCATGATGTTTTTTAATAATTCAATTGTTACAAGTGAGGGAAGGGGATTTTGAACTTTGGTTCTCTTTATAAAGGAAAGGAAACCAGGCAATACCACTGAGTTACAAGGATCTTGGCCTCATGTACGTAGGATGTATACGTAAGATAGCCTAAAAGATTACATCAAATACAAATTACAATTGAAATGAAAGGGAATTAATGAAATCTTTAAAAGAATGAGAAACATTATAACCCAACGCAAAAGACCTTTAAAACATGATTTAGTGAAATACATCTTTAGTTAAACCACTGAGTTTTCCACGTCTTCAAAAGTTCAACAATTCTTCTCCCTCCCCAAAGTCCATTCCACAACAAGGATAGAGGGATAACCTAACGATTCCAAGCTTCTTGTAGTGCCTTAGCACTGGGGTTCGAACAACACCCACCCCTGTTTACGAAGGGAAAAGCTACCAATCTTCCAAACCAGTTCTGCCATAGTAAGAGGTCGTACTCCATACACAAAGAAGTCCTACTTCTGCAGGGTCAGGGAGAGATGACGAATTCCAATGCACTAGTTTGTAATTGAATTAATGGTTGTGGTTAATAGATTAAATTATAAATATAAATGAAAAGATGAAATTTTTTTAATCCAACCTGGAATATATGTATTATTCCTTTCTCTTTCCTCTTTCCTTTTCATGCATTAATATTTTAATGTTATTTTTGTGCATTATGACAATGCACTTCTGATGTCTGTCTAGAGTTGATGTTGGTGCATTGCTTCTAGAGTTTCCAGAGTAACTTTAGTTTGCTTTGTGAATATTGCCTAAATTGTTGATATAGGTTGGTTTATCCTAGACTTAAATGTTGAGATCAATTTTCTTTTTATTATATATTCTTTCCTTAAATTTCATTTGTAGTTTGTGTTTGAGCTCAAGAATATTTTCTGTTGTCAAAAAAGAGAAATATATAATTTTCCAGATTAGAAAATGGTTAACCTCAGTTAGTTGGCCAGGTATACTTCAAGTTGAAAGATATGATGGAAATTGGATAATAAACTTGTCCCAATCTTTGAGCTTGAAGCTTATGTGTGCTAGCTCTTCCTCTTATTGTTTTAAACCTAGCTCTGAAACTTGAACATAGGTTGGTTTCAGCTAGTTTTCTTTTGGTGCATAATATAGTGGAACCAGATATTACATTTGACATCTTATCAAATATATATATATATATATATATATATATTTTGTTTGGTAAGTTACACACACACCCAATGGGCCTTGAACCAATGACCTTATCCTTCACCCAACACCTTGTAAGGGTAGGAGGTGCAAGTTGATCTAGAAAAAGATATTACATTTGACTTGAAAGATGTTACTATGTAATCCTATTTTATGTTTGACCAAGAGTATGTAGCGGCAAATAACAGGTGACTTGAAAATGAAGGAATCAGATGGATGAGCCTACATATCAAGATGCTGTAGTTTTACCATTCTTGCTAGCAGGGACGGACCCACTAAGGGGCTGAGGGGGGCCATGCCCCCCCCCCCAAATTTTTTTGAAAAATTAAAATAGTATATAGGATGAACAAAAAAAATCCCCGATTCACCAATATCATAATTCAATAATTCATAACCAAAAAAATCTCATAGAAAAAAAAAATTCCCTTACGGGGTTACAACGATTTATATGACTTTTTTATTTATAAACTATGAGAAAGTGAATTACAATATATATATTTTTTTCAAAAGATAAAATGCCAAAATTCTTTTAGAAGCCAATATTGATGACGTAGCATTGCCAACTCTTAATATTGATATCTCAATTTTTTAAAATCCTCAAACTAAGTTTTGAAAAACTTCATTAGTGTGATTTTCAATTGCATCCAAAAGTATGGGATTATCATATTGGAGAGTTGATCAACATGATAAAATCAACATATTAATTCCAATTACCCAAAATCTGGAGATCTGAAGTCTTCTTCTTCTTTGAAAAAGGTTAGAATATCATGTTATAACTTTCAACTTTTTTGGTTCATATTATATCCTTCTTGACTTAAATATTTAGGTAATAAAGTCCAATTTTTTATCTACCATTATTATTATTATTATTTTTTTTTAATAAACCATGTCACATGAAATTTTTTTGGTTCATGCTTTGGCCCCCTTAGGTTCAAATCCTGGTTCCATCCCTGCTTGCTAGGTTAGATGGCACCAAATATGCCAGCCAAGTGCTTCTCATATGATGTATCAATTTGTAATTGTGCATTGACAGGGGAGCTATGGGTTGAGGAGCCTATTTTGCGTATTTTCTTCAGGAGGATAGTGGAGAAACAAGGTTAAAGAGGGGGGTGGGGTATGTGGATGACATTTCAAGGTTAAATGAAGAGCCTCTAAGAATTTCAATCTGTAGATGCTGTCAAACCAGAATGGCTAAGTAGGAGTTTATTACCTTTTGTTACTCAGTATGCACATCTTGATGGCGGTTGATATCTGGTGCTACACACTTTGGAAAACATTTGTTGAATGAGCATCGTAGCTAACATTTGAGAGACACTGGAATCAAGGGAATTTTTATCCATCAACTCTCTTTGTGGTGAGAATGCCTTTCCATAGATGATATATCGTCAGTTTCTACACAACTTTTGGTCACTGTAAGGTGGAATCAGATATTTAAAACCAAAAAATGGTGTAGGTAGCTTGACTCTACATGAATGACATGTTTACAAGATGTCAAGGAAAGTCCAGGATTCAAGTTGGATGTAAAGGAAGTTTCTTATTCATTTTGAAGTATTGTAGCAAATGTTATTGAAGAACTCTCCATTTCCAATTGTTACAAACACTATGGTAGTGTGAGACTTTTATGGCCATGTCACAGAGTTTTCCATCATTAGCTTTCAAATAATTATTGAAGAAAATTGTATGAAAAATTGTCTTTGTGTAGCTTATATAATGGTAGTGCATAATCTCTCATAACTATTTCATAGATGCTTTCCCCATAACTCAAGAGTCTTGAGTGCAATTACATCTAAAATATAGATATTGGAGAGAGAGAGATGATTCTTTTGTGATGGTAGTGAACCAATATAAATTTTATGTAACTGAACCTGTATGTAGCATCTAAACACTTCCTTTTTATTTTTTTGCCTTCTTTCTGAAAACTGGAACAAATGTGTAATTTGATGGTCTTCATCAGTCAGTACAACCATATAATTGGTAAATTTTGTTTGATCTTGCATCTTTTAAGATAACATGCATAGCTGGATTATAATTATGTGATTAAAATTTGTGGTCATTGCAGTTCCTAGGAATTTCAGATTACTAGAAGAGCTCGAGAGAGGTGAAAAAGGAATTGGGGATGGAACTGTCAGCTATGGAATGGATGATGCAGATGATATCTATATGCAATCATGGACAGGGACTGTTATTGGTCCCCCAAATGTAAGATTCTTTTTTTTTTCTTTACTTTTCCATTCTTTTCTTTTCCCATTCTTTCTATATAGTTTTTGTACATTTGTGTGTGTGTGTGTGCGTGTGCTGCCTTCCTAATTATTTTCAAAAATATCGTGATAGGTCCTAGTCACCAGTGACCATCTTTCAAATAGGGTACTTTGTTTAACATAGTAACTGTTGACATGTTAATTATAATCATTTAGAAGTAGAATGGTAGATTGACCTTTAGAATGTGAAATAACCCTTCAGTAGTATAATCAGCTGGAGACGCGTCTCATGAAGCAGAGGGAATTGGTTTTAATCTCCCCTTCATCCTGCCCTTGGGGAAAAATATCTCCATTATCAGAAAATAATGTAAAACTTTGGCATCTTTAATGGACTAGACAAGGAAACTGAGAATAGTTCTTACACATGCATGAATTATATTGGACCAGAGGGATAAGCAGATTCATGCTGACAACTCTGGCACTTTGGTATTAGAATGCATTGGTTTTTTTTTATGAAAAGGAATCATTTATTAAAAAAGAACTGGTTGGATTACATGGGGTGCTACTAACTCATTTAAATAATTACAATTGGAGATTCAAAGAATATAAGAATTCTAGAAAACATACAATAGGGATGTTGCCTAATGCATTCATCCAATCGTAAAGATTGTAACAAAGACTGTTTAATAAAAAGAAATAGGACATTCTACACAATCAAAGGTCCTACTATTACTTTCTCGCCATTTAGTGTATTAAACACATAAAGGTCAAGGAGCAGCCTTCCAAAATTTACACTCCTATGATTTCCTTCCTTGCCAATAAGCCAACATTTAAACTACCTTCTTTGGCTTAACCCAAAATAATTTAAATAAAGAAAACACAAGAGATCCAAATCTCTAGCTACAGAACAATGAAGCAAGAAATGCTCCAGTGTCTCTCCACCATTTACTCATGCAACACGAAGCCAAAATCAATTGCGTCACTTTTGTAAATTATCAACAATCAATATATTACCCAGAGCTGCTGTCTATGTTAAAAAAGAGGCCTTACGAGGTACCTTTGCTTCCCAAATGCATTGCCAAGGAAAAGAAATACCTCTTGAACCCCTTGAGCCTTCAGGAAGGCCATAGTAGACTGGCTGACTAACGGCCCATTGATAGAGCTAGTGATTTACTAATATTTGAGGGTGAAAACGTAGAAAATAAGGAATATGGTCTATCATCATTTTTTTTTTAGATATTATTCCATGTGTCCAATCCAGGTTGGTGCTCCCCATTGAAACACCTGTTTCTTAGAACATTATCGTATAAAATTGATTTTCAAGAATGTTTGTATGGTTGTGCTTTGAAGAATATCTCTAAATGCAGCAAGAATTGTCACTTTGAAAATACCTGTGGGTGTCAGGCCACATGGTAAAGTAATTAGGTTGGGTTGCAATTTCTCTTAGGTTCAACTCATGTCTCATGCTAAAGTAAATGTCATTTTGAATAGTTAAAATCTCTTTTGAAGCTTGACAACATGCCCTAGTTTTTTCTATCCAAGCTCAACTCCCTTCTTTTTACCATTCTGTTTTGGGACTTCTCTGGTATATTAGTCATGGGAATCTCTAATCTCGATCTGGTGTTGGTCTCCTTATAGCAATTGACAATTACAAAGTATCAATGAGTAATAAACTACAGAATTCCATTGTTTTTTAAGCAGTAGATATTAATATTTCTGCAATGCATGCCAATGGCAAGGTTCAGAACTTTGATATCCTTTTAATCATTATCTTGCAATATACAGCTACCTTTCAATGCAGTCAAAACTTTTGACAAAAACAACAAAAAATATATTTTCATTACCTTCTTTTTATAGTGTCCTTGCATGTCCAACACACCTCAGCCATGTTTCTCTAAGTTCTGGACATAGCTAGGTAATTCCAGCATTGTCCTGAATACATTGGTATGCCTTAGTTGCAGTATGGTTGTGAGATAGTTCCACTAGAACTGAGAATGGTTCAGATTTTATATTCAATTTCTCTCCTTTTGAATTTAAGACCTGACATTTCCGCTGATCAACATTATATGTGTCTGACTTTCACCATTATTTCTTATAAGGAAAAGAATTGATGATTTGTAAACTATGTTGCTTTCAGACCATTCATGAAGGGAGAATCTACCAGTTGAAACTGTTTTGTGGGAAGGATTATCCAGATAACCCACCAACTGTTAGGTTCCAAACCCGGATAAACATGACTTGTGTCAATCATGAAACAGGAGTGGTAAGTTGAAGACTCTTTTAAGGCACTTTAAGTTTTACTTGTTATCGAAAGATTGAAAATAAGCTCATGGGTGGTCAAATTACCAGGTTGAACCTAGCCTATTTCCAATGCTTGCTAATTGGCAAAGGGAGCATACAATGGAGGATATATTGACTCAACTAAAGAAAGAAATGATGTCTCCCCAAAATCGGAAGCTAGCTCAGCCTCCTGAAGGTGTTTTCATTTTTATATTGATTAATACTGGCTTATCCTTTGCTTTCATTATATTACAATATGATTACTACATGGTACATGGTGGTGTTGATGTAACCTACAAAGATTGATCAACCTTCTATATCAATTTCATTATAGTACATCAACACCTTTTATGTTACAATTAGGTCTGTGATTTTCTTCTGTCTTTACAAAAATTGGCCCATCATGATGGGGAGGGGGGAGAGAGAGAATTTGCTTGTGGGTTTGTTGCTGAAGAGGGTTGAATCATCCAAATTGGTTGATTGCCCTAACTCCTAAGTACCCAATTGAGTTTGTGATACTGTGGAGATTGACTCATAGAGAAAGTGTACAATGAGACATTGATGTAGACCTATATATGAAGTGGCACTGATCAGGTTAGAGTAGCATTGGCACTTGGCTATGGCCTGTCTACTGGTCAGAGGGTTTCAAATGTGGGTTTGATCTGATGTTTGTTGGTTGAGAGGGTGATTCCTCATGATGTTTATGTTCAACTCTTCTAGTTGATAGGTTGGGATGGGAAGGTATCAGACTGAAAGGGCAGCTGGACACTGTTTCTACTGATTTGATGAATAATCTTGATATATGTTATCTAGTAGGAAGCTAATGTCTGATTGTCTTTTCAGGCAATGAAGAGGGAAGGACGGATCAAAAGGGTCTAGTGCTGAAATGTTGTATTATGTGAGTCAGGTGAGGTATGAATGAATATGATAATGTAAATAAATATATACATCGGATGAATACCTATTCATAGGGCACTGCATTTGAAAATGTAATGAAGGACCACTCTCATACGGAACCTACCTATTCATGGACCAATGCATTTGAAAATGTAATTAAGGACCGCTCGCATATGGAACCTTGAGCGGTTCGAGAGATTGTCATGTCTTCCCTTTTTCTCTGATATTGCATTTTTGTAATGTAACTTAGGACTGTTTCCTGCTGGAAGCTTGGAAACCTTGAATTGTCAATCTATGAGCCCCTTCATCATTAATCATCTCTCTCTCTCTCTCTCTCTCTGGGTTGCCTATGATACCACATAAAATTTCACTTTTAGAGCTTGATGTAAGCCTTCAAGGCATGTGTGTGTGTGGTCTATGATACCACATAGAATTGAACTTCGTTTATCAAAAAACATAGAATTGTACTTTTAGAGCCTGATGTAGCCTTCAAGGCATATGGTTGTGTGGTCTATGATACCACGTGGAATTGTACTTTTAGATCTTGATGTAGCCTTCAAGGCCTTGTGCATGAGGTAGCTTTCATAACACAGTTGTAACACTTTTTTCCCCTTAAATCAACGTGATTACCTGATTTTATTATACGGCTATGCATCCCATTTTGTTACTAATATTTTGCAAAACTGGTGATTGCTCCGTGCAATAAATTTAAGATATCGTGTGTTTTAATCATTGTTCTAACTTAGGCCAGCTTGATCTCAGGCCCTCTAAAACCTGTGCGCTGGAAAGCTTTCCAAATAATGAGCTTGGTCTTGTGGACAAACGATGTATGTATTTCTGAATTAATGGATTGTAAAAGAAAGTGGCTTCATTTCATTTTTCTCGTGAGCTTGATCTATAATGTTTAGGGTGATGGTTATAAGTATAACAACAGGAAAGTAGTATCACTTCATCTATATATTCTATATAAAGGAAAAAATTTATATACAGTATTTTGTGTTGTTTTTTAAGTTTTTCTCTTAAGATTTTGTTATGTGATTATTTAATTTAAAAAATATATTTCTATCTATGAAAAAAAGTCATATAGCAGAATTATCATAAATAAATTTAAGGATCAACGCGTAAGGACTATTATACCTTAAGTCTTGCTTCTCTATAAACTAAAAAGAAAATGTAACGTCAAATCTCGCCTAAAATGCTAGTGTGGCACTTATTATTAATTCTCTTTTTTTTTTTTTTTTGAGAACAATTATTAATTCTTAATAATGAGGTTGGGTCCAGCAAAGTTAATGAGTTCCTCCTCCTCCAGTATTATACATGACACTTCATTTATTGCAAGAGCAGGATGGAGGGTACGTTTTGGGTTGAAGACAGACACATGTGCAGCATGTCTCATCACCAATTATAAAGAGACAGAGAGAAGAAGATAAGAATGGGTCCGGTAAAGCATTGCAATGTCAAGGGCAACAACAGTGCATTAGAATTGGGTTCAGGTTCACTGGTTCAGGCATTAGTGCTGGTCCCACTGGTTAGACATCGTGGCCCGACCTTTCTTTCTTTTTCATTCCAATACTTTCCTCATCTTACGTAATTTCTTTCTTTTTTGTTTGAAATACGTAACCTCTAGCTAATTGTACAAATTATGAAATTGTAACGTGTGTTTGGCATTTCGAAATTGGTATCCAAATTATATAAAATTCAAAAGATGTATATTCGTATCTTGATATGGCAACAAAGGCTCTTTAGTATTCCTTTTACTTCATTAATGATAGATCAACAAGTTAAAAGGATTCCATCCAAAAAAAAAAAAACGAAAACAAATTAAAAGGAATTTCTCTAGTTAAAGCAAGAGTAAGATTAGAACCAAATGCTACGTTTCCATGGATTAGCTATTTTTTTTCATTAGACGCCGACTTTCCAACGTTTGTCATGATATAATCAAATTGATGGCTCTATACTTCTATCCCCATTTTTTTTTTAACCAAAAAAACCATTGGATTATATCATGACAAAGATGTACCATCCAATGGAAAATCAAATAGATAGTTCTTTATTTCTATCCCCAAATCTTAAAAACAAAAAAAACAACCAAAACTCGTCTGCATCCAGGTCCAAGTGAGAATATTTCTTTTTATTCATTTCTCATTAATCAACCTCAATCTTGTTACTTAATCCAATTAAGCATAGTGGATCATAATATCTGGCCACATGTTATTGAATCTTTTGTTGGCGTGTAAGCGTATCTTTGTTATTTGTTTCGTAAGTTAGTGTTTTTATGGAATGGAGATAAGTTGAGGATTGATATGATATAGACGTTTATGATGAAGTTCAATCCGTTTATGATATAATTGTGCTAATGACAAAGTACTGTTTGACTTAGAGTTAATCACTTTTAAATCTTTTTTGTATTACGAAATAATTTGGTTAACTTAAAGACAATATGAGCTAAAATTTGTTAAATTGAAAACTGATATGTGATTAGAGTCACGGGTCAATAAACTATATAAATTTTCTTTTAACGAAAGGCAGGATAAAACATATTTATTTATAAGAAAAAGAATCAATTATATATTATGGTCAGAGGGATAGATGGCCTACTTTGTGCATTGATAAACAACCCATAGGATTAGCAAGCATGGACGAACCCTAGCATTGAAAATTGTCACCTCCAAGATTTTGGGTGTGAAATCTACTTCTACTAGCTCACAACCATTAATCATGGGAATCAAATTTCAATAGTCATGCCCCATGAATGTAGCCACCCTTATGGCATGACAAAAAGATAGGCTACAATCAAGGAGAAGGTTTTTGAATCAATCTTTATATAAGTTTCTGACTCACTCCTTCATAAAAGATACAAATATACAAAACTAGTCTCATCACATGTGTTTTGTGCGTAAGATAAGACTTTTTTTTGGGTCTAGTGTAATAGTTTTCTTTTCTTTAAAAAAAAAATGGACAAGTTTGTTTTGAAGACATGGATTAGTAGGAGATTGTCCTATTTTGTAGACATTTTAAGTGAAGTTGAAGATATATTTTTACTAAATTGTTCTTAAGTTTTTTTCCTGTCAAATATAAGGTTTATGGGTATTTTTGAATCACATAAAAGCAAGGGAGCCAATTTCGTAACGGTAGTTGTTTTGGTTTGGCTAGTGGAACAAAATATTTCGGTATCGATTGATACCGGTGTACCGTTTCGAGATTACCGCAATTTAAAATCTATATTTATATATTGATGAATTCAAATATATATATATTATTTTCGTGTAATATATATCATTTAATTATTTGGTAAAAGTCCATCTAATTTGTTATGAGTTTTTACTTTTAATAAGGATAAAAAAATAAGGAAAAAATTTTAATGAGAACATTAAACTTTAGATGGGGAGCTTTGGTGAAAGCATTAAATGGTTTGGTAAAAACTCCATTAAAGAATTTTAAAGCATTAACAAATTAATTTTTGAAAACTATCAGGTGATAAAACCAAAAATAAACCAACCTGTGTTTCACTTTTTTTCATGTGTTCCAAGTTCCAACGTGCTTTTCTAGCTTTTCCACTATCACACATTAAGGGAATGTTTGGTATATATACTTAAAAATGTATGTTTTGTTATTTGAAAATATGTGTGAAAATACATATACATGAAAAAGTATGTGAAAATACAAGTAATGTTGTTTAAAAACTGAAAACATGTGTTTGAGTTGTCATACCAAATGGGCCTAATTTATTTGGGTTTCACGCCTCCTCGATCCTTCCTAGGGATTTTAGATCACACAAAACTCTCTCTCTCTTGCAAGCTTTCAACCTCTTCTCACAATCTCAACAAAGCTTTGGTTTCGTAGTTCACTGTATATCAGAAGTCAAAACATAGGATGATCATGATGATTCAGAGGAAGTTCGATTGTCATGAGGAGGTGTTTTTAGTCACTAGTTAGTATCGGCTCGATATCCACTAACCGGCCAAAATCCTGTATTTTATCCCAGTACGACCGAAACAACTCTGGTATGGTCGGAATATAAACCGGTACAAAATCAAAGTGTTTCGCTACCAGACTAGCTATTGGAACGGTAAATTTCGGCGGTACTGGACAGTATGGAACAAAATCGTCTTCCTTGCATAAAAGTCTAGTCCAAAAAAGAGAATCCTCTTATAAATAGTATAGATTAACTAAATGATTACTATGATCTTACTCCTATCCTTTATGATTTCTGACTTAACAATTGGAGGGACTTTGGCCAGCACCACACTGTTGTCCCATATATAGTCAGAAACAATTATATCAAACTTGTAATATCCAATGATGTGACACTTCCTTTCTTGTGACTTATTGGTAGACACAACTTTTTCTATAATAATGGGGTATTTGGTACATACACTTAAAAACTGAAAACATATGTGAAAATACATGTAGGTGAAAAAGTTTGTAGAAATACGTGTAATATTGTTTAAAAACTGAAAACATATGTTTGAATGGGTGTACTAAACGGGGCCTAAATTTCATAATCAATGGGTGTTTGACTATGAGTCGTAACACAATTAGCACTCATAGATCCATCACTTTTTTCCCATCACATCACATATGATCAATAACTTCAACAACTTTGAATTTTTTTTTTTGTGAGACAAATTGTATCAATAGCATTATTGTAAATTTTAATTTGATCAATCAATTATTAATTATATAAATTTATTCTCTTAACTGTCAAAAGAATTGTAACTCAATGAAAATAATTGATTGCCTTTATGAGGTTAATTTAAATTATTAGTAATTCTTAAAATTTGAACCAAGAGATACTGAAACTTAAGGCTGGTTTGATTTTAAAAACCAATAACTCTAGGGATACAATTAATTCCACTTATAACTAATGTGTCAAGTTGTAATTGGTGCATAATAAATTGACTGTCAGTGGTGGACTCATGTAAAAGTAATGTTATTCCAATTATAATTTTTTTTAGATAAAAGATCCCATTATAATTTGACAATCCAACATGCTGTCTGGACTCGGTATTTCGGGTGGGTGGATAGAGCTCATATTGCTGGATTCTCATTTGAAGAATTAATTCTTCTTATTTGAGAAAAACCTTAGTTCATGGAGTTTGCTACTACCACTTGGTACATCTGGTGCCAAAGAAACAACATGAGAGTAAGTGAACCTGTGGTGCTGCTGAGAAGTGTTGCAGGTGAAGCTTATCAGTACCTAACTACGTATCAATCTGGAACCAAGACCAGACAGACTTGCAAAAAGGAAGAACATCAAATGGAAACACCTTTGGCTAGAATGTACAAGACAAACTTTGATGGTGTTATGTTTGAAGAATCGGATGAGGCAGGAATTGGAGTAATTATCTGAAATTCTAGAGGTGAGGTTATGGCTTCTCTAGCAGAAAATTTTTTGAAGCCTTCCTCGGTTGAGACTGTGGAACTTCTTGCAGCTAGGCGAGTTATCATACTAGTACAAGAACTTGGCTTCGAAAACTCCATCTTCGAAGGTGATTCCAAAACAATCATAAACTCCCTTCGAAACAGTGATCAGTTGAAGTCATTTATAGGTCATTTAGTACCAGACACTTTGTCCTTTGTAAACTCCCTTAGGAGTTGGTTATTCTCCCATATTGGTAGGCAAGGTAATATTGTTGCACATGCCTTAACTAGGAGAGCTAGACTTTCCTCTCCCCTTGATGTTTGGATGGAATCTGTTCCTCCAAATATACTTCATGTTTTAAGTGTTGATTTTCCAATTTTTCAATAAAAGTTATGTTGAAGGTTTCTTAAAAAAAAAAAAAAACCTAAAAAAAATAAAAATGGACAATCCAACAATGTGTGAAATTGGGTGCATTCATAGTACGAGTTCATCTAAAACCCCAAATTTTGACATAACTCTATCTAATGTGGAAAATTATGAGTGATTACCTATTATTTTCATATGGACTCAGGAGCGGTTCCCCTGACATGAAAAAAAAAATTGTATATATAAAATATTTTTTTATTAGTTCAATTTACCCCTAAATATATTTTCGCATACCCTGACTTAAATCTTGCACATCTTGATTACATATCAGTCCATCCTAAAACCAAACAACAACACAGATCACAAATCTCTCTCTCTCTCTCTCTCTCTCTCTCTCTCTCTCTCTCTCTCTCTCTCTTTGATCAATCTGGTCTCAAATATCATTCTTATGAATCTCATCTCATCTCTCTTCCCTATATGACTATCTTAATATCTCCAACTCTAAAAGTAAAGAGTGATTATACATGTGTGTATATTGTTATCATATTATAATAACTTTTTGGGAAAAATGACAAGAGACCCTTTGAACTATAGAGTAGTGATCATTACGCTCCTTGAACTTTTATTTTTGTCAATTTAGTCTTTAAACTTTACAAATGGGCCAAATTAATGCATCTGTTAAGTCTTCTGTTCAAATTAACTACACTCACGTTGACACACACGTGCAATAGCCAAACACTCAAACCAATTGAGAGAGAGAGAGAGAGAGAAAGACAAAGCTAGAGTTCAAGCTCAGAGAGAAGCTGAGAGGAAAGAGACACCATGATATTGTCGGAGTTCATGTTCCTGCTGCCGCTCACCGTTCCCACCGCCGATCTCGTTGTTCCCACTGTCGATCTCGCCATCCTTGGCTCCTCTAGACTTGCTTACTATGGTCTCTTCAGTGGATTCTTAATCCTTTCTTGGATTCTCCGTGAAGTTGCTATCAGTTTCAATCTTTTCAAAGCCACTACAAAAAAATCGTCCTGTCCCAGCGTTTTTTTTCCCAGCGTTTTTACGAACCGCTGTAATAGATAAGCCTGTACCAGCGTTTTTTGAAAACGCTGGTATAGGAAATCCTATTACAGCGGCTCAAAACCAGCGCTTTAAAAAGCGCTGCAATAGGAGGCCTATAACTGCGTTTCTAAAAAACGCTGGTATAGGAGACCCAAAAGCGCTGGGATAGGGTTACTGATTTCCCTTAGGGGGAAAGACCTATCCCAGCGCTTTTTGAAGCGCTGGAATAGGTGGACCCTATTCCAGCGCTTCAAAAAGCGCTGGGATAGGTCTTTCTCCATAAGGAAATGGAGGGACCTGTCCCAGCGCTTTTGAAAGCGCTGGAATAGGGTCTCCTATTCCAGCGCTTTCAAAAGCGCTGGGACAGGTCCCTCCATTCCCTTATGGAGAAAGACCTATCCCAGCACTTTTTGAAGCGCTGGAATAGGGTCAACCTATCCCAGCGCTTGCAAAAGCGCTGGGATAGGCCTTTCTTCATAAGGGAATGGAGGGACCTGTCCCAGCGTTTTTGAAAGCGCTGGGACAGGTCTCTCCATTCCTTTATGGAGAAAGGCCTGTCCCAGCGCTTGCAAATAGGTCACCTATAGGGATTTTTTTTTTTTTTTTTTAACACTAGATAGAATTTCTACTATAACTTAATTTAAGTGTATATGTGTATGAAACTCTCTCTAGATACTTGAACCTCGGCACTTGCCCCCCACACCCCACAAGCACTTATACTTGTGGAGAGATTTGGTAATTATCAAGTGACCAATACTCCCCTAAACCTATAAAAAGACCAAAGTACCTCCTAAAACATTGAAAAAAAGCAAAAACACCTTGATACGTAGAAAAAGACCAATAAACCCCCGAAACCTAATAAATGACTAAAATACCCCCAAAACATAAAAAATGACCTAAGCACCCCCTAAGGCATTGAAAATGACCGAAGTACCCCTTATGTCTAAAACTAGCCAAAATACCCTTGATTACTTGAATAAGAACAAAATACCCCTATAAGTCTAATAAATGACCAAAATGCCCCTAGAAAGACAAAAAAAAATGTCCAAAACACACCTAAAACTCAGAAAATGACCGAGAAACCCCCAAAACATAAAAAATGACCAAAATATCGCCAAAACATCGAAATGAATCCTAAAAGCTAGAAAATGACAAAAGCACCCCCCATGCATAAAAAAGGTAGAAAACCCCTTGATTACTTGAATAACACTAGGGGTGACAAAATCAACCCAAATCTATTTGCCCACCCAAACCCGCCTACTTAAATGAGACTCAAACCCATCCAATTATTAATTGGGTTAAATGGGTATTAACCCAATTAACATTAATGTTTATTGGGTTTTAAATGGGTACCTAATTATGATCCAAGTATCATTTTTACAAATCAACTAACTTTAAAATACCCCAAAACCACTAAAATTACCAAAATACCCCTTAAACATAAAAAATGACCAAAATACTCCCAAAACCCAAAAAAAAAGACCAAAATAACCCCAAAACCTACGAAATGACCAAAATACCCCTGGAATCCAAAAATGACCAAAATATCCCCCGAAATCCAAAAAATTACCAAAATACCCCCGAAACAAATAAAAAGACTGAAATACCACCTAAAAAAAAAGATCAAAAATACCCCCAAAACCTAACAAATGACCAAAATACCTCCAAAGTCCAAAAAATGGCCAAAATATCCCCAAAGTCCAAAAAATGACCAAAATATTGCCCAAAACCTAAAAGATTACCAAAATACCCCCAAAACCTAAAAATTACGAAAATACCCCTAAAATCCAAAAAAATTACCCAAATACCCCCCGAAACCTAAAAAATGGCCGAAATAACCTAGAAGCCTAAAAATTGATCAAAACAACATTGAAACCTAAAAATGACCAAAATACCCTCCAAAACCTAAAAAATGACCAAAATAACCCTGAAGCCTAAAAATTGACAAAAATAATCCCGAAACCTTAAAATGACCAAAATACCCCTCTAAAATTATAAAATAACCAAAATACCCCCTAAACTAAAAAATGACCAGAATACTCCTGAAACCTAAAAATGACCAAAATACCCTCAAACCTATAAAGCGACAACAATACCCCTAAACCTTTGAAATGACCCAAATAAACCCAAAATGTCAAAAATGGCCACAAACAGCCTGAAACCTCTAAAATTACCAAAAATACCCTGAAACCCCAAAACGAACAAAATACCTCTAAACCTATAAAACAACCAAAATACCCCTCAAAATATCTAAAATGACCAACATACCACTAATCCTATAAGATGAACAAAATACACTCGAAACCTCTAAAATTACCAAAATAGGGGTTTATGGGGTATTTTGGTTGTTTGTTATGTTTAGGGAGTATTTTCGTCATTTTTTTAGTTTTAAGGGGGATTTTGGTAATTTTTTAGGTTTAGGGTGTATTTTTCTCGAATTACAAAATTAAGGGGCATTTTCGATCATTTTTTAGGTTTTAGGGAATTTTGGTCATTTTTTAGGTTTCGAGGATAGTTTGGTCATTTTTTGGTTTAGGGGTTATTTTGGTCATATATAGGTTTTAGGGGTACTTTGGTCATTTTTTAGGTTTCAGGGGGTATTTCAGTTAATTTCTAGGTTTTGAGGGTACTTCGATCATTTTTTAAGTTTCGAGGGTACTTTGATCATTTTTAGGTTTCTAGGTTATTTTGGTAATTTTTAGGTTTCGGGGGTATTTTGGTCATTTTTTGGGTTTTTAGGATATTTTTGGTCATTTTTGGGTTTTGAGGATATTTTGGTCATTTTATTTTACGTTTGGGGGTATTTTTGTTATTTTTTAAGATTTTAGAGTACTTTGGTCATTTACACTTTAGGGGCGTTTTGGTAATTTTCATAATTAGGTAATTGGATGGGTTAAGGTTTACCCATAATAATTGGGTTGGGTTGGGTTTGGGTTAGAAGCAATTAGATAAATGAGTTTTAATTGGTAAATGAGTTTTATATATCTAACCCAATTAAAATATTAAAATATATTTTAATATTGTTGGTCCTCGAGTCTCATCTTACATTTTTTTTAGCTATTACATTATATTTTACTAATTTTTAGTGAGGAATTATATTTTATTAATTTGAAGTATTAAATTAGTTTGAAGTATTAAATTAGATTAAATTTTGTTAAATTGAATTATTAAAAAATATTTTTATTAACTTATATAATTTATTTTATTAATTTGTACTGTTAAATTTTATTTTATTAATTTGAAGTATTATATTCAATCTTATTAATCAAGAAAATATTAAATATTACTATTTAATTTTTGAAACTATCTTATCCCAGCGCTTCAAAAAGCGCTGGGATAGGATGAATCCGTAGGGGAATGGAGAGTGACCTATCCCAGCGCTTTTTGAAGCGCTGGAATAGGGTGATGAAGCGCTGGGATAGGTCATTCTCCATTCCCTTACGGATTCATCCTATCCCAGCGCTTTTTGAAGCGCTGGAATAGGATCACCCTATCCCAGCGCTTCAGAAAGCGCTGGGATAGGTCATTCTCCATTCCCTTATGGATTGATCCTATCCCAGCGCTTTTTGAAGTGCTGGGATTGGGTCACCCTATTCCAGCACTTCAAAAAGCGCTGGTATAGGTCTCAAAAAACGCTGGAATAGGGTGACGCTAAATTTCACTAACTTTTCAGTTCCCACGTTTTGGTCCCTCCTTTTTCCCCACACGTTTTTTCATTCTTTTATTTATTGTCTTTCTTTTTTGAACTCAGACATACAAATTCCCTTTCCCACTTCTATATTCTCCCCCTCCCCTTATCACTTCTACAAGCTCCATTACCACCCACTGCCACCACCATATTTTTCCCCTCTTTTTTGGTGTTCAAGGTTTTTTAAAGTGTAAGTCTTTCTGTTTTAGCTTATGGGTTTGCTTTGATTTGGTTTTTATTTAATGGGTTGCTTTGATTTGGTTTTTCTTTAATGGGTCATGGAGTGCTTATGTTTTGGCTTAAGGGTTTGCTTTGATTTAGTTTTTCTTTAATGGGCATTGGAACTTTTGTGCTAATTTTTGTTGTTTGCTTGTTTTGGTTGGATTTTGGTGCAGAAAACTCTTATTCAAATTTGGATATTTGAGCAAAAATACTTGAGCATCAAAGGCTGAATCATTGTAAGTTTCTTTACAAGTTTGTAAATCTTGTATTTTTTTTTCTTAATTTCTACTTAATTTTCTATAGTGTGTAGATTTTAATTTTTTTTGTTATTAGTTTTGTGGTTTAGCTAGCTTGAGATTATTTCTTTTTAAAAGCCCACTGCCCACTAATGTGTATAGGGAGATTCTTCCATTAGATGAGGATTTCTACTTAAAAATTATATCTTAAATGTGTTATCATTATATACATATATATATATATATATATATATATATATATATATATATATATATATATATGTATGTATGTATGTATGTATGTATGTATATGCTTGGTTTAGTTTTTATTTTTTCATTGAATGCAGAGAATGAGAATGAGAGAGAATTAGTTATGGATGAGAATTAGTTTTTATTAAGCTGTGTTTGTGTGTGTGTGTGTGTTATTATATTAGAAATTACAATTATTACTTTATATGAAATTATAGTAATTTTTTATAATCTTGGAAAATTAAGAAAGTTGTGGCTTTTTTTTTTTTTTTTTCTTTTTTGGTTTCATTTGGTGTTATTGGCCTAGGTGTTGGGGTTTCACTCTTGTCATGAGTAAATAATCTCAACTAAATGCTCTTTACATATATATGTGTATATATATATATATTGTTACTAAATTTTCATGCACCATGACTCATTAATCTGATATGTTGAAAGTTTGTGAACACCTTTTTTATGGCTATAATTCCACTCAAGAAACTTTTGTTAACTCTTAGCCCTGTAATTTTGCTCTAAGTAAATTAAGTATAGAATCTTTACTGATTTTGTTATATACTTTATTTTTGAGATTAATCATTAACTTTGCTAGATATTGGGTTATGTTTAAGTGTAGTTTTGAGGTTAATTTGGTTAATAGCTATCTGGGGTTTACTCTACTTTATAATTCACTTATGTGTTACCTACACTTCAGGGACAATTGTGTTTCAAATTGGGGTTTCTTTGTGAGTTCCATTCCTGACAAAAGTGGGGTTTCCATCCATTTATGATTTTGGATTATACTCTATGTATATCTTGTTTTTGTTAGTTTTAGTTCTCTATTTCACAAAAGTGGGGTTTCCATCCTTTGAATTTATCATTTCTTACATGTGTTCAAGATATAAAAGAAAGTAGAATCCTATTCTGAGTCTCCAATCCTCGTCGAAGGCACCCAATCCATCAATTTGACCAACTTTGATCTCCATTCTGCTCTCACAAACGTATGCCCTTTTTCCTTTTCTATATATATTTTTTAATTTTATTTAGAAGCTGTGTACAAAATGTTATATTTTCACCATATGCGATTCAGATTGTAACCATGTAATTTTTATATTTTGAGTTTACGATTCTAATAAAGCCATTTAAACGCTCATTTTTTTTTAAAAAAAAAATAATGAATTTGGGTTAGTATTTAGTGAGAAGTTAAACCTTAAGTGTGTAAAATTTAGCTATATTTGATTTTTTAACAATGCAAAGAAAATGTGAGTTGCTTTGAATTTTATAGTAGTGAATTTGGGATATTTATAGGTATTGGAACAAGTGGGGTTTGAGGTAACTGATGGTGGAGAATGGAAGTTCTGGAAGTATGTGGAGGAAGCTGAGTTTAGACCAGGCCTGCCGGTTCATACTGTTTTCATTATGGGAAAATTGTTAGCAAGGGATCGAAATTTACTAGGTTTGTGTGTGTGTGTGTATATATATATATATATATATATATGCTTTATTAATTTTTTTAATTATCAGATACAAGTTTAATTTTTTTTTTTTGCAATGCTAAATATGAGGGATGTCTTCATCAGGTCTTACATTAAACACATTTGAGAAACAAACTATTTTTTTTAGTGCTTGCTTTAAGAGTTTGAGGTTTCATGTGGATGCTAGGCTTTTGACACTTTTATATCTTGATTTAATTAGGAGAATTTCTTAATCACATGAAGAATTTCTAAGTGATGTCCACTTTAGTTATGCCTGTAAATTTTGTTTCTTTACCTCTATAGTTTTCCTTTTATTTAGGATCAACAAAGTAGGGAGCTTTCTCAACGTCATGTATCTAAGCAAGCCAAGAAACTGAGGGTGAAGGTATGGGTGATGAGTTGGTACTTTTCACCCTTATTTATGATATTACTAAGTTCATCTGTATTATTGCTTTCGCTGTATTTCTTCTGCAAGTTTAGTGTGAAGTTTTTTTTAACCCTGAACTACAATCTTGTTTTAGTCATTAAGTTTTACCAATTACTTAGTTTTTATTTGTTGATTATTTTTCAGGAAGAGATAAAATTGAGGCCTGTTATTGCATTCGATTGTGGTAAGGTCTTCTTATAAGAGTTCTTTCAATGATTTTTGGTTACATCTTAATGTAATTGGGATGTGAAAAGGCTAATGCATTCAGTACTAATAACTGAAAGGTTTTTTGATTTTGGTCCTTTCATTTCATGGCCTAAAATGTGGCCGTTTCTTTTATTAGTAGGTTTTTAGGTTATGGGTCAAATGTCCTTGTCTCACCATCCTTATTGAGTATCTAGACTTGGCTGCGTTATGTATATATATATATATATATATATATATATATATATATATATATATATATATATATATATATATGCCTCCCCTCTTTTTTGCCAATATGGTACTTTGCAAGGCATTTCTGTCAAACTAAAGGCTTACATTCATCTATGTCAATTCATGAAGTCACCTAATTTACGTCTTTTAAGTTATCTTAGTAGTCTATAATTTAAATTTAGATTTTGCAAGATTAACAGCTTGCTGTAAGTTTGAGTTCCTCTTTTTGGGAGCAAACTAATGAATTGCTAAAGGGTGAGTAAAATCTACTTCATAATACACTACCAGTCTATAATTATATGTCAAAATTTCTGCTGTGGTGGGTTGTTGATTTGGAGCAAGCGGGTGGCTTGCATGGTGATATAAGGTGGTTTACTTTTCATTATTGGGAGTGTTGATTGTCTTGTGAATATTGTGATATTATTGTTCAACTATGTGTGAATTTATTTTATCTCATCTTAGTAAATTCAAATATTCTGTTGTGGTGGGTTGTTGATTTGGAGCAAGCGGGTGGCTTGCACGAAGATATAAGACAGTGCATTTTATTTTGGGAGTGTTGATTGTGTTGTTCCTATTGTGCTATAATAATTGGTGATGAACTTAGTCATTCTCACTGGAATTTCCTTAATAATTCCATCTTTTATGCGATCATCTAAGTTTACTTTTTATCTATTGCTGCTTGAGTAATACTTATACATTGGTATATTCAGTGATTAGCCCTAGGCAGACTAAGTATGGATCTAACTTGACTTATATTTTTTAGTTTCTTGAACACTAGATTCCTAGGTGATTGGAGTGGTCTAGCATTTTAAAGCTTTTTCAACATCAGCTATGGAGTCAAATTCAAGGCATTCTTGATTATTACCCATGATTAAGTTTAGATTTTTCATCATTGATAAGTATATGTATGTTTTGATTCTGTTTATTCATCAAAATTCTTGTTCTTTGTTTGTAAATCCAATTTCACTAGCTTAGTGCTTCCCACCATGGTGCCCTACACCAATTAAGACATTATATTAAACTAAGAGACCGTAATGATTAGTAATTGAGGGTTAAATCTTAACTAGCATGAATCATTACACTAAGATTGTTACTTATATATATATATATATATATATATAAGCAAGGGAACTAGTGATCATAGATTAGATTAAACCTAAAAATTAGGCTTTAATTGATATGCACAATTGACTACATATATGTATAAGTAAGAGATTGGCTAATTGTATTATGATTATATACTAAGTACAAAGCAATATATGTAGCTATTAGGTGGTTAAGTTATTATATATAGAGTTGTTCGTGTTTTAATTGAGTACTTAAGGTTTAATTTACCATTGGTGTATTAAGTGTGGATTTAAATCTAAACCAATCAAGGAGATCAAGGATTGATGTGGTTTAATAAAGGAAATTGTGAACTTGTAAGTATATATATATATATAGTGTTTTAAGAAGTTTTGAAACTTTGTTGGTGACTTTTTACGTTTAGGGGGTATATTTTGGTCATTCTTTTTGCCGCCTTTTTTTTTTTTTTTTTTTAAATCACGTTTTATGTGGTTGTAATTTGATTAAAGACATAAAATTTATTAAATATATAAAATAGTTCTTCTATTTGAATTCAAAATGAAATTTGTTATTTGACATTTATGACCCTATTTCTAAATGAAGTTACCTTTCATTGATGAAGGTATTTTCGAACCACATAAAAGTGCAGTTGAAAGAGGGGAACATAAAAGTCACCTTTCATGACTCAACATTGTCTTTTTAGTTTTGTTTTTCACCCTTTCTTTTTAATGGAAATTAACTGTGAAGAGTTTTTGATTTTATTTGAATTATTATCCATTGTAAAAAAATTGTTGGCTTCCTCAATCATATGTCATTTAAAACTTGACACAACTTGGGGTTCTAGTAATTAAGGTGCTTTGGGTGTGATTGCTATGGTAATTTTGTGTCTAGGATTCAAATTTGTTAAGGATGCAATGTGGACCCAGTCTTTAGTAGATTGATCTCAGGCCCTACGAAAAGTGTCTTTTTTCATAGTCAACTACATGTATGCTATATAACCATTAATTCTTGGCCCACTAAAATCCTATTATGAACTCATGGGCTGCTTGCATTTTCTTCTTCAAAGTGGGGGTTTGTGTCTGAATTAGATATAGTGATAAAAAAAAAAAATTAAGAGTTGGGAATGTTCATGAATATGTGGAGCCTTAGAGTTGGATTAATCATGTTTTTTTTCCCTATTGTTGGTCACCTGCTCTATCCAAATAAAGATTCTTTTTAGTTTTTTTTTTTTTTTTTGGGTAAACAAGATTCTTTTTAGTTATTTTACCAAAAAATAGTAGTAATAAAGATTCTTTTTGTTTATCATTTATAATTACTTCTTTTACTATCTAATTTAGATTGTATTAGTGTTTATTTATTTATTAGTAGGAGGGTGTCATGTCAGGTCAGGTCTATTTTGCTTAGTGTGTTATGACTTTCCGGATTGATGAGTAGTGTGATTGAAGATGATAATCAAGTGCTATAGTGAGGTGTAGGAATATACCAAGATTGTAAGTAAATGAGTGATCAGAGAGAGGATAATATGCCCAAGTAGTGGCCCAGAATTTGACAAGAACTTTTAAAGAGAAAATATCTATGTGTAGCAGGTAGAAATAGCTAAGTTACCCATTGAGTTAATCTAGTAATCTTCAGGTTCATATGATCTAATGTCCTGAGTTTAAGTCTTTTAACTGACACTTTAAATCATCCCAAAATTACACTTTCTTCTAATTACCCTGATGTGAGTATGGTATTAAAAAACTACCTCAAAGAGTCTTATACACCCATGTTTATAAGTATAAACTTAAAAAAAAAAAAAAAAAAAAAGGTTTAATAGCCAAATAATCAACTGATCATTTAGGTGGTCTTACAGTGCTTGATTATTACAACCACCTCAAATAGAGGAAAAACAAAATTATTTGTCCCTGAATTATTGCAAGCAGCAAAGTGAGGTAAACTCATTCATTCCGAAAATGAAATTAAGCTTGTTTAGAGTTTAGACTCGGGCTTATTAATAGAATAAGGTAAATTTATGGGTTTTTAGAAGTTATCTTGAATTTAAAGTCACCCTATAAGTATTTTTTTATAAGTGTATTTTTATGTTGTTTATTAAATCCTCATAAAACTTATCTTAGTTATTAACTGTATTGTGGTTTTGTGACTAGGAGCTTGGAAAACATTTTCCATTTCTTTGAATTGATGGTTGTTTCGTACTTATTGAATCTTTTGCATAAATTGCTCACTAATCACTTTTTGAGAAATTTATTGAAAGATTAATACCTAATTGATATGCTTAACTGAAATTAGTCATTTTGAGTGTGTTTTAATTGCCAATGTAGCACTTGGTAGTAATACTAGTTGTTTAGCACACTAATCCATCGTGTGTTTCTTAATTCGTAGGATGGTGATGGTGATTCTGCAGTGGATATCCAGTCTCCCGGTGCTCAGTGCTTATCATCTAATGATACACAGTAGGTGATACTTTGGGCACCTATTTTGGAGTAGGTGATACACAGTAGAATGTATTCTTTTGTGTAGGACATTCTATATAGTTAGAAAGTATTCTTTTGTGTATAAAATTTTAGACATTTGGGATGTAATTATTGATATGGTTTAATTAAATATATTTAGTTTCTTGGTTTAATGTGGTATGGTATTTGCTATTGGAAAATAGATATTGGAAAATATGTATTTAAAGTACATTACAGGTGCTAAAAAAATAAAAAATAAAAAAAAAGGATCTATACCAGCGCTTTTGAAAGCGCTGGCATAGGTACTTTTAAATTATACTGACCCGATACCTATTCCAGCGCTTTTGTGAACGCTGGAATAGGTACAGCCTATGCCAGCGCTTTCAAAAACGCTGGTATAGATAGGCCTTTTAAATTATATTGATTTAAGACCTATACCAGCGCTTTTTAGAACGCTGGAATAGGTGCCCCCTATGCCAGCGCTTTCAAAAGCGCTGGTATAGGCCTTTTAAATTCTATTGATTCAAGACCTATACCAGCGCTTTTGAAAGCGCTGGTATAGGTAGTACCTATTCCAGCGCTTTCAAAAGCGCTGGTATAGGTCTTGAATCAAAAGAATTTAAAAGGCCTATACCAGTGCTTTCAAAAGCGCTGGTATAGGATGTATGCCTTTCCCAGCATTTTTGAAAAGCGCCGGTACAGGTCTGGCGACCCTATACCCACATTCATTGCCCGGCGGTTTGAAGCGCCGGGAAAAAAAACGCCGGGATAGGAATTTTGACCCTATCCCAGCGCTTTTTGGGGCTATCCCAACGCTTTTGAAAACGCTGCGATAGCCCCGTTTTTTTGTAGTGAGCGTATTTTTTATTTTATTTTGTTTTTTTGATGTAAAAGATAGAAAAAAAATGTCATTATCAAAACGTATTTTTTGCTTAGTTTCCAACGTTTTTCAAATCGTGTTTTGTCAGTCTGGGTTAATTTGCTTAGTTGATGCGTTCTTTATTTGGGATTGTTTAGTTTGATTTTGATATGGTGTGTTAGTTCTTGTATATTGATGATTGATGGTTCTTCTGATGGGACTCATAAATTATCCATTGATATTAGTGGCTTAATCTATGATGGAAACAATGACGGGTGGTGGAACTCAATAATTTATCCACTAACATCCATTGATATTAGTATCCATTGATATTAGTGGCTTAATCTATGATTGATGGTTCTTATGATGGGACTCAATATATTCAAGTGCTTTTTTATTTCTAAAAAAAAAAAAGAAATTATTAAATTTTGTTTAATTTAAGTTTCTTAATAATCTCTTTAAAAAAAATTCATGAAGTCGCCCGTGCATGAACTCGCTAGTTTTTCTTCACCATCCGTATTTTGTGGCACAAATTTTGTCCTAATATAGTATTTTTGTTTATAATTTGTAAGATGGAATTGATTCAATTATTAGTGAATTGACTTTTTTTTAAAAAAAATTAGGACAGTTGAAAATGTGTTCAATAATTAGAACACCAAATCAATAAAGTAATTTAATGAGTTTAATTGTTTTTGCTTACTTGCAAAGTATTAATTTAATGTTGTTGAATCTTGAATGTTGACACCTTCGGTATTTTAATACCTTGATGGTAACCCCGGAATGCAGAAAGGACTCAAAATAGAGGTCGGCTACCTGCTACTGGCTCCTAATGATCACTCCTGTTTCGTAGCAAGTTGACGACTTTGACAGCGCCTTCAACCTCAAGTAACAACTTAGTATTAAGATTCAAGAGTACGCATAAGGCATGACTCATATGAGTTTTACACTTTTTTCGATTCTCAGCATATATATATGAAGCTACTTGAAAGTTGAAAAATCATGCATACCATGTTCCAGAACAGATTCGTGTCTGTCGGTCTCGGTGTCCACGTCATGGAGTACGTTGTGTAAACTGGTCTTCAAGAGATCCTTATCTTAAACTTCAATTTGAAAATCTTTTTTTTGACTAAATGAAAAGGCAACAGTGAGATCGAAAATGGTGGATTTTCTTTAAAAGAACGTAAAAGGTTATAGCTTCCACGATTGTAACGATCAACGTGTTGCGCACAAGATTGAGGATTCACTCCACGAATATAATCTTGAAAGTGACACCGGTGATAATTGAGTTTAACGATATATATCAGCCACCATCGCATCAAAACTCAAAAGCTTTTACTTTACCAGCCAAATAGGTGCCACTTTTTAAGATTATATTGCTGTATTAAAGTCCATAAATTCTAAAATCTTGTCTGAAGTGAGGCATGGAGGGGAATAGGAGAGTGTGTCGGTAGAACCGACGGCAATTACTTCACAGAGGATTATGCACAGGAATGGTAGCATGATGGGATATAGGGTCGGATCATGTGTGCTCCATCCCTGTCTTATAGGGGTATTATCATGTACATTTACTTAAAGATAATCTTGAAAATAAAATGGTAGTAAAAATAAAATTTATTCGGTCTATTCTCTTAAGAACTTTGTGGGTTCTAATTAGCTTAATTAGTAAAGATTTTTGTTGTTGAGCAATATATTTGGGGTTCAAATCTAGTTATATATTAAAAACCAATTAGTATTTTGACATAATAATAATAATAATAATAACAATTATTATGAAAAAAATTTTGTAAGATAAAGTTCTATCATATCTATTACAAAGCCTATATAATATGACATCGCATCAAAAGATTTTACTAGACAATATAAAGATTTAAAGAGAATAAAGTTTCACTTCTTCAAATAAGCTAGTGTTTATCTTTTGTCTCACATTTAATAAATAAGTTAACTCTTATCCTCTCTCTTTTTTTTTTGTCTCATCTTTAACAAATATGCTATAAGAAATTATTATAGGATGTCAAACTCATCGTATATTTAAGACTATATTCTAATTTCTCCTATGAAGTATGGAAAGCAAAGAGGAGAAAGTGAATGCAAAACTGAAAGCAACTACTCCAAGAGTGCCCAAGCAGAATGGCCATAGAAGCAACTAGGACTTGGCATTATATCATCCATATCAACCTCAATATTTTTAGCTAAATTTTAATTAGAAACTCCACTTTTTTCTATTTTAGTTATCTCACTGTTCATTTTTCCAAAGAAAAAAAAATTAAGGATAAATTACGTATTTGGTCCCTATTCTATGCACCATATTGTTGGATCTCAAATAATATTATCACAAATATTAGCAATCCAAAATAGCAATCACACACAATAACACAAATATATTTACATGAAAAGCCCTTTCTCTTTGAAGGGAAAAACTACCGGACAAACTCCGAATAATTTCACTATTATCAAATCAATTACAATAATTCTTGTGTATATCTCATGGTTAAAGAAAAATCTCTCTTATTTTTCTTTGCTCTCACATACACACTAATTATCTTTCTCAAAGGCGGCAACACTTTGCACTCTCCTTTCTATTTTCTTCTCCACGCACAGCCCTCTCTTGGTTGTCTTCTTTTTCTCTAAACAGCTCCCTCTTGGCTACTCTCTCTTCTTTTTCTTTCTTGTGCGGCTTCCTCTTTCTTTACTCTTGCACATACTCTCTTTGTGTCTTCTCGAAGGCATCAATACCTTGTACTCTCCGTCCTCTTGCGTTCCTCCCAAGTGAAAATCCATTTTCTCTTTCTTGGTTTCACGCTCTATTTTCCCTCTCTCTATAGGGAGGACCCTTGGGCCAAAACCATCAAATTGTTTGTAGCATTGTCTATTTATAAGACTCTTTTGTTATTCCCTTTTGGACTAGGAATACATTACCACTTTAACAAGGAATCTATTCTCTCTTGGATTAGGAATACATTACCTCTTTAACAATAATTAGATTTCCTTCACACCAAAGACTAGTCTTTCCTTCTACAATAAGGAAACCCAAATTAATTTTTCCTTATTCAATTAGGAAACCTAATTGACTTTCCAAGTCACAATTGGAATTTGAGGCAATTTCCCAACACATATTTCAATTTGATCCCTAACCTTTCAATTGTGTCAATTTAGTTCCTAACCTTTCAGTACTGTGTCAATTTAATCTTTGCAATTATCTTTTAGATGAAAATTGATTACATGTCTAATAGTCAAAATAAAAAATTAGCTTCTGTTGATGTGAAAATAAACTAAAATTTTATTTTAACCGTTTTCCATGTAAGCAATTTTCATCCAATATATAATGGCAGAGACTAAATTGACACGATACTAAAAGGTTAGGGACCAAATTGACACGATACTAAAAGGTTATGGACCAAATTGACACAATTGGTAATTTTCATCCAATATATAATGACATGGACTAAATTGACACGATACTAAAAGGTTATGGACCAAATTGACACAATTAAAAGGTTAAAGTCCAAATTAAAAGGTTAAAGTCCAAATTAAAATATATTACAAATGTTAGGGACTAAAGATGTAGTTTACCCGAAAAAACTAAACTATCTCACTATTCATATACTTTCTATTAATTCTCCTTTCTATTTAAATATTATTTTAGTTTTTTATTATATTTTCTCTCCACAAATATGAATTTTTTTTCCCCTTTTCCAACCTTCCCCAATTTCAACATTTTTTTCCACCAATCAACAATTCACAAGTTTTCACCCAACAAAATCACAAATCTTTCCAAATTTTCGCTTAAAAAAGAAAATGCAGGCAATAATGTCATGCATCATTTGTGATTCCAAGTTTGACAACTAATATTGGAGTAAGAAGAACATGTTTTCATCTTCAAAGAGAAGTAGAAGCAAGCGATCAGACGACCTTGATTCTAAGTCTAATCATTCATATAGTTGTCGTCTTCGTCTTCTCCGGAATTAGTTATGGTTTTTGGCGATTATGCATGTTTTGGGGTTGAATAGGTGTCATCAACTTCGAGGAATAAATTGCGACCTTGATTTCCAAGCCTTGAGTGGCAAGACTTTCCACATGGTTTCAACCAAGATTTCTTGGCCATCTGCATCGGAGAGGGAGAGAGAATGACGGAGAACCCATAGCACAGACTTTCTTATACAAAGAGACCATTAGAAATCAACACGCAACAAATCCATGAATTGAAAAGTATTAGGGCACAATTGGTATAATGTAATGATGATTACAATGTATTAGGAACTAGTATTACAAGAAATACAATAAGTTATAATGGATGACTATTACTATTTATTTGTTTGGTGACAACACACGAATAAAACTATAAATGAAATTATATTAATTATATTTAAGTCCAATTTACTAAATTAACCTTATTTATAAATTTATATTTATACTTTTTGTAGCTCTAGCTTAACAATTTATTATGTATAAATTGAAAAAAAAATTAAATAATATACATCTCCTTTGTTCAAAATTTATAACTCCATAAATGTTTAAATAGCATGATGTTCATGATATGATAACAAAGTTTCAGAATATTATTTTTTTATTTGGCATGGAAGTTGGAACTATAATAGTCTTGATTTTATAGACGGTTTGGCAAATAAGAGTTCTAGAATCTACCAAGAACAATTGCTTATCATACGAATATGGATAGTTTTAAAGCATTTTGGAGACTTGAATTTTGATTGATATATATGGGTTTTGTTCTAGAAAATAGAAATTCATGGATGTTAATCCACTGTGGGTGATTTTTGCAAAATGAACATATTTTGTTGGAAATTTTAAGTTTAATAGGTGGAAATCAGCCACATAACTTTACATACCTTTTAATTTCTATACTAGCCTCATCACACGTGCTACGCGCGTGTGGTGAGGCTTTTTTTTTTTTAGCCAAAAAAAAAATCATGTGTTTTTATTTTGAGAATCTAATTTATAAGTGTTTTTTTTTAATGAATATAATTTATAAGTGGATAAAGCAATTTGAAAAATTACAGGAAAGTAATCCTATTTTTTAGGCAATGTTTTAGTGGGAGTTAGAGTTGTATTTTTACCAGAATATCCTTTAATTTTGTCTCTACTTAAACATAAAGGTATAGGGGTATTTTTGAACTAAAAAATGAGGAATCCAAACAGGAGAAGCCCCTTAAATAGTAGTATAGATAAAGAGAACCTAATTTAGCGAGAAGCAGCGGCAGTTTTTTGTGTGGGCATTTTAGGAATTTTATTTTAAAAGAGTACTGAATAGATTAAGGAATAGTTATTACATAGCTTTTGAAAAGAAATAGTTATTCCTCATTTTAAAGAATAGCTATTCATTATGAATGAATATTCACTATAACAAAAGCATAACCAAACAATTGAATAGCTACTCCTTAGGAATAACTATTACATTACAACATCTATTACAATATACCAAACGTGCCCTTAGTAAAAATCATTAAAGTTTGTAACGGAATCACGTGAAAATTGGAAATCTAAAAAAATCATCACAAGGATTAATACTCATTACTTTTGACCATGACCAATGCTACTTTTTGGGAAAATTTCTTTATTTAGGTCTTTAATTTTAATCATTTTTTATATTTATAGTAATATTCCCCTTGTGATAGTTAGAATAATGTCTCATCTAATTTAAGACTAGGGATGGCAATGGGCGGGGCGCAACTGAAGGATTGGGTCTTCGTGTTTGCCCCGCATGATTTTGTCTTACCCCATTCCCGCCTAGCCCCGCATGACAGGAAAAACTTTCTCACCTCATCCCCGCCCTTTGCGGCCCCGCGAAGCCCCGCCCCACCTCGTAAAACTCTACTTTTTGTTAATTTTCCCTACAATTAGTACAATTTTTTTAATGAAACCTATTTCATTAATAAAAATATACTTGAAATTACAACTAAATTACAACTAAATGAAAAATTTACAATTATAACCCTTAGTAACGCGGGGCGGGGCGAGGTGGGTCTAAAAATTTTAAACCCATCCCCACCCCACCCTGTGGTGCAGGGCTAAAATCTTGCCCCATCCCTGCCCTACCACCTTTGCAGGATAGGGAAAACCCGCGTGGGGTAAAGTGGGGAGGGGCAGGTTAAGTGGGGCGGGGAAAAATTGCCATCCCTATCTAAGACATCTCCTTAAGACCGTAAGTGTTTGCCAAAGAGAGATTCTCATAAAAAAATAAAAAAATAAAAAATAAGAGAGAGAGAGAGAGAGAGAGAGAGAGAGAGAGAGAGAGAGAGAAAGAGTCTTGTGGGTTTCACAAAGGACTTTGGTGGGATGAAAAAGTGTAGTTTAGGGTGAAATAAATTGTGTCATGATGTGGCCTGTTACTTACCTTAATATCTTTTATTTGTTGCTTGTGCATCATCCAGAAAAAAATGGGAGAGAATGTGAAGATTTTAAATGGGAGGATAGTTGGACCCAATTATTATACCTTTCCATCTAAGGCTATAAATGAATTGATATGTTTATGAACAACTCAAGTTCAACTCGAGAAAAAATTTATTTATGTTCATTTGTCTAGCATAAACAAGTCAAATTCAAACCCAAGTTCAGGCTCAACTATTAAACAAGTCAAGCTCAAATATAATATGTTCATAAACAAGTCTGTGAACGTAAGACTCGATTTAATTTTATATATATATATATATATATATATAATATTACATGTTAATATGTATATTTGTCTAAGAATATAGTTATATAGGCTTAAAATTGGATCTTGTAAGTTTGTAAACAAGCTCATGTGATATCAAATTATTATTGTAGTTTATTAATAATATAAACAATCCATTCATGGCAAAAATTCATAGGTTTGTAAATAAGTATAAAATTTTAGTCATAGTTTTACAATTTTACTACATAATGAAAAAGAATAAAATAATTTGTAGCTCAAGCTTATTTGATGATAAACTGAGCAAAACTTGAATATGTAATATTGTTTGGCAATTAAGCTCAAATTAGAAATAAAACTAATTGAATAAGTTTGATCTTTAATAGTCGACTACAATGGCGACTTCAGGATTATTTTTTAGGGGGGTTAATAAGAAATATAAATTATATAAAATTTTAAACAAAAGAGAACTTGAATATATCAACATAGCAAAAAACAAAAAAAAATTAAATAAAAAAACTAAAATATATAAAATTTGACAATTGCTTTTTACGATGTTTCATATTTTATTGTTGCATGATATCTTCATTATCAATCCTATAAGTTACATATTTTTCAATGTACACGGCCAAGTAATCATTTATCAATTGATCTCCCATTTGATATATTTTATTTCTAAATTATTAAGATTTAAAATAAGCTTTTTCTAAGCTTTAAGATTAACAAATTTTTACTTTTGTTATTGGGCTTATCAATTTTTTTTCCAGATTTTATATCAAATTGGTTTTTTTTTTTTTTAAGACCAAAATATTATTAAGAGAATCATATTCAAACTTATTTCAACCGGGTTTAAAAAAAAATAGGGTCAAAGTGTTCAAGTTTTTATTTTAGGGGTCAAAACCAAAAAAAAAGTAAAACATATTTTATATATATTTTTTCAGTACAAGGGTTCATTTGAACTCCCTGAGCTCTAAGTGGAGCCACCCCTGGTCGACTAAGCTTGACTTATTTACAATCCTATTTTCATTTTTATTTTTTTAAATTAACATTATTGAAAAATAAAAATGTTTAAATTATATAACAAGGGATTGGTTTTTTATTTTCTTTTTTTCTTTTTGGGTGAAAGAATAATAAGGTAATTTTTAGATCATACTTAAACTAGGACAAATGTGAATGTGAAAACTGTCCTTTCTCTTGATAAAAAATTCTAAAACGACATGATAATGAATAAATGGACCCACCATACCATCCTTCTAAAAATATGTCCAGTCAATTGTCATAAATGGTGGGATATTTAACAAATTCTAATGAAGGAAATATTTTTCAACATAAAAATATAAAAAATATAATATAAAATAAAAATAGAAAACAAAACAAAAAAGGGACAAGGCCGCGAAAGTTTCCTCATCAATATGGAAGGGGCAAAAAAAAAAGGGGTTTGGCTTGCGTCCAGTGGCACTGGCCACTGGACAGAAGCCGTGTCCAAAAAAAATTGGCCTCAGTACACTGTGTGTAACGTTGATGTTAGCGCTGGCGTACTTGAGAACAAAGTCAAGCCAGGGACGCATCTTTAGGTAACGGGAAAAAAGTCGATGACCCATGAAATGAAACAAAAATGTCGTTTACCAAAAAAATAAAGAAAAAACCAAAAATGTCATGAACACGGAAAAGAAGTCATAAATTTTATAGTTTATTAACAATGTTAAGTTTATCTAAAAGTGACAAAGCATTACAAATTAACAAACTTGAGAACAAAATTAGGTTAGAAAAGCATCATGAGGTGTCGGGAAAGAGTCGTGTAAAAAAATCATAACTTTTATAATTAAATATTGGTAATTGTTAAACTCAAGATGGAAGCTTGATGAAATCTTGAGATTTGATGGAAGTTTGATGAAATCTTGAGATTTGATAAGGTTGAGAAGATCTCTTGAATAAAGTTTAGCTCTGTGACGGTAGTTTGAGGAAGGCAATGGTCTTGCAGTGTTGATGCGACTTCTAATGGTGGCTTGACTATACTGAAGAGTTTTGACGGCAACAGTAGGAAGCCAAAGAAGATGAACGCAGCGAAAAAACACCGAGGAAACCATGACCACAATAAGGTGGCTCTAATACCATATTAAATATTAGCATTGATACACCATGTTGAATATGCTAGTATAGATGCAGAAGTGAAAGTATAAAGTATAGAACACAGTAACACACGAGAGATATGTGGTTCAACCAAACGGTCTACATCCACGAAGGAAACCCTAAAGAGCTACATCAATAATATATTAGAGTGTAGTACAAATCCTGTGTTACAATGAATCTTAACATGTGTATATATAATAGACTAAATCCTAGACTAATAGACTTCTAGTACAAGTAGGAGACTTAGCTTGCACACAAAGTAAAATTAGGCTTGGGCCTATGCTAATGGGCTAATATATCTCTAACACCCCCTCTCAAACTCAAGATGGAAACTTGATGAAATCTTGAGATTTGATAAGGTTGAGAAGATCCCTCGAATGAAATTTGGCTCTGTGACGGTAGTTTGAGAAAGGAAATAGTCTTGTAGTGTTGATGCGACTTCTAACAATGACGTGACTATACCGGAGAGTTTTAACGGCAGCAGTAGGAAGTCAAAGAAGATGAACACAGCGAAAATAAACACCGAGGAAAACAAAGATTGCTCTTAAATATATCGTAAGGACAGAAAACCATGGCCATAGGAAGGTGGCTCTGATACCATGTTAAATATTAGCATTGATACACTATGTTGAATATGCTAATATAGATGCGGAAGCGAAAGCATAAAGTATAGAATATAGTAACACACGAGAGATATGTGGTTCAGCCAAACCGCCTACATCCACGAAGGAAACCCTAAAGGGTTACATCAATAATATATTAGAGTGTAGTACAAATCCTGTGTTACAATGAATCTTAACATGTGTATATATAATAGACTAAATCTTAGACTAATAGACTTCTAGTACAAGTAGGAGATTTAGCTTGCACACAAAGTAGAATTAGGCTTGGGCCTATGCTAATGGGCTAATATATCTCTAACAATAACGATGGGTTCATGTGAGGATGATAAGAAGTTAATCACAAACGGTTGATATAATGATCATGAGAATAATTTTTGGCAAGTGAAAATGTGTTATTAGTGGTAAACCCCGTTAAGAATCAGTAAAAATTCACCACATGCAACTTATAAAAATATCATAAATTAATTTTTAGCATTAATGTTACTTTTTTGAGTTATGTTAACTGGTATTCTTAGGACAATTGTTAATAAACTATTTTAAGAAAGTTTTGACACTAATTTTGTGTTTTGATAAATAAAAATAAATATTTATAAAAATATTGTAGGGTCATGGTTTTCGGACCGAGCCCATTACAATGAATTTGTAGAGAGTGGGGCCAAAAGTTGGGCTGCGATAAGACGACGGCTTGTTTTGCGGATGAAAGGCACACATAATCGGGCGGCCCAATCGTCCCAGGGAGAAGGGACCCCTCGTTCGAGGACGGGAATGCGTCAACCCCCTCTCGATCACGCTCTTTCCCCTTCATCTTTAGGTGGTCTCTGTTGTTATTTATTCCTCTCTTCCGTTCATCCTCCTCCTACACTTGTCAGTCATCCATGCCTATCCTCAAGTGCACGTCCCCTCAGCCATTCTTTCTAGCGCTCTGTGAGCTGCTGTGGCCCCCATCGCCCTGTCTAGGGGTCACATCCACATCAAAGGGGGTTAGGGTGTTAGTTGTCCGTATTTAATACGGAGGTGACAGCTTTTCCTGGGGCTACCTCCCCACCTATTCCCCTATGGCTAGCCCATATGGCTTGGAATCTCTTTGGTGATCCTCGAGTGGATGTCTTCGGGCGATGTGGCAGCTTTTTCTCCCATGATTTTGGTTTGTCGAGAACAGGGTCATCCTCGGTAGTACATTCTGGCAGTTTGGATTCCCTTAATTTCGTCCCCGGGCACTTCTTCCTCCTCGGCGTGGGCCTTGGGTTTAAGATGGAATGGGCCAAAGCCTCTAGGACCTTCTAGCCCTATAATAGCCCCTCAAAATCATGTTGCCCGGCTCCTCAGGCAGGGAGGAGGATTTTGATGTTCTCGGGCCTAAACCGTAATCGGTTGAGTCTTGTTTCCCTATGGGTGCCAGGGTTTCTTCAGCTACCCACGGAACGCTCCTGTCGTTTCAGCGTACGAGGTGCATCGTCATCAATGCTTTCTTTTTGGGGATAACGCGGATCACTTTGGTATACGGGATGTGTATTCAATGGCGCCTTTATGAAGCGGCACGAATTTTGGAAGCTGAAGGTTCCCTTGGGAATTGGGCAAAAATTATTTTGCTTGACATTCCTTCTTGGAACTATGTGTGTGTGGTGAGCTCCCCCAGATTTCGTCCTCTATATAAGGCACCCTGAGAGGACCACCTTCCACATCCACTAGCCTTGGAACTCTGCAGAAATTCCAAGCTTCTTCACTCTCCCTGAACAAAAAAGATGTCGCCTGAATCATGGGCGTTGCACTTGAGGAAAATAGAACAAAGGCTAAAGATCCTCCTATTCTTCGATTGGACAAGAAAGAGCACTCTCCTCCTTCGACCAGGAACCGTAGCTAGCGCAGATCGTGCTAGGTTCCTGATTATCCTCCAAACGCCAGTTAAGAATGTGCAGGAGTTGGCTAAAGAGGAAGGGGAAGAAAGTGAAGCGAAGTTGAGGGAAGCAATTGAGATATCAAAGGGAGCCATCCTCGCCATTGTGGGCAGCTGGCGAGACCCATGGAGGACGACTTCCTAGGAGTACCGATATTATATTGTGGATCAGGGTTTGCTTTAGGGCAGCCTCAGTAGGTGGAAACCAATTCGGGCGCTCCCGCCTCCTCTTCCTCATCACCACCTCCGCCAAGCACACGGGCTTAGAGGCTGCCTAAGCGAGACTGTGAATCCTCCATCACCACCAGCCTTCTCTCTTTTATCAGCTAGCTTTGCCGCCAGCACACCTCGGCCATTCTGTAGTTAGTCGTAAATCGAGCCTTCCTCAACTATTTTTGTAATTGATGTGAAACAAGCCTTTCTCGGCTGTTCTGTAGTTAGTTGTAAATCGAGTCTTTTTGGCTGTTTTGTAATTGATATTGCCATCATTTTATCTAATAGAAAAGGACCTGTGACTTTTACTTGGTGAAACCTTTTTTGCTTGGTGAAACGTAATATATATTTTTTTATATATTTTTGTTTACTTATTCTCCTTATGCATATATTTTTGCACTGTTTTCGCCTTTCCTAGAACAGCTGAGCATACAACGAATCGCTTCATGTTGCAAACCGTGCGACCATTTAGAAAATGCTGGTTTTGAAACATACAATCCGAGGAGGTCATGGCGCGCCATAGTTCTGTCCAAGACCCATAGGGATGCCAGAGCGTCTATCTCTCTCAGTCGTTTGGTCTGAGGACCCAGGCGAAACTATGGTTGTACTTAATGCTCAGCGAAAATAAATTTTGGTTTTGCCTAGTACCCAGATGGTTGCCACAAGTCATTAGTTTTCCCATAGGTTTGAGTCTGAGGACCATGCAAGACCTTGGTTCTGTCTAACACCCAGATAGTTGTCACAAGTTATTAGTTTTCCCATAGGTTTGAGTCCGAGGATCACGCAAGACCTTGATTCTGTCTAACACCCAGATAGTTGTCACAAGTTATTAGTTTTCCCATAGATTTGAGTCCGAGGACCATGCAAGACTTTGGTTCTATCTAATACTTAGATACTTGTCACGAGTTATTAGTTTTCCCATAGGTTTGAGTCCGAGGATCATGCAAGACCTTGGTTCTGTCTAATACTTAGATATTTGTCACGAGTTATTAGTTTTCCCACAGGTTTGAGTCCGAGGATCATGCAAGACCTCGGACTAAATGAAAAGGCAACAGTGAGATCGAAAATGGTGGATTTTCTTTAAAAGAACGTAAAAGGTTATAGCTTCCACGATTGTAACGATCAACGTGTTGCGCACAAGATTGAGGATTCACTCCACGAATATAATCTTGAAAGAGACACCGGTGATAATTGAGTTTTAACGATATATATCAGCCACCATCGCATCAAAACTCAAAAGCTTTTACTTTACCAGCCAAATAGGTGCCACTTTTTAAGATTATACTGCTGTATTAAAGTCCATAAATTCTAATTTCTTGTCTGAAGTGAGGCATGGAGGGGAATAGGAAAGTGTGTCGGTAGAACCGACGGCAATTACTTCACAGAGGATTATGCACAGGAATGGTAGCATGATGGGATATAGTGTCGGATCATGTGTGCTCCATCCCTGTCTTATAGGGGCATTATCATGTACATTTACTTAAAGATAATCTTGAAAATAAAATGGTAGTAAAAATAAAATTTATTCAGTCTATTCTCTTAAAAACCTTGTGGGTTCTAATTAGCTTAATTAGTAAAGATTTTTGTTGTTGAGCAATATATTTGGGGTTCAAATCTAGTTATATATTAAAAACCAATTAGTATTTTGACATAATAATAATAATAATAATAATAATAACAATTATTATGAAAAAAATTTTGTAGGTTAAAGTTCTATCGTATCTATCACAAAGCCTATATAATATGACATCACATCAAAAGATTTTACTTGACAATATAAAGATTTAAAGAGAATAAAGTTTCACTTCTTCAAATAAGCTAGTGTTTATCTTTTGTCTCACATTTAATAAATAAGTTAACTCTTATCCTCTCTTTTTTTTGTCTCATCTTTAACAAATATGCTATAAGAAATTATTATAGGATGTCAAACTCTTCGTATATTTAAGACTATATTCTAATTTCTCCTATGAAGTATGGAAAGCAAAGAGGAGAAAGTGAATGCAAAACTGAAAGCAACTACTCCAAGAGTGCCCAAGCAGAATGGCCATAGAAGCATCTAGGATTTGGCATTAGATCATCCATAACCTCAATCCTTTTAGCTAAATTTTAATTAGAAACTCCACTTTTTTCTATTTTAGTTATCTCACTGTTCACTTTTTCCAAAGAAAAAAAAAATTAAGGGTAAATTATGTATTTGGTCCCTATTTTATGCATCATATTGTTGGGTTCCAAATAATATTATCACAAATATTAGCAATCCAAAATAACAATCATACACAAAAACACAAATATTTACATGGAAAACCATTTCTCTTTAAAGGAAAAAACCACGGGACAAACTCCGAACAATTTCACTATTATCAAATCAATTACAATAATTCTTATGTATATCTCATGGTTAAAGAAAAATCTCTCTTATTTTTCTTTGCTCTCTCACACACACTAATTATCTTTCTCAAAGGCGTCAACACTTTACACTCTCCTTTCTATTTTCTTCTCCACGCACAGCCCTCTCTTAGCTGTCTTCTTTTTCTCTAAACGACTCCCTCTTGGCTGCTCTCTCATCTTTTTCTTTCTTGTGCGGCTTCCTCTTTCTTTACACTTGCACATACTCTCTTTGTGTCTTCTCGAAGGTAGTAATACCTTGTACTCTCCTTCCTTTTGCGTTCCTCCCAAGTGAAAATTCATTTTCTCTTTCTTGGTTTCACGCTCTATTTTCTCTCTCCCTATAGGGAGGACTCTTGGGCCAAAACCATCAAATTGTTTGTAACATTGTCTATTTATAAGACTCTTTTGCTATTCCCTCTTGGACTAGGAATACATTACCTTTTTAACAAAGAATAGATTTCCTTCACACCAAGGAATAGTCTTTCCTTCTACAACAAGGAAACCAAAATTAATTTTTCCTTCTTCAATTAGGAAACCTAATTGACTGTCCAAGTCACAATTAGAATTTGAGACAATTTCCCAACACATATTTCAATTTGATCCCTAACTTTTCAATTGTGTCAATTTGGTTCATAATGTAAGTTTAGTCTCTGCAGTTATCTTTTAGATGAAAATTGATGACGTGTCTAATGGCCAAAATAAAAAATTAGCTTCTATTGATGTGAAAATAAACTAAAATTTTATTTTAACTGTTTGCCATGTAAGTAATTTTCATCCAATATATAATGACAGAGACTAAATTAACATGATACTAAAAGGTTAATGACCAAATTGACACAATTGAAAGGTTAAAGACCAAATTAAAATATATTGTAAAGGTTAGAGACTAAATATGTAGTTTACCCAAAAACTAAACTATCTCACTATTCATATACTTTCTATTAATTCTCATTTCTATTTAAATATTACTCCTATTTTAGTTTTTTATTATATTTTTCTCTCTCCACAAATATGAATTTTTTTTTCCCTTTTCCAACCTTCCCCAGTTTCAACATTTCTCTCCACCAATCAACAATTCACAAGTTTTCACCCAACAAAATCACAAATCTTTCCAAATTTTCGCTTAAAAAAGAAAATGCAGGCAATAATGTCATCATTTGTGATTCCAAGTTTGACAACTAATATTGGAGTAAGAAGAAAATGTTTTCATCTTCAAAGAGAAGTAGAAGCAAGCGATCAGACGACTTTGATTCTAAGTCTAATCATTCATATAGTTGTCGTCTTCGTCTTCTCCGGAATTAGTTATGGTTTTATGGCGATTATGTTTTGGGGTTGAATAGGTGTCATCAACTTCGAGGACTAAATTGCGACCTTGATTTCCAAGCCTTGAGTGGCAAGACTTTCCAAATGGTTTCAACCAAGATTTCTTGGCCATCTGCATCGGAGAGGGAGAGAGAATGATGGAGAACCCATAGCAGACTTTCTTATACAAAGAGACCATTAGAAATCAACACGCAAAAAATCCAGAAATTGAAAAGTATTAGGGCACATTTGGTACAATGTAATGATGATTACAATGTATTAAGAATTACTATTACAAGGAATACAATAAACTGTAATAGAATAGCTATTACTATTTATTTGTTTAGTGACAACACATGAATAAAACCATAAATGAAATTATATTAATTATACTTAAGTCCAATTTACTAAATTACCCTTATTTATAAATTTATATTTATACTTTTTATAGCTCTAGCTTAACCATTTATTATGTATAAATTGAAAAAAAAAATTAAATAATATACGTCTCCTTTGTTCAAAATTTGTAACTCCATAAATGTTTAAATGGCATGACGTTCATGATATGATAACAAAGTTTCAGAATATTTTTTTTTTATTTGGCATGGAACTATAGTAGTCTTGATTTTATAGAGGGTTTGGCAAATAAGAGTTCTAGAATCTACCAAGAACAATTGCTTATCATACGAATATGGATAGTTTTAAAGCATTTTGGAGACTTGAATTTTGATTGATATATATGGGTTTTGTTCTAGAAAATAGAAATTCATGGATGTTAATCCACTGTGGGTGATCTTTGCAAAATGAACATATTTTGTTGGAAATTTTAAGTTTAATAGGTGGAAATCAGCCACATAACTTTACATACCTTTTAATTTCTATATAAAGAGAATCTAATTTAGCAAGAAGCAGCGGCAGTTTTTTGTGTGGGTATTTTAGGAATTTTTTTTAAAAGAGTACTGAATAGGTTAAGGAATAGTTATTACATAGCTTTTGATAAGGAATAATTATTCCTCATTTTAAAGAATAGTTATTCATTAGGAATGAGTATTCATTGTAATAAAAGCATAACCAAACAATTGAATAGCTACTCCTTAAAAATAACTATTACATTACAACATCTATTACAGTGTACCAAACATGCCCTTAGTAAAAATCATTAAAGTTTGTAACTGAATCACGTGAAAATTGGAAATCTAAAAAAATCATCACAAGGATTAATACTCATTACTTTTGACCATGACCAATGCTACTTTTTGGGCAAATTTCTTTATTTAGGTTTTTAATTAATCATTTTTTATATTTATAGTAATTTTCCCCTTGTGATAGTCAGAATAATTTCTCGTCTAGTTTAAGACGTCTCCTTGAGACCGTAAGGGTTTGCCAAAGAGAGAGAGAGAGAGAGAGAGTCTTGTGGTTTCACAAAGGACTTTGGTGGGATGAAAAAGTGTAGTTTAGGGGGAAATAAATTGTGTCATGATGTGGCCTGTAACTTACCTTAATATCTTATATTTGTTGCTTGTGCATCATCCAGAAAAAAATGAGAGAGAATGTGAAGATTTTAAATGGGAGGATAGTTGAACCCAATTATTATACCTTTCCATCTAAGGCTATAAATGAACTGAGATGTTTATGAACAGCTCAAGTTCAACTTGAGAAAAAATTTATTTATGTTCATTTGTCTAGCATAAACAAGTCAAATTCAAACCTAAGTTTAGGCTCAACTATTAAACAAGTCAAGCTCAAATATAATATGTTCATAAACAAGTTTGTGAACGTAAGACTCGATTTAAATATATATAATATTACATGTTAATATGTATATTTGTCTAAGAATATAGTTATATAGGCTTAAAATTGGATCTTGTAAGTTTGTAAAAAAGCTCATGTGATATCAAATTATTATTGTAGTTTATTAATAATATAAACAATCCATTCATAGCAAAAATTCATAGGTTTGTAAAGAAGTATAAAATTTTAGTCATAGTTTTACAATTTTACTACATAATGAAAAAGAATAAAATAATTCGTAGCTTGAGCTTATTTGATGATAAACTGAGCAAAACTTGAATATGTAATATTGTTTGGCAATTAAGCTCAAATTAGAAATACAACTAATTGAATAAGTCTAATCTTCAATTGACTACAATGGCGACTTCAAGATTATTTTTTAGGGGGTTAATAAGAAACATAAATTATATAAAATTTTAAACAAAAGAGAACTTGAATATATCAACATAGCAAAAAACAAAAAATAAAAAAACTGAAATATATAAAATTTGACAATTGCTTTTCACGATATTTCATATTTTGAAATTGTTGCATGATATCTTCATTATCAATCCTATAAGTTACATATCTTTCAATTTACACGGCCAAGTAATCATTCATTAATTAATCTCCCATTTGATTAATTTTATTTCTAAATTATTAAGATTTAAAATGAGTTTTTTCTAAGTTTTAAGATTAACAAATTTCTACTTTTGTTGTTGGACCTATTAATTTTTTTCCAGATTTTATATCAAATTGGTTTGTGATTGTTTGTTTGTTTGTTTTTTTTTTTTTTTTTTTAAGACCAAAAATTATTAAGAGAATTATATTCAAACTTATTTCAACTGGGTTTAAAAAAAATTTAGGGTCAAAGTGTTCAAGTTTTTATTTCAGTGCAGGGGTTCATTTGAATCTCCTGAGCTCTAAGTGGAGCCACCCTTGGTCGACTAAGCTCAACTTATTTACAATCCTATTTCCATTTTTATTTTTTAAAATTAAAATTATTGAAAAATAAAATTTTTTAAATTATATAATAAGGGATTGGTTTTTTATTTTCTTATTTTCTTTTTGGGGGAAAGAATAATAAGGTAATTTTTAGATCATACTTAAACTAGGACAAATGTGAATGTGAAAACTGTCCTTTCTCTTGATAAAAAGTTCTAAAACAACATGATAATGAATAAATGGACCCACCATACCATCCTTCTAAAAATATCTCCAGTCAATTATCATAAATGGTGGGATATTTAACAAATTCTAATAAAGGAAATATTTTTCAACATAAAAATATAAAAAATATAAAATAAAATAAAAACAAAACAAAACAAAAAAGGGTCAAGGCCACGAAAGTTTCCTCATCAATATGGAAGGGGCAAAAAAAAAAATTGGCCTCAGTACACTGTGTATAACGTTGATGTTAACGCTGGCGTACTTGCGAACAAAGTCAAGCCAAGGACGCATCTTGAGGTCATGGGAAAAAAGTCGATGACCCATGAAATGAAACAAAAATGTCGGTTACCAAAAAAAAAAGGAAAAAACCAAAAATGTCATGAACACGGAAAAGAAGTATTACTTTTATAGTTAATTATTAACAATGGTAAGTTTATCTGAAAGTGACAAGCATTACAATTGACAAACTTGAGAACAAAATTAGGTTAGAAAAGCATCTTGAGGTGTCGGTAAAGAGTTGTGTAAAAAAATCATAACTTTTATAATTAAATATTGGTAACAATGGGTTCATGTGAGGATGATAAGCAGTTAATCACAAACGGTTGATATGATGATCATGAGAATAATTTTTGGCAAGTGAAAATGTGTTATTAGTGGTAAACACCGTTAAGAATCAGTAAAAATTCACCACATGCAACTTATAAAAATATCATAAATTAATTTGTAGCATTAATGTTACTTTTTTGAGTTATATTAACTGGTATTCTTAGGACAATTGTTAATAAACTATTTTAAGAAAGTTTTGACACTAATTTTATGTTTTGATAAATAAAAATAAATATTTATAAAAATATTTTTTAAACTTTTTTTAAGAGATAATTACATTGTTAACTTGATCCCAACTTTGTACAGAGGAAAGTATGAATTCATAAACTAAGATCTTTAACTTTTCCCTATTTTTTTAATACTAAAAATGAATGTCCCACTTTGTGCATTATTGGCGCGTTATATGCGTTTGGCAAAAAGGAAGGTTTCCAATGTCTGGTGTTCACACTTGACACTAGCGTAAAAGCATTCATTTTGTGTTCCTGTAAGTCAAAGCAAAGTTCTCTGTTTGCCGCTCCTTCCGCCAAAAATGGCCATATTATTCAGATGCCAATTTTTCATAATTATTTTTTGGATTACATTACATTTCCCTACAATCAAAGGATTACCAAATATAAAATAATAAACGACTTGCTTCGTACGAATGAATTACATGAACATGATACGACTCTAGGATTTGATTCTTAAGCTAAAAAAGGAAACAATGTTTAATTATTTAGTCCACATTCCCCTCTGCATATCCCATGAACGACATGATGTATTTTATTAAACTTTTCCATTTTAATTTATTTTATTATCTCAATTACAATGTTTTTCGAACTTTTGAAACACATGATGTATCAAATCTTTCCATTCTCCAACTATCACGTATTAATATATAAATATATATATATATATATATATATATATATATATATATATATATATATATATATATATTTATATCAAAATACATATTCATGAGCTTTTCATAGTTTTATATAAATTATTATGTTTGAGCTAGATTTATTTATGAATCCTCAAATCTAACTTATTTGCTAAATAAACCAATATAATAAATTATTTCTTAACCCTAATCTATTTATGGACAGTTTACTTTTTGCAAGGCTAATTATTGTTTCGTGAATTTCATGTTTGCATAATAATTTTTTTTTTTTTTTGAGAAACATATAATAATTAAAGTTAAACAAACTTTTCCTCCAAGCATGGATTTCTAGAATTTAGTAAGTCACCATTCATAAAGCTATTTACTTGTATCATAATTACATGACTTATTCAATAATTTAAATCGTTTAAATTAATTATGGGAGGAAAACTATCATCCAAGATGGAGTATCTATAGTAAAGAAAAATTATTAGGTACTCTCAGAGTACCACAAATGCATAGTTCCTCCTTTCATATGAGTGGTGAGTCCCACCATGAATTTAATTAGTGGAACCCACTATTCATGTGAGAAGATGGAGCACGCATTTATGATATTTCAGGAATACACAATAATTTACCACTAGTAAATAATTATAAATTATTTTTGGATAAATTACACTTTTTCATTTTTAATCTTTTATCCCAATTACAATGTTCTTCAAATTTTTGAAACCATGATGTATCAAATCCTTCCATCCCCCAATTATCAACATATTAAAAAAATGTATTTTATATATATATATATCAAGATGCATAGTTACGAGGCTTTCACAGTTTCATATACATTATTATGTTTGGAAAAGTTAATGGATGCCTTAAGAGCATTAATTTATAAAATATTTATAGAAATTTTAATAGGAAAAGAAAAAAATTTAATTTTTAACAGTTTTATTTATTTATTATGAAAGTAGTATCAAAATTTTCTTAAAATGGTTTATTTTCATTCGTCGCAAGGGTGCTCATCAACCGAATCCTATTATGTTTGAGTTAGGTTTATTTATGAATCCTCAAATCTAACTTTTTTCCTAAATAAATCAATAATAAAAAAAAGTGGGCTCTAATTAGCTCAACTGGTAAACAGTTTTATTTATTTATTATGAAAGTAGTATCAAAATTTTCTTAAAATGGTTTATTTTCATTCGTCGCGAGGGCACTCATCAACCGAATCCTATTATGTTTGAGTTAGGTTTATTTATGAATCCGCAAATCTAACTTTTTTCCTAAATAAATCAATAATAAAAAAAGTGGACTCCAGTTAGCTCAACTGGTAAAATTTCTGATAGTTGAATAAGAGATTCGAAGTTCAATCCTTATCTATACCAAAAACAAATTAGTGTCTTGATCTGATGATAAAAAGTTATTAACATAAGTGGATGGCATAGGTGAAAAATCAATAAATCAATAAAAAATATTTCTTTAATTGACCCTAATCTATTTACGGATAGTTTATTATTTGCAGGATAATTATTGTTTGGTGAATTGCTTTTTGCATAATAATTATAGTTAGCTAAACTTTTCCTCCACTTATCAAAAAAAAAAAAAAAACTTTTCCTCAAAGCACGGTTGGATTTATTTAGTAAGTAACATTTTATAAAGCTATTTACTTGTATTATAATTACATAATTTATTGTATTTATGGGTTCCAATTAGCTCAATTTGTAAAAAAGTTTATGGTTGAATAAGAGATCTAAGGTTCAATTTCTGTCTACACCAAAAAATCGATTGATGTATCGGTCTAATAATAAATAGCACACATTATAAGTTTAGAACTCTCTCGAAAATAATTACATAACCTACTAAATTATTTATATAATTTTTTAATTAAATATATTATATGATCAAAAGTACATGTGATTATGTGAACACTCATTTTTATCGTCACGTATTACGGTAAGTGAATCTCATTCCAAGCCGATTTTCTACATGTAGAACACTCTGTCCATCATAGTTTGGCCAAATGCTTGTTTATTTTCTTGTTCTTACTATTTTGAGACAAATGCATGTTAGTCACTTTACAAGTTTTTTTTTTGACGGAATAGTCACTTTACAGTTAAGATGGGCATATATAAATATATATTTGATGGGAGGCATTATTTTATTTGTTTATTTCTTTTGTAAATGTAACTTAAAGAGAACATTCATTGTTATAAGGTGGGTGGGGTCACAAAACACTATTGAAAAATTGATATAGGTCGCGTGGGCATATATCTGGCATATTAATTTTAAAATTCTACGACTCTCCTTTATATATAGATGTTAATCGGAATGTTAAAACCAGAGAATCCATTAAAGTTATAAAAAGTTAGCTTCAATTTCCTTTTCCTTCTCACCTTTCTGTTCCCACTCTCTACTCAAACCCCTCATCAAACTTTTCCATCCGAAGACACATTTCTTCTCTCTCTCTCTCTGCACAGTTTGATACCTAGAAGTTTCAAGTTATGGCTTCCTCATCTCCATCTTCAAATTATAATCAAGAAGGTATATTGAATATTTCTCTCTTTATTCCCATGTCTCTAATTGATTATATATATAGATGAATTAAGTGTTTGACATGTTTGTGTTAAATATTTTTGGCTTGCAGTAGAAGGTGGACATATCATTCCACTTGATCAAAACATTCTGCAGAAACATGTAGCATTCTTTGATAGAAATCAAGACGGCTTAGTTTATCCTTTGGAAACTTTTCAAGGTTCCAAACCCTTCAATACCCCATTATTTCTCTTTGTGTTTTTCCTATAATTTTTTGTGGGGTTTACTAAAATTTTATCACTATGTTAATTAATTACAGGTTTTCGTGCCATTGGATTTGGTGTCTTTTTCTCCGCCTTGAGTGCCTTCTTCATCAACCTCGGTCTCAGCCAAAAAACCCGTCCAGTAATTCTCTCTCTCTCTCTCTCTCTTAGCTTTTCTTATTTTGGAATAATGAATTTTCTTATTAGGAAAAAATAGAAAAGAGAAAAAGGAAAACTGCTCCAACAAGATATACCTTGTTCTATGGTGGAGAAGCTTTTTCACTTTTGTTATTTTTAATATTTTTATATTTAGATTATCGAATATAATTCGCTTAAAATAAAAATAAATAAATAAACATGATTACCAAAAAGAAAGAATGATTAAAGGAAAAGTTAATGGCTTTTCATGTGGTGCCTATGCTACGCTGGCTAGTCAACAAATTGTTGACCATGGTTGAGCAGCCAGGACTACATTGGTCACACGTGTTCCTTCTCGTTACTTTCCTTTTTGACAAACTTATATATGGAAAATAGGATCATTTCTATTTTCCAACAATTACTGGGCTCAAATCTCAATTCAAATGGTCCATACAACTCTCTTCTTTCATGTGTAGCTCTCATAGTCATAGTACCTGGTAGCCCGAAAATCTATGTTTTAGGAATATTCAAATAATCTTTTTTTATATGAAGAGAAAACAAACTTGTTCATAAATTGTTAGGTTTTTTTTAGACAAATACCATTGACCAACTTATTTGACACAGTAAAGAATATGAAAAAATTATAGGGATAGGAACATATTTAATGTCCTATATATTAATTTTGTTACGGTTGCTTCTGTTCAATGTCTTGTGACACTGAACCTAGACCTGCTGCAATCATGACACATGTCCATTTTTGAACACGTGTCATGATCGCAGCGGATCCAGTGCTTTATTGGACGGAAATCACGCCCATTTTTTTTATATAGATAAAATTATTTAAAAAAAAAAAAAAAACAAAGTCTTCACATTCTATGTAATCATATATTATACTTAAATAATTCAGAAAAAAAATATATAGGTAGTACATATAAATTTAGATATATACCTGACCAGTTAAAAACAAAGTCCTCACATTCTATGTAATCATATATTATACTTAAATAATTCAGGAAAAAAAAATATAGGTAGTACATTTAAATTTAGATATATACCTGACCAGTTACCTTGGGCAGAGTTTGATTCCAGGGAACTAATATAAATTTTACTATTGTTGCATGTGTCGCAATGGTACTTGCTAACTCACTTTTTTTGAATCACTTATTTAATATGAATAAAACTGCACAATATATATATATATATATATAGAAGAACTACACTATTTTCATAATAAAATATAGATGGCAAATTGTTAATGGTGAGTAAAAAAATAATGTCACTAGTGAGCTTAAATAAGAATTAGTAATAACTTGTTACTTAAACTTTATTATGAAAATTTTGTAAAAAATGTTGGGCAATTTATTTTTTATATAAAAACCATAATCTAAATGCATTACAACAATAATTGAGGAACACATTATATGATTGAAAATCTAATCGTTTCTTGTCATATACTAGAGTTACTCAAATAGAGTAGGTTGATAAATTAACGAAGAATGCTTAAAATGTCTTTGAGACTTTGACATAAAACTATCAATAAGTCTACGCCGCCCCTATATATAATTTTAGAGAAATTCTAGGGATAAAATGTTTTATAATTTTTTTTCATAACTGCTGATTTTTTTTTTTTTTTTATTTGAAAAACATAACTGTTGAAATTGCTTGTTGTGATTAGTTTCTTTTGAGATGAATGGCAGAAAATGTGATTAGTTAATAATACCAATGATGGATTTCAAGTTAAAGTATATTTTTCCAATTGCTAAAAATTATGTCAACAATTATAAAAAAAAAAAAATTGTGTTCCCAACGTTACTTTAAAATAATACCAGGAGGCCCATGTTGACCACAAGTCCACACTTGACAGGACTCTTAAATAGTAAATAAATACGACCAATTGGTGATTCTTGCTGCAAATTAAAATATTCAAGAAAACATAATTGAGGCAATTCAACCAATGAGAAGAAAAGCTTTCTTATATTATTGTGGTAATAAAGTTGACAGAAGTTTAAATAAAATATCATGCATTCTTAATTCTTTCTCTTGATCAGTAATAATAAGTTAAACGTTACTTCCTAGCAATAAATATATATTTTTTTTAAATGTCATCTAACTAAATAACTCGATCCCCTATTCTCTCTCTTTCATTTGTAATATAAAAAAAAATAATAATAAAATAAAAAACTATTTTACTATAAGTAATCATCATGTTGTCATGATCATTGTCGGAGTATGTGTATAGTTAATTTATAATGTGATATGGGTGCCTTTGTCCACACCTTATTTGTTCTTTCACTTTTTGTGTTTTTTAAAGCTTTTTTCATAAATAATCTAACTTTTTAAAAAAAAAAACTATAAACAAGATTTTAGCTTTTTATTGCAGGGTTAACATAAAAATTACAAAAAATTATATCTTTTAATAAAAATACTGTGCAAATAAGTTACTAGAAATAAGATGTTCTCATAAGTGTGATTGATTGAAAACTAGACATGTTAATTTTACATTTCAAATAACCTTACTTCAAGGAGGTTGTATTGTATGTTACAAACATTACTTTGAGGAAGTTCCATGGCTTAATCTGACATTTTGAAGGCCTGTTTGTTTTTACATTTTTCATTTATTGTTGTTGTTGTTTTAATTAATTTGGCTTCCATATTGATATGGTGCAGGGAAAATTCCCTTCTTTGCTCTTTCCAATTGAGATTAAGAATATTCAAAGAGCCAAACATGGGAGTGACTCTGGAACCTATGACTCCGAAGGAAGGTATATGCTTTATGTATATGCCATAAATTTCTTACTCATGTTGACTGGTGTTTTGATCGAGTTGAAGTACTCCGTTGGTGTATCTTATATGTTATTAGTTTAGTGGCCTAATAATCTGTCTGTTTGTCTTGTTTTATTAGGTAAATCTGTTTCTTTAATTTTGCTTTTGTTTTACTTTGTCCTTCCCAAGCATAACTTGTTTCGAGACCTTTAAAAAAGAGCAACTTGCTTCCTTTTAGATACCTAAATGGGTTGGTCTTTATAGACTTTTTTGTTGTGACATTAATTCTATAGTCAACTTTTCTCGCTATTATTGGTATGGTAAGTTGTTTATGGTAGACAATAAAATAGAATTAGTGGTGTGCTCATATGAGAATCAATAACAAATTACCAACTTAGCAATCATGAAAAATGTTATGTTATATTAGCGTTTTAGGCTTACATCAATTCTAGATTGAGTTGATTTTGAAGAGCCTGCTAACCAGCCGAACCTATCACTACTAAAATACCGGTTTATACCGGCATTTTTTTGCAGCATTTTTGAAAAGCACTGCTATATGTGAGCTATTATCGCGTTTTTTGCTAATGCGACTATAAAACCTCAACCTATAGCGGCTCTTATGAAATATATATTTGTACATAAAGACCAAACTCTCAATCCTATAATCAATTAGTGTCCATGTGCTTTCCGCACAACCCAATTTGGAACACAGGTATTTATTATTTTTGGGTCATTTTGAAGTTTCCCTGAATTCTGATCCTAGGCAACCTCTGGTCAAGGTTATTTTCAAATTAAAGCCTGACAATATATTAATAGAATTAATCAAGTGATCATGGTGTAGTCCATTTCACCTAATTTAGTTGCCAAAGAAAACCCCATAATCAGGGTCGTTTTCATAGTAAAGCCTGACAATATGTAAAACTAATTAAGTGATCATGGTGTAGTCTATTTCACTCAATCAAATTACCAAGGAAATTCCCATATTGAGATTAAGTAAGTCTAGCGAGACCAAAAAAGAAAAACACGCACACACACAACACTTGTAACTATTTTCACAATTATCGAAGTGATATGTTGTGATTAATATACAATATAAATGGTGTCAGTAGTGTGTTTTTGTGAGAGTGACAACTTATCACCTTAGCAAGCGAAAAAAAGAAATTTGTGAAAATTTGTGCGTCTTTATCATTGTTCATTGAGATTATTGAACTAGAATTGACATCATTGTAAGGTGTGTTCACTGAGTTGGTCACATCTCGGTTTGGATGAATCCATGTGAAACCTAAACTCTAATCTCTAATGGATCTTATTGATGAGTATAGTTCTTAATCCATGGCTATACTTCAGCATATTTTGGTCCTCTTGTGGGATTTATCTAAATTTTCTTTTCAAATCAATCTTTTAGGTTTGTTCCTTCGAAGTTTGAAGAGATTTTCAGCAAGCATGCTCTTACTTACCCCAGTGCTTTAACATCGAATGAACTAATGAAAATGCTGAAGGCAAACAGGGACCCCAAGGACTACAGAGGATGGTAGATATCTATATCTAATTTTTTGATTAACTAAGAACTTTTGTCCTCCTTCAAAGAAATTTAATGAACTTTTAAAATTTATTGTAGGCTTGCTAGCTATGTAGAATGGAAGACCCTATATGTTCTCTGCAAAGACAAGAATGGTTTGCTACCGAAAGAAACAGTTAAAGCTGCTTATGATGGAAGCTTGTTTGAAAGGCTGGAGAAGGAAAGATCATCGACTAAAAAGAAAGCGTAATCTTTTCTAGCATTTAACAATATGGAATTATAAACCAATGTATTTATTTTATTTTTATATTACACTTGTAAATGAATTGTGTGAAATTAAATAAAGTTATGTTGGGATTTTTTTTAAAAAAAAATTCTTTTGATGCAGTGTTGTGTAAATAAATGCATACTGGTATGCTCGTCAGGTCTTCTAGGGATTGCTGGGTGGATGCTATTGATTCAAGAATGTAGTTTGAATTTGTGATTGTTTCAAATTGTGAAAGTGTTTGATGAATTATTGAATGGAAATTTAGTTCGATTTGGTTTATGTTCTTTAATATGATGCAATAAGCCAATAGCATACTTATTGTGTATGATAAAAGTAAAATGTCTAAGGATGATTTGAATTACTGGGGGAGTAATTATGGTCTTATCGTTTGTGGACAATTTGGAGAATAGTCAGAACAGATGAAAGAAAGAGTTGGGAGTATGTGTGCACAAGCTTTGGACATTCCTGAAGACCTTCCAAGTACAAGCTCAGGAGTTCAAGTTGAAAAGGGTTTGATATTGTAAAATTCAAAATAACTTCAAAATTTGTCTTCCTAAATTGTTGTGTGCCAATTCATGGATATTAATAGTAGTTATCAGATTAATATTGGTAAACTTTCTAGTCTAAGGAGATTCTCAAGGTTCTTGGCACATGCATTTATATCTTGAACAAGTGCAAGCAAAGGCAATCAAGTTGAAATTGATGGTTCAACTCAGTTTAACTATTTCTTTTACGCTCGGAAAATAAAGGAAGCTTTTTCTTTTTCTTTTTTTAAAAAAAAAAAAAAATTATGCAAAGGGATATGCATTAAACTATTAAAGACTAAATAACTTTTTTTTTTTTTGATGAGAAATACAGCAATTTTATTTAATAAGAGGATAAAAGCAAAGCATCCTGAATCACTAGAGACTCAATAAAAGGAGGTTCTTCAATCCATGTTACAAATTTATCAATTCCTTTGGCGTTGTGTGCCAAAGTATGAGCTGGTTTGTTTCCCTGTCAGCAAATATGCAGCAGTTCAGAGCTTCTGAAGTCTTGCAGTTTGTGGAGAATGTTGGTAACAATGTTGTCAATGGAAACTGGAGCGATGGTCGTACCAGTGAGAGCATTATTGATGATGGTTGAGCTGGTTTCGAAGATAACATCTTGTAGTCCAATTTCTCTGGCAAAGGAGACTGCTTCATCCGCGGCTTTTGCTTCAGCTTCTAGAGGACCCAGCGGTAGAGATAAGCGCTTGCTTAAAGCCGCAATGACTGCTCCTTCATGATCGCGGACCACAACTCCAATCCCCACCGCCTTAGTGTTTGAGAAAACAGCAACATCTGTGTTTACTTTATACTTCGGGAAGTCTGGGGGGATCCAACGTATGTCAGCAGCATCCTTGTGTTGTGGTATTCGTAGGTGTGCAATTCTGACGTCTTCAAGCATGGTGCGTGCTTTATGGATAATCTCTCTACAAGATTGTTGTAAGGCTCCAAGTCTTGTTTTATTTCGACGAAACCACTTGCACCAAGCGGTTATGATAACAAACTTAAGTAAATTCATCCCCACATGTTGAACAAAGATAAGGTGCCAGAGAAGGTCTATGAATTCCCTGTATTGTACGCCTCTGAGATCAATTGGTATACCAGCAGCTTCCCAAGTTTCACGGGCTGATGTGCAATCCCAAAACAAGGGGCCACTAGTTTCATTGCTAAGACTGCAAGCCTCACAAGTGGGGTTATCTAGGACACCACGGTGACAAAGATTCACTTTTGTAGGTAGAATATTGAAGCTAGCCCTCTAGGCAAAGGTTTTCAATTTATTTAGGATGTTGAGACTCCATATGGTTCGCCAGAAAGTTTTATGGGTTTGGTAACTTGATGTTCAGCATGGGAGTGGTAGGTTTTGGGAGCCACTTATCTAACCAAACCTCACCTGAAGACCTATCACCAACTTGCCAACGGTAACCAGCTCTGACCACACTTTGGGCAACTATGATGCTACCCCATGCAAAGGAGGGCTTTGGGCCTAGTTCTGCATTGAGATAGTCAACGTTGGGAAAATAGTGAGCTTTGAGGACTCGATACACCAAGGAGTGTGCATTGGTTTGAAGACGCTAGCCCTACTTGGCTAAGAGTGCCAAGTTAAATGCTCTGAGATTACAAAAACCCAAGCCACCCTCTATTTTTGGAACACAAACCTTGTCCCAACTTAGCCATGCCATTTTATTTCTTCCATTGATTAACCCCACCAAAAAGCCCAGACCATGCTAGTCATCTCATCACAGAGATTATCAGGAAGTTTAAAAACACTCATGGTGTATGCTGAGATGGCTTGTGCTACTGTTTTAATGAGAATTTCTTTGCCTGCTTGTGAGAGCACCTTCTCCTTCCACCTTGATAGTTTGTTGTCCAACCTTTCTTTTAGTGCACGAAAGGTGTTCTTCTTTGATTTGCCCACCAAAGAGGGAAGGCCAAGGTATGTTTCATGCTACTTTATAACTTCTACTCCAAAGCATTCCTTTATCTCTTCCTAGAGGTCTTGTGGGGTGTTTCGGTTGAAAAATAAAAAGGTCTTCTCACAGTTGATTTTTTGGCCGGATACTTCCTCATAAGTTTCCAAGATTTGCTCAAGATGATTGCATTCCTCCTTGGTGGCTTGACAAAAAATAATGTTGTCATCTGCAAAAAAGAGGAGAGAAATCTATAGGCCTTGAGGACTGGCAGTGACCCCCCTGAGTGAGCCAGCGAATATGGCTTGTTGAAGTAGAGATGAAAGGCCCTCTGCACAAAACAAGAAAAGGAATGGGGAGATGGGACCATGCTAGTCATCTCATCATAGAGATTATCAGGAAGTTTAAAAACACTCATGGTGTATGCTGGGATGGCTTGTGCTACTATTTTAATGAGAATTTCCTTGCCTGCTTGTGAGAGCACCTTCTCCTTCCACCTTGATAGTTTGTTGTCCAACCTTTCTTTTAGTGCACGAAAGGTGTTCTTCTTTGATCTGCCCACCAAAGAGGGAAGGCCAAGGTATGTTTCATGCTGCTTTATAACTTCTGCTCCAAAGCATTCCTTTATCTCTTCCTAGAGGTCTTGTGGGGTGTTTCGGTTGAAAAATAAAAAGGTCTTCTTACAGTTGATTTTTTGGCTAGATGCTTTCTCATAAGTTTCCAAGATTTGCTCAAGATGATTGCATTCCTCCCTGGTGGCTTGACAAAATATAATGTTGTCATCTGCAAAAAAAATGAGAGAAATCTGTGGGCCTTGAGGACTAGCAATGACCCCCCTAAGTGAGCCAGCGAATATGGCTTGTTGAAGTAGAGTGAAAGGCCCTCTGCACAAAACAAGAAAAGGAATGGGGAGATGGGATCCCCTTGCCTTAAGCCCCTAGTGGGGGTAATGTGGCCACGGGGTTTGCCATTTAATCTAATTGTGTATGTAACAGAGATAACACATTGCATCATGAAAGTTATCCATTTAGAATCAAAGCCCATTTTCTGCATTATATCCCGAAGACATCCCCATTCTACCCTATCAAAAGTTTTGCTCATGTCAAGTTTCAAGACCATCTCCCCAATTTTACCACTTCTTTTTTGGTTTAGGTGGTGCATAGTTTCAAAAGCAACTAAGACCATATCAGTACTAAGGCAAGAAGACATGAAAGCACTTTGATGTTCACTGATTATATTGGGGAAGAAACATTTCAGTCTATTTGTAATAACTTTAGAGGCTAATCTAGAAAGGACATTACTCAAGCTTATGGGTCTATACTATGTTATCTTTGTGGGGGTTTTTTACTTTAGAGATAAGGATAACATTAGTTTCATTAAATTTTAGGGGGATGATTCCCAAATTTAAAAAATCAAGTATAGCTTTAGTAACATATTCACCAGAAAGCAATAAAAAATGTTGATAGAATAGTGGAGGCATACCATCGGGGCCAGTTGATTTCTTTGGATGCATCTGCTTGAGGGCTTTGTGCACTTCTACTTCTTGGAATGGTTGGCACAAAAAGTTGTTCATGGATTCGGTCACAACAGGCTGAATCGCCTCAACAATAGCTGTGGTGTCAGTGGGACTGTTGGATTGAAAAATATTAGAAAAATAATCTAATATAATCCTTTCCATACCCTAGTCATCCTCATGCCATACTCTGCTATCATCAGTGAGGCCATTGATAATGTTTCTTTGCTTACGGTTAATGACTTTTTGGTGAAAGAAAGAGGTGTTCCGGTTGCCATCAGTGATCCACATGTGCTTTGCTCGTTGGTGCCACATGGTGTTTTCAGCATCTCGAGCCAACAATGAAGAGCTTTATGGACCTCCTATATATGCTCAAAATTACATGGTGGATTTTGTTCAAGGACTTGGAGCTCTTTTTCCAATCGTGCTATTTGGCATCCAACATAGCCAAACTCATTTTTGTTCCAGGAGGATAGTCGCGCTTTGCAACTGTCAAGCCAGTTTGTGATCTGGGAGCCATTTGGTTTGTATAATCCTTCCAACCATGCTTCTTGGACCACTTCAGCACATTTTGGATCCCGGAGCCACATTGCTTCAAAGCAAAAAGGACGGTGATGTGGAGAATGACATGGTCTGACTGTGGGTAAATACACTGCAAGCATGGAGTGGTTGGAAGTGGACATGGATATATGGTGGACAGAAGCTCCTCAAAACAATGATTTCCATGTAGGGGTGGCAAGTCCTTGGTCTAACCAAATATGAATACGACCATTAGTAGGGTGGTTTTGAGACTAGGTGAAAGGTGATCCAGTGTAGCCCAAGTCAACAAAGCCACAGTGATGAATTACAGTGCGAAAGCGGTCCATCTGGTGAGTTGGTCTCAAACTTCCTTCGCTTTTCTCGAACCAGCTAATAATTTCGTTATAGTCCCCTACACACAGCCATGGGAGATCGTTGGAGTGTCTGAGTGACTCAAGCAGCGACCATGTTTCCTCTCGCTTGCTTGTATCAGGATGACCATAGAAGCCGATGAGCTCCCACTTCGTACCTATGTTAGTACAAACTACATGGGTGTCAAATTGTCAATGAACCAACGAGAAAAGTTTTTTATGTGTACTCGGGTTTCGGGTTTCCACAGGAGTGCTAAACCACCGCTAAAATCCTCACTTGAAACCACAAGGCCTTGGTTGTAATCCCAATTCTGTTGCATGTTGTTGAGTTGTTCGTTGGTGAGTTTGGTCTCCATTAAGAAGACACAGATGGGAGCTTTTTTATTCATGGCTCTCTTAAGAGCATTAATTGTTCGGAGGTTCTCAAGCTCCTGACAATTCCAACTCAAGATACTCATTGCTCCTGGCAATGCTGCACAGCAGCCACCGCCAATCCCAAATTATTTGCCATGAGCTTGCCCAAGGCTTTTGTTTCTTCATCCAGTAAATGTTGCTTCTTTTCAATGAAGACACCACCGTGTGTTTCATCCATATGTGCTATACGTTTTGGGCCCAAAATTTGTCCACTAGCTTCAGTAATATCCATTGCATGGTTTGGTGAGAATGGGAATACAAAATCTGGGGAGAGTGGGAATATAAAGACAAAAGGCCATTCTCAACAAGTTCCAAACAAAAGTACCATATACAAAATTAGAACAGGAAATATAAAATTGCCAAAATGTTTGCAAGTTAGTTGGCCCTCATGGTACACATGTCGAGGGACCACTATATGCTTAGTAGTAGCTCTATAATCCAAAAGTTAATTATTGTTGCACACTATTTCACAATTATAACTAAAATCATGTTTTTAAAACATGATTTCATCTGTGTTTCCCATGCACAATGTGTAGTTATTTGTGTTTCCCATGCACAATGTGTAGTTATTGACTACTAACTTTTAAAATTGGATATGGCTCCAATTGGACAAGGCCTAGCTACTTTTGGCGTGGGAGGAGGGGTTTTCGCAAGTCATTTATGATTTTTTTTTTCTGTGTCTTGATTAACAATACTCCATTCTTTTGACAAATGATGTTCAATGGCTGTCGGTGACTCATGTGGACAGATAACTAAAAGGGGTCCTTCTATGGACCTAATTATAGTGCATGCAGGAGATTCTTATATGGTGAAACGGGTGAAATCATTTATGGATCTAAGATTAATTAGGTTTAAGTTAGCCAAAATACCACTACATTAGTTGTAAATCTAATTCCTCTTAAACACTCTCAACATTGAGGGACCACAAGTGGATCCAATTTGGTATTCAAACAGGGAATTAGATTGACAAATGTTTCACAAGCCATTTTATACAGATTACTAATTAAGTACTGATATTTTGGCTAAACTCGCACATAATATAATGAGCAGTGTTTATTATACACAAATGATTTTACACAATTTTACACATGCGAAAAAGTAATAAAAAGTCACAATTTTTTTTTTCTTTTTTGTGTGTGTGTAAAATTAACTATATAAAATAACATGTGTACAATAAGTTTAACCCTAATCTAACCAATTTACGTGATTAATAAACTCTTTTGGATCTAAACTTCTTGTCAGATAGAGACACAAGATTAGAAGAGTCCAATAGTCCATGTTTCTCGGAGTATTTGATTTTCTTTTCAGCAACAAAAAAGAAATAAAAGAGTGCTTACAAGTTATAACAGTAGATGTAACCATGCTAAAGATGTTAAGTTATTCTTAATTTTTTAGCTTAATATACAAACCCCAAGTCTCTCATTAGACATGAAATTTTCAATTTTTTTTCCTCTGCGACCATTGGCGGCTCTACCTTGCAAAAAAATGTATATATATTTGACAAAAAAAAAAAAATTATATACTAAACTAACCTATTGTGACCACCCTAATAAAAAATGTTGAACACCTTGATTAAAAATCACAAGAATTTGAGTTCAATAAAAATAAGAGTAATGATACATCTACAACAATTTCACAACAAATCTTATATAGTAAGCAATTACCAATTCTAATTTGGGCCCTACATTGACATCATTTTTAAACCTATCAATAACAGCTTGTCGTATAAGATTTATTTGGAAAATGTTATAGACGTAGCATTACTCTAAAAATAATTTTATCCTCCAAACATAATCCTCACCCCCCCCCCCCCCAAAAAAAGAAGCTTAATAATAACAATAAAAATTAGTCCAAAAAAAAAAAAAAACCCCAAATAAAAACAAGACTAAACCAAACAACAAGTGAACATAATTATTTAACAAAAAACCTATTCAAAAACAAATAAATAAATAAAAATCCTTAATTATTCAAATTTGTATCTCATTTAGCCCATTACATAAAAATAATCTATAATTTCATTCTTTTTCTTAAAAAAAAGCACCCAAAAAAAAACATAGTAGTCATGAATTTTTCTTAGTAACCACCCTAAACAAAATTTCTAAAGCCACTGCTACATGGGACATGAAGTTCTTATTAACTTGCATGTTTCTAAAACCGGGCTGGGCCATGAGATAACATAAGCTTTTCAATCAGGTAGGCATTCAGTTAAGTAGCTCTTGAAAATATTCAACTGCTTATTAATCAAACAAAACATGGACCTAGGCCCAGACAAATAGAAGTGGACTCAGTAGTCAGTAATTTACACCATATTTGTGTTTTATTCTTTGCTAAATTAAGATTTCTATTAAGGGGGATCAGGCCCACAACAAAAGCTTTACAAAGGAGGTTCTGGGCCCAGTCTGCCCATATCCAAATGAAGAGTTCTTACCGAAGAAAAAAAAATCTAGAAATCTAGATATAGGGTTGTGGATTCTCTTATAAAAAATAAAAAATAAAAGAAGAAGATAAGAGGCTATTTGGCTACCATTTTTTGGTCACTCAATTTTCGTCACTCGTCACTCATCACTCTAAAATACCATGTTTGTTTGGCACAATTACTCATTTCCCATCACTCAATATTTTTTACACTATTTGTGGGCCCCATACCTGTCATCCAATGTAGTTTTTTTTTTTTTGAGTACCCAAACTCACCGAACCTAGTGAAAAAAAAAAAGTCAAAAGGTGGTCAAAAGTTACCGCTGAGTACTGTTTGTGGGTCCCCTATGTGTGTTTAATTACAATATTGCTATTCAGTTTCCATAACTGAAAACTCAATAACTCATAACTCAAAAATTAGAGAATTGAGTGATGAAAACAGAGTTATCGTTTGCCAAACGGACAATGAGCTATGGATCCTACCATTTTTGAGTTCTGAGTTATGGAAACTAAGTATTAAGTTACGGAAACAGACTATTCAAATAGCCTTTAAATGGTTATGTGCTGTCGGATTGGATGGGTTGAGGTTAAAAATTTCAATCATTTTAATATTGGCGGGGTTGAAAAAATTTCAAACCACAACAACCCACCAACCTCCAAAAACAGTAGATTGGGAGGGTTAGTTTTAATTACATGTTATATACTAAACTTAAAAATTTAATTTACCATTCATGTATAGATTTAATTTGTATTTCCTCTAAATCCTAAAATTCATTTTGGAAGTGACCAACTTTCTTATAAATCTAAATATACACCTCTTAAGGTACAAGTACTTTTAAAATATTTTGTATGCCTACAAATATGTTGAGAAAGTATTATTAATTTTTTAGATTAATATGTGTAACTCAACTGGTTGCTTCAATAGTTGAACCGCTTAATCAGCTTAAAAATCAATATCATATTTATGTGGCAGTGGTGTGGCCGGACAATTTGATCTGATTGAGTGGGTTGTCGCGTAGTTACTGGATCTAAAATATATACTATGATGTAATTTTGTAATGCGTTATAGAACTCATTGGAAACTCATAATCTGGCCATTAACTTCTCAACAATTCTACTACCAAATCAATTGAGAGATTTGTGAGTCCATTAACTTGAATATATCCACTTTGTAGTTGTGTCTGACAAAACACAGTAAGTAGTGTCCACATAAAATCATTTTCCTCTACTTTTGAAGAATTACTCAAGTGCGAAGATTTCGTTTTCATTCTTATCACTAGTCTAAGTCTTCTTGACTCAAGGATTTGGGTTTATTAAATGCGACTTCCATGAAAGTGATTTTCTTTTTTTCCCACAATGAAAGTAAGACTATAAGAGCTCACGTGTTTCCATGTCTTTAAATGATACCATCGAATTGATGAAATTATTTGTCCAATATTATTCTTTGAGAATTTTAAATATTCACATTTCTATGTAACACAATACATATATAAATTAAATCAGACCATTGGAGCAATAATTGTTAGGAAATGAAGATTGGTCAGCTTGAAACTATTTTAACAACCACATTAATTACGACATGAAGGTTGGCTAGCTTCACTAGTACAGACACAAATCCAACAAGAATATTAGAATATGGGTTTTGAAGGTATGAAGCTATGCGGTGTTCGTGAGAAGCCATATCCACAGGGCAAAATGACAATGGTTTGTTTGGAAGTATAGGCAGAGAGCCCTACTATGAGGTTATGGGTACATCATCATACAAAGACAAGTTCTCAAGACTTAGATAAGTAAACCATAACCATTAATAATAGAATGTGACTTGTCTTCCGATCCCTCTTCCTCTTCCATTACTTTCCCTTTCTTTTTCTCTATGATGGAACATCCACTTTTGCTCTTCTACTACATAACATGATCCATGACCCATGTCTTCAACAAGGAGAGAGAGAGAGAGAGAGAAAAGTTAATTGTTACATACATGTTTGCGTGCTTTAAGTGTTATAGACTTATAGTCAATCATACTCAGCAAAAAAAAAAAAAAAAGTTGTAGTTAATCATACAAAGACTCAAAGAGAACTAGTCGTTTTGTCTAAGACTTGGAATCAGTCAATTCTATATGCATGTCTTCTACTATATAGTATATACCCAAGCATGTAAGGCCTAGCTAGCAGCCTGGCAGTGCCACATCGATGACGACTTGACGAGTGGAATCCTTTTTTCCAAAATGTGGACATCAAAAACTTTCATTTCATATGCTTTCAATATCAAACATTGTGAGGACATGGGATGGAAGGTAAAGAACTATCCTGCTGGAAAAAATTTAGACTAGGGATAGATTGTTATCCTTTCATCACCACCCGAGAGGTTTTTTTGGATATGAGAGAGTTACCCTTTTCTTTTTTTTTTTTTTTTTTTTTTTTTTTTAAGAATACTAAATATTTTTAACACACACACATGGAGAGAGAATAAAGTTTTATAAAGAAACTTACAGTAGTGTATATCCAAATAGGCCTAACTCTTTGATACACAACACAGGCTTTAAACCTCTTTAACTCACACTCATTTTCCAATGAGAGAGTTACCTTGATGTCACAATTAAACCACATAAGAGATATGGTAAAGTTCTTTGTCATCAAATAAGAGATCTGAAATTCAATCATAATTTATACCAAAAATTAATTGGTGTCTTGGTTTGATGATTGTTTTTTATCATCAAACCAAGACACCCACACACACGGTGGTACTTATACACATATGTTGCTGATGAATGAAATAATTAACGGGCTTCTGAATTGCATGCCAACAGCTTTGTCACCCAGTGTTACAAAAATAATTAACAACCTAACTACTACTTTTTCTTACAAAAATATCCAGGCTTGCAACGTCTTATATTTTTTTCTAATATATATGATAATTATTTAATGCCACACACACTTAAATGAATCTAAAAAAAGTATTGGGATAAAAAACTATATTAAAGTAGTTCAACAATTTTTTTCTAATATAAAGTTGGTTACACTTCCTCTGGAGTAATAGAATTCACTACAAGTGGAGTGGGGAAATGAATCCTCATCTATCCGACCTTTTCAGACTTCAAAATGTATGATGGGTCAAAGTAAACAAAAGAGACACTTTATTTTTCTTGCATTTATTGAAATAGTTGAAGATGATCTGTACTAGTAGAAATGTTACGTATAAATTCAATTGATTGGGACAACACTTTTAATTGTTTTTTATATTAATTCAATAATATATATATATATATATATATATATATATATATATATATATATATATATATATATATATATATATATATATGAATTCAATGTTATTACTATGATTGACTCTGGTGCTTATATGAATTGCATTCAAGAAGGAATAATTCCTTCTAAATATTATGAAAAATTCATAGAGAAACTGTTTTCTGCTAATGGTACTCAAATGAAAATTAAATAATGCTCATGTTTACCATGACAATGTTTGTTTTAAAATTCCCTCTTTTCTTGTTAAAAACATGACTGACAAAGTGATTCTTGGTATTCCTTTCATAAATTCTTTATATCCTTTTCTTACTGAACATGATGATATTGCTACTGACCCTTTTGGGCAGAAAGTAAAATTTAAATTTGCTTCCAAATTTGAAATTGATATTGATAATTCTTTAAACTTGGTTCATGCTAAAACCAAACACTTAAATTTTTTAAAGCAAGATGACTACATCCATGCTTGGTTCAAGTTCATGCTCCACCAAGAGGAAACTATGACTCATTCCTGATTTGTTAATTTTGATAAAAAATTTCAGTTCTCACCTACCTCTTCGATTTGCCCGTTGGTGGACGCAATTTGGCCCTATTACCGATATTTTTCCAAGACCTCTGACTGGCTCCTTCAAGTATTTTACAAGTGTTTACAAAACAGATTCACATGGTGCTAAGTTTCCTGTGACACTTCACTTTGTTAAAAAATACAAGGTCCCTTGGATCTTGAAATGGCTCTATGTAAAGGAAGGAGACGTTCTTACTCGGCAATGGTTTGTTAAATGGTGGGACAAGTTTTGCCACACCCAAGATGTTATTGATAATGTTATCCAGGAATTCCTTGTTGTTAACACTATTACTCATGATAAAGCTTAAGCTCCAGCTTACCCCCTTGTGCAGGCAGCTGTGCCTTAGCCCACTGCAACTACACTTGCTACCACATCCACTAATAAACTTGCTAAGTCTTTTGCCAAAAAGAAGAAGTCTGCTTTTGATGGTCTAAGAAAATCTGCCCTAATCGCCCTATTAAAACAGTAGTGGAAGGATGAAGAGAAACTTGCAAATGCTAACTCAAAAGAAGAAGAAGATGGCCAAGAATCAGGGGCATCCTCAGAAGGCTCTGTTGCTAACACTAATCTTTATTACCCCTACAATCAGGAATTATTTGGCCTTAATGAAGCCTCCATACTAGATTTGGGAGAAAATTAACACTGTTGATACAAGTAGCCAAAACTGCCAAAATAATTCTCCTAAAGCTGCTTTGATTCCCTGCTAAGACTACACTGGTTTCCTAGTAAAATTTCAGATTCCCTACTAAAGTTACTAAAGCTATTTTGATTCCCTAATAGGAGTATGGCTCTTGCTTTGGTTGCTCCCCACGAGGAATGATTCCCTCCAAGCAGCACATGTTGATAATATTTTGACCTACGATAAATAGTAAAAAAGTTAATTTTACTATTCACTGTTTAAATAGTGTTTTATTTTGCTTATTAAAGGGGGGATCCTATTTCAAGAACAGTGAAGAACTCATGAAAAATGTTGTTTGTTTAATAGAAGAAGTATTAATGATTTTCTTGCTAAAAAATCCAGTTATTTGCATATTGGATTGGTTCAAGTTGCTATTAAACCCCTTACCCCAAAAGGTATTAATGCTTCTATGTTTATGTGTTTAAGAGATGCTAAATTTAAAGATTTTTGTACTAGTATTCTTGGCATGATTACCTCATCTCTGTTTGATGGCCCCGTTTATTTTAACTACTATCTTGATCTTACTCTTGCTTTGGATGATCCTAATTTGTTCACTATTTAAATAGTGTTTTATTTTGCCTATAAAAGGGGAGATATCCCTTTCAGTAGGACTATCACTCAATTTTTCTAGTTTCAAATTCCATATAGTTTCCAAACTACTTTCTAAGTTTGTAACTTTTTCCCTTTCTAGTTCAAAGCCTTGTAACTACTATTATCTCCTGTAAGTGTTTTAATCTATTATCGAAATCGTATTTTGTTAAGATATCAAATGCTTTTACTCCAAAGCTCAAAGAAAATCTAATTAGATTTTAATTGAATTCTCAATTTTGCGCCACTAGTCCCATTTAATTTTTAATTTTGTGCCAAGTGAATTATTGAGTGTAACAATCAAAGATTCCAAATCTAATTAGATTCTAAATTGGATTTCAATTGGAATCTAATTTTTTGCCACGTGTCCATTTATTTTTTTAATTTTTGTGACAAGTAAATTATTAGGTAAAAAAACAAAAGAGTCTAAATCCAACTAAATGATATATATATATATATATATATATATATATATATATATATATATATATATATATATATATATATATATTGAGAAACCATTACAACATTACATATTTCAGAAATGTATGATTTAAAAAAAAAAGTGTAAGCTAATACTATGTATAATTTGAATCTTTTTTATAAAAAAAAGTATAATTGTAATTCTTTTTAATTGTACCTATGCATATGCATGAAACTATACACTAGTCTATATATATATAATAATAGGTGAAATTGAGAGAAACTCAAATTATAATTCCAAATTAGAGTTCCAATTTTACGCCATGTGTCCTAAATTATTTATTCTTAAAGTGTTTTATTTCTTAACTTAGAATCAAATGTGGGACCAAATCATAAATATTCATTTAAGTGAGTTATTAAGTACAAAAACCAAAGAGTCTAGAATAAATGAATCGTAAAAATAAAAAAAATAAAAAAGTGCTTCACAATAAATTTTTTTTTTTAAATGGAAAATTTACATTTTATACCTAATAATATCCTTACAAAAAATTTTAAAGAGTTAACAAAATATAAAAATGACTATCAACAATTTTGCGTCATGTGTCCTAAATTATTTATTTTTAGAAAAATTTTTATTTCTTAATTTTGAAGTCTGCTTGCTCACTCCCAAGTGCAAGAGATTGTAGCAATATAATTCTTGAAATACCAAGGTCGAACCACAAGGTGTAGGATAGATTCAAAGACAATATAATAAAACAATAATTTGGGTAAAGAAAAAAATACTTTTGTTTGGTGATTATTAACAAGAATAATAATAATAACTTATTTAAATTAATAATGTAAATATTAGGATATCGGGGTATTTCCCTATATCGATATGAAATTTTTTGTGATTTAAGAAAATATATATTTCATAATTGATTGTTCTTATACAATTAAATACTTATGATTCGGTTGAACTGAGATAATTCAAGAACACGTGATAACCTAGATTGATAATACGGTTAGAAAAGTTTTCAGAAAAATCCATTCACTTTAAAACTTGATTTCTATTTGAAACTATTATAAATTCATCTAAACAATAAGAAAAACATGATTTAATTTTTGAAAGCATGGAAGAACTAATACATCAAAAGAAATCTAATTGAACAATCAAATATGTCGTTGATAAAATCCTAAAAAGAATCACATTGAAAATTCATACCGTATAGAAGAAACATAACCCCTAGCCCTGACAAAGAGTTTGGGATGCCATTAGAGAAAGAAAAATTCAAGGTTTGCTCTGCCAAAATTCGTTCTACACAACCTCCCTTCAAAACTCTAATGTAAAAGTGTCCAAAGAAAATAAAACTTTTACTATTTTAATTTTCATCTAGGTTTACAGCAGTAACTTGTGAGTTAATTTCAGCTTTCAAAAATTGAGAATTTCGAAAAACTCAAAACTAGAAAATTATAGATATTTAAGTCATGGTTCCAACCCATCTAGCCATATATCAATTGGATTTTTGAGAAGAGAGATACGCCCAAAATACTAATCAATGCTCAAATCAGATTTGTCCTTTTCAGATTCTGCCTCTTTGATTTCTTTCCTTATTTGAAGCTTCCAATCATGGTAGACGATCCAAGCACTCCAGCTACACCTCCTTAGACCTTTAAGCATAGTCCTTTAGCTCCACTTTAATTCTAGTTTGGCCTCCATTCTCTCACAAATTCTTGCAAACTCATCTTTCTTACATAATTTCCTAAAAGTAGAAAATTACACACAATGAATAACATCTTATTCAAGAAATTATGTAAAGATAAATAATAGGGACTAATGCAAATCATGGCTTAATTATACAAATTAAGCATAGTAATAAGGAGACAACACCCACATAAATATATAACAAGTATACATTTTAAGGCGTTATCAAAGTCAAATATGAGACCACATTATAAATATCCATCCAAGTGAATTATTATGTACAAAAACCAAAGAGTCTAGAATTAATAAATAGAAAAAAAAATTGAAAAATGGAAAATTTACATTTTCTACCTAATAATATTCTTACCAAACTTTTTAAAGAGTTAAAAAATATAAGAATGACTATCAATAATATTTAAATTATATATGTAAGAATTATACTATGCATCTTAATGTATATATTTTAAGTATATTCATACATATGCATGGAGTTATAAACTAGTTATAATAAAAGATGAGAAATTTAAACTTTAGATACAATACAATTGGAGATAAGACATGGAGGTGCCAACTAAACCACACAAGATTCCTAGTTAACACTTTCAAATCATTATATATATATATATATATATATATATATATATATATATATGATATCTTGCATAATATATTCTTATCTTAATTTGTTTAGTATTGACATGATAGCAATAAGTCCATTACTTCTAAAGTAATCTTGAGGAACTTTAACCAACTTATGTATTTTATTTTAATAAAGTTTAAAAATTAGATTTTTTTTAATCTTATTATTGATAAAGTTTGAGTTTATGAGAAATTAATGGCCATAGATGATATAGAACAGATAGCACATGTCTTTCTGGAGCAGCAGGGGTATAGGAAGTCACAATGCAAGATCAAAAGAGGGTTTCAATAAGAGTCATTAGGGTGATAGTGTTGAAATTGCATGAAATTTGGTAGGTTGAAAGGAAACGGCATTATGATCCAGATTCCCATGAAAGTCGCCAAAATTTAAGCGAATTCCTTCATTAAAGTCCCGAAAACAGTGTTTTTGCTATTTATAGTAATATTTGTTTTTTTCTTAATAATTTTTAGTTTAAAAGTCAGAATAAGGTCTCGTCTATTTTGGGATGACCCTTAAGGTCAGTAGTTTATGATTCTGCATTTAACTCAATTTTTCCATTTTTTGTAAATTTCAGTATATTGTCACCTAATTACGTAATTAGTGCGAATTAGGGTTTTTAGACCTTTTTTCTCAGTATTTTTATGTTTTGTAGCCATCAAAGGCAATGAGACTATTATCAATAAACACATACTTTTGTCAAATTATTTCTCTGGTGGATTTCAGTTTTCTTCTTCTTATGAATTCAAGGAAACTCCTTGTGGATTTGAGGTTTACTACCAAGAACTAACAGTTTAGTTTTTGTTTCATCAAGAGAGCATCGTGTGTGCTTTCTTTAGGCTTCCGCGACATTAGTTGGTATTAGAGCCTTGACTTACCCTAATCTGATGGCTAACTAGCGAGACGATGACCACCACAACGTTGACGGTGGTGATGACGTCAATAACCCAGTCCTCACTAGGGTTGAGTTCCTTAATTTTCATGATGAAAATCAACAATTTCGGTATTAAACCCAGCAAACTCTGGACCAGATTCAAGAAGCACTTGCAATCTTACTTAACCAAAACCTTAATTGTGATGACGAAGAGCGACGTGATAACCAAGCGTGTGGCCCTCCCCATCGTGGTCCAAACTAAAACAAGCAGCAAGACTACAACGAAGAGAATAGTGAGGATGAGGAGTATGCAGAAAGAGTCCTTAGGAATCATTGTGGTCTTGCGAGGGATAATGGCTAAGATTATCAAGAGCGGAGGGACTATTGGATGAAAGTAGAGTTACCATCCTTTAATGGTAATGTCTCCATTGAAGAGTATCTGGATTGGGTCAGTAAGGTGGAAAAGTTTTTCGATTGTATGGGTACTGCAAATGACAAACAGGTGTGTTTGGTGGCCTACAAATTGAAGGGAGGAGTATCTGCCTGGTGGGATTGTGTTCAATTAAATTGGACTCGTGAACGAAAGCTTCTAATACGATCATGGAGGAGAATGAAGAGATTAATGACAGATCGGTTCTTACCACCAAATTACTAGAAGGAGTTGTTTAGACAGTACAAAGATTATAGGCAGGGTACTCGAATTGTTAATGAGTACATGGAAGAGTTTGACAAGCTGGTGAGTCGCAATGATTTGGAGGAAATTAAAGATCAACAGATATCCAAATTTGTACACTAGTTGCGAGTTTCCATCCGAGATCAGGTATCCTTACAAATCTTATATATACTTTAAATGAGGTTGTAACCCTATCCAAGAAAATTGAATATCAGCATCTTAGGGTAGGTTTGAAGTTTTCCAACCGTAGTTCAGAGTCCTCTAATTCCATTGCCAACGAAGGTAAACAACCAATATTTATATCACGATCACAACCCGTGGTTAGGGAGAATAGTGGTGTCAACCAGTCCATAGTGGCAGTAGCAGGTTCCGTAGCCCAGCCAATAGCGTACGCCAAATCCTATGCTAGGCTAACCGAGAATAAGTGATACAGGTGTGGAGAACTAGGACATCAATCTAGTACTTGCCCTAAGCAAGCCACAAAGAATCTAGTGGTGGCAGAAGAGGGTGAGGCAGAAGGTGAACAAAAGGGTAAAGAGGTGTATAATAATGCTGATCCATATGCTTATGATCCCAATGAGGTTCAAGAAGATGAGGAAGGCATGCCAATAAGGAGGTCTTTGGTGATTTAGAGGTTACTGCTTACACTGAGGGTGGAATACAGTGATTAGCGGAATGAGATCTTTTGAGCATAATGCACCATCAGTAAGAGAGTCTGTGATTTGATCATTAACAGTGGCAGTGTAGAGAACATCACGTCGAAGAGTTTGGTTACCAAGTTGGGACTGAAAACAAAAAAGCATCCATCTCCGTACAAGATAGTTTGGATCAAGAAAGGTACGGAAACTCTTGTTACTCAAAAATGTTGTGTTACTTTTTCTACGAGTAAATATTATGTAGATGAAGTAATTTTTGATGTTGTTGAAATGGATGCATGTCATTTAATATTGGGTAGACCTTGGCAGTATGATGTAGATGCACTCATAGGTGTAAGGATAATGTGTATGTATTCTTTTAGAATGGCAGAAAAATTGTCCTTGGTCCTATTAAGGAAGATAGTGTACTCAAAGTTTCTAAAGTAGAGGGGAAGCTATCACTCTCATAGTCAACAATGAGGATGAGTTTGACAAGGAGTGTAAGGAGTTGAAACAGGTATATGTTGTAGTGGTGACGGATGGCGAGTAGAAGAAGGTTGCTAAGATACCTGAGGCAATTCAACCATTGATCAAGAAGTTTGAAGAGATTTTCCTAGAAGTGCTGCCTGTAGGTTTACCACCAATGTGCAACATCTAGCATTGCATTGATTTATCTCTCGGAGTTAGTCTGCCAAATATGCCACATTACAGGATGAATCCTCAAGAGGGTCAAATTCTATAGAGGCAGGTGGATGAGCTTTTGAGCAAGGGGAAAATCAGGGAAAGTATGAGTCTATGTGCAGTACCGGCATTGTTAACACCGAAGAAGGATGGGAGCTGTCGTATATGTGTGTGGATAGTTTAGCCATCAACAAGACCATAATCGAGTATCGATTTCCAATTCCTCAACTATATGACATGTTTGATATGTTGAATGGGTCCAAGTGTTACACCAAGCTGGATATCAAGAGTGGGTATCACTAGATTCGGATCCAACCTAGAGATGAGTGGAAGATAGCTTTTAAGACAAAGGAGGGGTTGTATAAGTGGATGGTAATGCCTTTCGGACTGTCCAATGCTCCCAGCACTTTCATGAGGCTTATGAATCAAGTATTGAAACCATTTATTGGAAAGTTTGTGGTAGTTTAATTTGACAATATCCTGATTTACAATAAGACAGAAGCAACCCACTATAATTATGTGCGAGAAGTATTGGCATTGTTGCAAGCCAATGAGTTGTATATCAACTTGAAGAAGTGCGGCTTCTTGACTGATAAGTTGCTGTTCTTAGGGTATGTGGTCAGTGTGGATGAGATTCATGTTGATGAGGACAAGGTTCATACAGTCAGAGAATGGCCAACCCCAAAGATAGTGAGTGATGTGAGAAGCTTCCATGGGCTAGCAACCTTCTATCGAAGGTTTGTTTGAGATTTCAATAGCATCGTAGCTCTTATCACTGAATGTTTAAAGAAGGGAAGGTTCTCATGGGGAAAGGAAGCAGAACAGAGCTTTGCCTTAATCAAGAAGAAGTTGAGCACAGCCCTGGTTTTAGCATTGCCCAATTTTGATAAGGTGTTTCAGGTGGAATGTGATGCATCTATGGTTAAGATAGGCGCTGTTCTTTCACAAGACAACAGACCGATAGCATTTTTCAGTGAGAAAGTTTGTGAAACTCGAAGTAAATGGTCAACCTATGAGTTGGAGTTCTTTGTTGTAGTATGAACTCTTAAGCATTGGGAGCACTACTTGATTTAGAGAGAGTTTGTATTATATACAAATCATCCAGCATTGAAGCACATCAACAATTTAGCTAGCATTAACATGATGCATGCTCGGTGGGTAGCTTATATACAGTGCTTCCATTTCACATTGAAGCACAAGTCTGGCGTCATTAATAAGGTAGCTGGTACACTCAGCAGGCGAGCATCTTTGTTGACCACCCTACGTACTGAAGTTGTAGGGTTTGATTGCCTTAAGGTGCTATACGAGAATGATAAGGATTTTGGTGATATTTGGGGTAAGTGTCAAGAAACTTATATTGCTGTCAATAGTATGTACATCCAAGATGGTTTCCTCTTTCGAGGTAATCAATTATGCATCCCTAAAAGTTCATTGAGGGAGCAGATTATTAGGGAGCTGCATGGCGGAGGTTTGGGTGGATATATGGGTAGAGATAAGACTAAAGCACTGGTGGAGGAGAGATATTATTAACCACAACTCAAGAGGGATGTTGGCAATCTTATTAGGAAGTGTCCAATCTACCAAACTGTCAAAGGCCAATCTCAAAATACTAGTTTATACATACCTTTGCCAGTTCCACAAGCACCATGGGAGGATCTATCTATGGACTTTATACTGGGTCTTCCTCGAACCCAATAAGGTATGGATTTTGTTTTTGTTATGGTTGACAAGTACTCGAAGATGTCCCATATCATAGTATGCAAAAAGACTTCAGATGCTACTCAAGTGGCCAATCTTTTCTTTAAAGAAGTTGAGCGTTTGCATGGAATGCCAAAGTCCATCACCTTTGACTGGGATACCAAGTTCATTAGTCACTTCTGGTGAATTTTGTGGAAGCATTTTGACACCTTGAATTACAATAGTACTAGTAATCCTCAGACTGGTGGCCAGACAGAAGTCATTAATAGCACTTTGGGGAATCTGATCTGGTGTATCTCAGGCGAGAAGCCTAAGCGGTGGGATCTTGCATTGTCCCAAGCATAGTTTGCTTACAACAGCTCAGTCAACAGAAGCACTGGTAAATATCCATTTGCCATCGTCTACTATGTGCCTCCAAAACACGCTTTGGACTTGGTACCTTTACCTGAGCTTTCAAGAGTGAGTCAATCAGCAAAGAATGGCTAACCATATTCAAGCCATGCAAGAGGAGGTGAGACAAAAACTTGAAGCTACAAATGCCAAGTACCAGGAAGCTGGTTATAAGAAGAGGCGTGAGAAGATCTTCAATGTTAGGGATTTAGTGCTGGTCTATCTTAGAAAAGAGAGATTTCCTATTGGTACCTACAACAAATTGAAGGACAAGAAGTATGGGACATTTCAAATTACTAAGAAGATTAACAACAATGCTTATGTGGTTGTTCTTCCTCTAGACATGAGCATTTCTTCTACCTTCAATGTTGCTGACTTGTATGATTATCATCCTTCTGATGAACCAGATAGTGGGAACTCGGGGTCGAGTTCTTTTCAAGTGGGGGAGACTGATGTAAAACAGATAGCACATGCCTTCCTAGAGCAGCAGGGGCGCAAGAAGTCACAACACAAGATCAAAGGGGGGTGCCAGTAGGGGCCATCGGGGTGACAGTGTTGGAATTGAATGAAATTTAGACGAATTCCTTTATTAGAGCCCCGAAAATAGTGTTTTGCTATTTATAGTAATATTTATTTTTCCTTAATAACTTTTAGTTTAAAAGTCATAATAAAGTCTCGTCTGTTTTGGGACGACCCTTAAGGTCAGTAGTTTATGATTCTACATTTAACTCAATTTTGCCATTTTTGGTAAATTTCAGTATTTTGTCACCTAATCGCATAATTAATGTGAATTAGGGTTTTTAAATGTTTTTTCTCAGTATTTATATGTTTTGTAGCCGTCAGAGGCGGGGAGACTATTATTAATAAACACAAACTTTTGTCAAATTATTTCTTTGGTGGATTCCAGTTTTCCTCTCCTTGTAAATTTAGGGGAACCTCTCATGGATTCAAGGTTTACTACCAGGAACTAACAGTTTAGTTTCTATTCTATCAAGAGAATATCATGTGTGCTTTCTTTAGGCTTCCGCAACATCAATAGATCAGCATAAACAAATTAAAATGAATTGCATCGTTAATGATGGATTATATCATAAGTGAGCGAGGTGAAAAGATATCCTTTTCTAGTTTTTTTTTTTTTTTTAATCTAAAAAAAATAGTTATTCAACATAAAAAATGCTTGCCCAAAAAAAAAAAAAAAACTCTACAAGGAAGACCTTTCCTATAAAGTTTTGTTTAGAGTCTTAGACCCCTTATTTTACAATTAATGAAAATTCTAGTTTTTCAATTTTTTATTAAGAAGAAGTCAAATCTACCTAATACATTTCAAAACAAAGGGACGGAACATCCTCCATCCAAACAGAAAAACCCGTGACATGTCGTGCATGCCTAGTAAGGTTATGAGCTACATTATTTCTCTCTCAACCAACATGTTGAAATTTTACATGATTAAGCCATTTTGCCAAGTCATTTGCCTCTTTTATTAGAAAGCCGAATGGAGCAAAGTTTGACACCTGATCCGTTAGGCCTCTGATGACTATGCTAGAGTCGCCTTTAAAAATAATCCTATCAAGACCAATTTATGCAGCAAGTTCTATTGCCCGTGTGGCTGCTAAAGCTTTCATCTCCCCCACTGAGCTAGCCAACTGAACATTTTGAGCTAGGGTAGCCATTGCGAGACCTTGGCTATCACGGATTATCACCCCAAGACCTGCTCTACCCTTATCTTGGAAGATTGTTGTATCAAAATTGGCTTTATACCAGTCTGGAGGTGGTGGTGACCATCTTGCGTGTTGTCTGACTGTAGGTGCTGCCATAATACGCCTTGGCTGTGTAGACCGATATTCTAATAAAGCCTCATACACCCACTGCACTATCAGATTTAGAGGGAAGCCAGGCGAAGTTGTTCTAACTTTGTTTCTTCAATACCAAATTGTCCAAATCTACATAGTAAACAACTCAGCACCACACCCTGACTCAAAAATGTAGAGGATCATATGGGTAAAATCATGGAAGACTTTTTGTTCTCTAAAGCTCCATTGGGGGTCTTCATTCCATACCTGTGCAAGGGTCGGGCAAGACCATAAAGCATGGATAACATCCTCATCGTGTTGGGCACAGAGAAAGCACTTTGAATCTTCCACCACGCAACGGTGTTTCAGGTTATTCAAAGTTGGGATGGAATTTTTGCAAGCCCTCCAAAGGAAGTTTCTGATCTTACACGGCACTGATATACTCCATATTTTCTTCCAAAGTGGTTTCATCAATTCGGCTTGGGAAGGGGTCTGCGAAGTCACCATATTAGCTTCAGTTTTGAGAAAATAATACCCTGACTTGGTAGTGTACTGGCCGGATTATACATAAGCCCAAAAGAGAGAATCCTCTGAGGTGGTTCGGGTCATGGAATTTGTGCTATCTGATCCAATTCCATCTAGTTGAAAAGATTAGGCAACAACTGAATATTCCATTGGCGAGTTGAAGTATTAATTAGAGAACTCACTGTGGCATTCTGTAGTTCAGCCGTGAGGGGACTTTGGAGGCTTGGGCTTTGCAATGAAGGCAGCCACTTATCACCCCAAAGCTTAATTGATTCTCCATTGCCCACTCTCCACTTAGCTCCTCGCCTTATGACCTCCCTACCTTTCAAAATACTCTTCCAAGCATACGACCCTCATTGGCTTCCATAATAGAATAATTTGGGAAGAACTTGGACTTAAACACTTTGTAAAAAAAAAGAATTTGTGTTGTGTAGCAACCTCCACGTTTGTTTGGATAACAGAGCATCATTGAATAATGATAATTCCTTGAAACCCATGCCACCTTCGGATTTTAGATCAAACATTTTTTTCCCACTTGACCCAATGAATTTTCCTACGGTCTCCTCGTTATCCCCACCAAAAGCCACGAATAAGTTTTTCAATTTCATGACAAAGGCCTAGTGGTAGCTTGAAACAACACATGGTATATGTTGGGATAGCTTGGACCATAAGTGAAGGTGACTCCAAATACTTTTCATACTGCACAATTTCCGGAACCCCCAAATCTTCTCTGATTTCAGTCCTCATATCTGGAGTGGTAGATTTGCTAAAGAAGATTGACATGTTGCCTCTATTTATTTGCTACCTTGACATGCTTTCATAGTAGGTAAGAAGATCAAGCACCTTTTGACATTCATTTCTATTGGACCTGCAAAATAATAAGCTATCATCCGCAAAAAGTAGATGCGTTAGTTTTGGACTTCTCCTACTCAATGCAAGTCCATGTATGGAACCCTCACTTGTTGTCTTCAAGATTATATTATTTAGGCCTTCCGTACACAACAAAAATAGAAAGGGTGATAAAGGGTCGCCTTGGCGAATTCCCCTTGTTGGTTTAATCATTGGTTCACCATTCACCAATACCGATTATGTGATTGTTTTAACACATGCCATCATAAGGGCTATCCACCTTTCATTAAACCCCAAAACATCCTCCAAAAAACACCACTCCACCCTATCATACGCTTTACTCATGTCTAGTTTTAATGTCATGTAACCAGATTTCTTAGAATTATGATTACTCATGCTATGCAATGTTTCAAAAGCCACAAGGATATTATTTGCGATCAATTGATTTTTTGTGAAGGCACTTTAGTGTTCGGTTATGACTGAGGGTAGGATTTTTTTTAACCTATTTGCAAGGACCTTTGAAATTTTTTTTATAAAGGACATTACAAAGGTTGATGGGGCAGAAATTAGTGACAGCCATGAGATTTTTTATTTTTGGTATTAAGGTTATGAAAGTATGGTTTAGGGGATGGGGAATTGTGGTTGAATTTGAGTATGACAATATGGTTTTGGTGACATCATTACCTACAAGACTCCAATAATTTTGGTAGAAAATAAGGGTCATACCATCGAGGCCAGAAGCTTTTAACAAAGCCATCTGTTTCAATGCAACTTCTACCTCCCACTCCATGAACTCTTGTGACAATTGAGCATTCATATCATCGGTAACCACCTTCACCATTGAATTAAGACCCAAGTTCGGATTGGAGGATTCAAATAGTTGTTGATAGAAGGTTATGAAAGCTTCAACAATACCCTCGGGTTGATTGATCCATGCACCCGAAGAATCTTTAACCCCCAAAATCTTATTCTTTCAATGCCTTTGAGTAGCCCTAGTATGGAAATACCTAGAGTTTTTGTCACCATCAACCAGGCAAAATGCTTTTGCCCGCTGCCTCCACATCAAATTTTCTTTCACCAACAATTCATTAATCTCCTTTTTCAAGCCCCTCACTCGAGTATTACTCCCACCATGCATTGCTTATTGTTCTGCCTAAAGCAAACACTTCCTTTTTCAATCAATTATCTCCTAACATGGCCAAAGTTATTGCGACTCCACTGTGTTAACTCTTTCCCACATTTTTTTTTTTTATCACTTGTCTTTCGGCTTCACAAGGGAAAGAGCCTCTCCACACTGCTTCAATCACCCTTCCATACCCCTTATCGGACATCCACATTTCCTCAAAACAGAATGGCTCTGAACTTGGTGGGGGGTCTATACCACTTGGAGCAATCCATAAAGGGGAGTGATCCGAGGTATTGCATGTGAGGTGAACAACCTTGGTGCCTGCAAAGTGGTTGAGCCAATCTGTTGCACATAAGGCTCTATCTAATCTTTCCCAAATTGAATGACCTAAATTGTAATGTTTACTCCAAGTTAACCTTGAACCCGAGTACCCTAGATCCATAAAACCACATGCATCAATTGCCTCACGAAACGATTGCATTTGATTGTGACTGCGTCTACTACCCCCCAATTTTTCTTCACCTCTCACCAACTCGTTAAAATCACCCGCACACAACCACAAACTTTGAAATTTCCTTTTCAAAGCACGCAACAAATCCCAAGACTCAATCCGCTTTTAAGTGTCCGGTTCACCATAGAATCCTATGAAATACCATTCGGACTCTTTGTTCTTATTTATGATCGTGTCAATATGGTTCTTATCAGACCCCTCAACTGAAACATCAATTGATAATCTCCAAAACATAACTAAACCTCCACCTCTGCTTGTTCTTGGCGATACAAACATGTTTTCAAACTGAATTTTCCTTCTCACATCTTTTAGTCTTGCTTCATCTGCCCATGTTTCGGCTAAAAACATGACAAAGAGATCTTTTGCCTGTACCATCTCAGTAAGCTCGTTCACTGTACATGGGTTCCCAAGCCCATGACAGTTTCAGACTAAGCAACTCATTGTGTTTGGCGGGGCTGAGTATCAACCTCCACCATTGAAAAAAGTTTGTCACTCTCATCTTTTGAAACCCGCCTGTGCTTGTTAGGTAACTCCAGATGAACATCCACACTCCTCTTCCCACAAATTTTCCTCCCTTCTTCTGTATTACCCACGGATTTTGAGTAAATCAAACTAGGGATTAACCTTTTGGTTCTCGGGTTGCTGCTGGTAGCAGACGTGGAATTGGAGGAGGGAATTTTTTTCCAAATTTCCCTAATTCCAGCTGGCCATGCTTCTTGCTTCTCAGCTGAGGTGGCGTGCTGAACATGGAAAGGAGTATCCTCATTAACTTCTGCCACTTTATTTAGACTTAATTCAGAATAATTTTTTTAATCAATTCCCGTTACTCCTTCATTAAGCCGCTTGATTGGAATTTCAAAAAGTTCTGATATTAGATTCTGATTTGGAATAGAATTCATGGCACCATTACCTTCCTCCATTATGTTAGGAGCATTAATAGGAGCTTTAATAGGATCAAGTGTGATTGGGAAAGAATCCAAATTCGGCTCAACCTCTAAATCAGCGTGTAACGCCTCAGCAACATTAAAATTCTCCTACGGCATGTAATCAATGCCCTCATCACAGCTTCTACTCGTTACCAAGGGTGATTGAGTCACCTCCACTGGACCACCACTCCCCGCCTGCCCCTTCGCTGCACCTGGTTGCGAGTTGGTGACCTGAGCCGTGGCATGAACTCTAGTCTTCTTGCGCTCATAATATCCAGGGACATAAATTATGTCCTTACCTACTGATGTGTACGGGGCTACCTTCAACGTTGAATCAAATTGTTGTTGTTCCGAAGTAAGCGTACCCTTGCTATCAATCCATAATTCACAGTTCTTATCACTGTGATGCAGATGTCCACACCAAAAGCAGATGTTGGGTAGCTGTTCATACTTGAACTTCACCCAAACTTTTTCTCCATTCTCCATTGTAATCAGCCTTCCTCGGCATAGGGGAAGAGAAATATCTATGAGGACTCAGATTCGTATGAAAAGACCACCATCATCATCCACTGCCCCCGCTGATTTTTGCACTTCACCAACTATTTTGCAAATATCTTCAGCCACTCTTCTATTCATGTAACGAATTGGAATATCGTGAACTTGAACCCAAAATAGGGTTGTTTTGAAAATCAATTCACGTAACGGAACATCAGAATTGTATCTTTGCAGCATGACTAGATGCTTGGCAAAACTCCTATCCACATCACCTAGATTGTCAAAAACAAATAATACTCTCTGCTCCTTGTGATTTCGGATTTTGAAACCATTGGTAGACCTCCAAAGCTGTTTGAAAGTCCTCACCATTGCTTCCATATTCAGAAAATGAGGGGTTAAAAATTGTGCTGCTAAAAGAAATTCCCCCAATCGTTGGTCACGTTGAAGAACAAAGCCTGTAGTCTCCTCTCTGACAAGGAGAAAGTACAAGAAATTCCCCCAATCGTTGGTCACGTTGAAGAACAAAGCCTGTAGTCTCCTCTCTGACAAGGAGAAAGTACTCCACTTGGTAGCCAAATCCTCCATGATACAGTTTTGAGAGAAGACATCCTAATTAGTGTTTTCCTTAACTCCCCAAAGAAAAAACCCCACAAGCTCTAATGACAAACTTGTTGCCTTAGAGAACAAAACTCTCCTTCTTAGAAGGGACAAAAAACACTTCTATTCAGTCTGTGGCTTGAATACTTTATTAGTTTTTTAATTTGAGGTAAATAAAATGATCACTTTATAGGCCGAGGGTAAAAAGGTCTTTTTGTGCCACTAGAAGACTAAAAACCTAATATAAGAAATGATCGAAACTTTAAGCTTTAACTATCAAATGGTCGTGGGTTCCAATTAGCTCAACTGGTAAAGTTTTTTATGGTTGTATAAGAGATCTGGGGTTCAATCCCCGCCTACACCAAAAACTGATTGGTGTCTTAGTCTGATGATAAAGTGCTATCATCAGGAGCGGACGCCATAAGTTGAAACTCTCTAAAAAAAAAAAAAAAAAACTATCAAATGGTCACTTTTTGCACAAACATTAGAGTATGGATTGAAATATCATGCAAAATCAAATTTAACGGTTGAAAAGTATCCTTTAAAATTAAATGAGAAATTAATTGTTATTGGTTCTCAAAAAAAAGTAATTATAATTTAAATCAAAATGAGAAATTAATTGTAATTGGTTCTTAAAAAGAAGTAATTATAATTAATGAAGTATGAAAATCCCATCAATTCAAATCTAAAGAAAGGATGGACATTAGTGTATGAAATACAACATAGTGGATAAAGAGGTATTTAGCTATAAACTAATTATTTGTTTTTAAAATGTATAATTAATAGGTAAATATGATTAAAAATGGCTCAATTTTGATGATTTTTTTTTTTTTTTGGTTACTATTGTTTGTGTTAGCAAATTTCGTGCCAAAAATTTCATTTGTAAATTGCAAAATTTTCCATGTATTTGAATTCCATTCAATTGTAATGCTTTGGGTCAAATTAAATTAAATCAAAAGCCGAAGTTCAAGTTGCAACAATAGCAATTTCGCTTCCCTTGTCAGGTGAGATATCAGGCAAGCACAATAGACTTTGAAATTCAGTTTACACAAATACTTCCACTCAAAACTAAACTCGTTGGAGCAAGTTGGCACCTACGAGAATTTTTTTTTTTTTTTACCTTATCCAATTAAGCCTGACTCATATATCTACAAAATTCTACCCTAAAATCATAGAGAGAAGGCAGAGACTATCAAATATCAATTCCTTGGAGAGAAAACACATTTTAGCCTCTATACCTTCACCATCTCCAAATTATCATGCTCGTTGTGAGGACATCGAAACAAAAAACTCTGAATATCCTTGTGAGCCATGGATTAGTGCTTAGTGTTGAAAACGACAAAAGCTAACTAGCCTACCAATTGCTAAAGAAATTATTCAAAATAAAAGACTTTATCATGCGATTATATATAGTAATCATGTATTAGCCTTATCGCACACACTAAGCATGTGGTTGAGACTTTTTTTTTTTTTTTTTTTTTTGGAGTTTAGTCATTAGTGTCATAATTTTCCATTTATCTTCATTTGAAGTTTACACGTTTGACCACTAATCTTACACAATTGCGAATGACTGATACAGCTAGGAGTGTCATGAGACTAACCACAAAAAATGAACACAAAAATAACATTGAAACTTATTCTTTTGTCCACTGACATAACTACAATATATTAACAAACTCATAAAGTAAACTAGCCTCATTACATGTGCTCCGCCTGTGCATGAGGCTCCTTTTTTATGGGTTTAGTGTTATAATTTTCTATTCATCCTAATTTGAGGTTTAAGTGTATATTTGATCATATATATTATACATTAGAGAACTACTGATACAACTAAGAGTATCATAAGACTACCTCCAAAAATTGAACACATTCACATACAAATGTATGATTTCAATGTTCATTTTTTGTGGTTAGCCTCATGACACTTCCAGCTATATCAATAGTTCTCAAATGCATAATATGATCGAATATACACTTAAATCTCAAATTGGAATAAATATAAAATTATGACACTAAACCCAAAAAAAGCCTCATGCACACACACAACGCATGCAATGAGGCTAGTAAGAGATCATTAAGAGAATGATATAAAATGTTACATGAATTATATAAAATTATTATATTTTAACTTATATGATTATTTGACCACTTGATTATTGTATTACCAATTAATTATTACTTTCATATTTATTATATTATATTTATAAAAATGTGCACTTTATTTCAATCAAGTACATGTTTTGCACCTAGGCTTCAAGAGGTTTTTGCACTTGAGTGTGCCTCACACTTACATTACATTGGTTAAGACAAACTGCATTAACTACTTTGTCATCCATCTCTTCCCAAACTTTGTTACTCATCTTTTCAAGTTTCTTTGCTTTCCCATGTAAGGCCTTATGAACACTTTTTGGATCAAGAGATCTTTCTTATGACTATAAACGAACCAAACTGTTTATGAACAACTTAAGTATGACTTGTGAAAAAACTTGTTTATGTTCATTTGTTTAGTAAACAAGCTAAGCTTAAATATAACAATTTGTTTGTGAACAAACTAGTGAACATGAAGCTTAATTTAACTAAAAATATTTTTATATTTTTATATGTCTAGTTGCCTAAACATATACTTATATATATATATATATATATATATATATATATATATATATATATAAACTTGAAGTTGGATTGTATGAGTTTGTAAATAGGTTCAAATTATATCAAAGTATTATTTGTAGTTATATAAACAGTCCATTCATAATAAAAATTCATAGATTTATGAAGGGGTAAAAATATTTATGGTTTTATTATATTTGGCAAAAGAATAAGTTAATCAAATAGTTTGTGAATAAGCTCGAGCTTGTTCAACAAGAAAATGAACTAAGCTCGAACATGTAATCTTATTTAGTAATGAGCTTGAGTTCGGCTATTGTTCAAAATAAAATTAACTAAACAAGTATGAACTTTTAATACTTGGCTCATTTACAACACTATTTCCTTCATCCACTTTTACTAGAGAGAAAAGTTTCCCTATTCACAAAAATTCTCCACTTCATACTTGGTACTTGACATCTTTGATATAACCAAGATATTGAATCCTAATGTTACTCTAATACCACTTGTTGTGTAAATAGCACCCCAAGATTCAAACCAATAACAATAAAGACAAAATGAATTTACAAGCACACATACAAGAGACTAGGAGTGTGCATGGGTCGGGTTGGGTCAGGTTGAGGGGATTTTTTGACCCAACCCACCATGGTGGGTCAAAAAAAATTCAACACAACCCAAACCATCACATAAGTCCAACCCAACCCACATGGGTCGGGTTGAACCCATGGGTTGGACAATATTTGTAGAGTAAGAAATACACCTGTAGGTTGAGACAAAGCAAAAACATTTAAAAATCAGCCAAAAGAAAACTAAGAAATCAACAAAGCAAAAGCTAAACATTGATCCACCACAGAAAGAGAGATAAATAGATAGAGTGACTGAGAGAGAGAAAACATTGAGAAACTTTACCTAACACCAGAAGAGATAGCTACCATCGAAAAGATAGAACCACCACCGAGACGTTGATGATAGCTGATGGACAGCAGTGGCTCAACAGAGAGAGAGAGTGTTAGAGTTCAAATAGGAGTGAAATGTGACTGTGTGAGAAACTGAGGGGAGGGAAAGAGGGAGGCAGCACATTAGGTTTGTCATCTGTGTGATTGTGAACTAATAGGATGTTATATATGATACGAGAAAACCAGAAGTGCTGGACAGCTGGTTTTTAAATTTTTTTTATTAATATGATAGTATTAGTAGGAACCGACGTTCTTTACAGGCTGATTTTTTGTTAAGGAATTGAAATGGAACTAAACACTCTAGTCATAGTCACCACCCAAGTCTTTTTACTAGACTTTTAAAAAATTTAATATTTTTTTCCAAAGTACAAGTTGACGTTGTATACGTTTATGGCTGGGAAGCATTCCACTTTTTTCAATGCTATGAGTTATCATGTCAATTTGTAGAAGTTCTCAGAAGTCAAAACTCATGTGAATTGCAAACTATAGTGTTACATGTTTACATAAAGCATTCCACTTTATTTTAGTGCAGTACAGCTGGTTTTAAAAAAAAAAAAATATATATATATATATATATATATATATATATATATATATATATATATTAAATATATAATATATTTTAAATATATATTAAATATGGGTGGGTCGGGTCGGATTTGACGGGTTTGTAATTTTATGACCCAAACCCAACCCGACCCACTATAAAAAAAAAATTTGTAATCCAACCCAACTCACCAAGACTTAAAAACTAACCCAACCCGGTGGGTCGGGTTGGATTGGGTCGGGTTTGGCGGGTCGATGGGTTTTTTGCACACCCCTACAAGAGACATATGAATTTACGTAATTCGGTAAGATGCCTACGTTTATAAGCAACAATAGGAAGAAAATTTCATAATAAAAATAGGAAGACTGCAATAATGGTACAAATATTTTTTTCAAGAGACATAAATCCCAAATATACCCTAGGCTCTCTCTCACAAAAAGAACAAGGAAAAAACTAAAGCCTTCTATTTTCCTTCTATGTATTTTTTGGTTAATAGGAGTTGACATAGGGAAAATCCTTTTACAATTCGTATTTGGTCACAATTGTGATTGACTTGGGGCTGTGATAATTCAAGGCACATACCCTTGCCACATCAACACAACATAAGAGAGAGCGTGTGCACACACACAAACATATAAGCTCAGGTTCACGTTTCACCCATTGTAATTTTATATAATACCATACCACTTGATAACTTTTCATTGAAAGAGTATTTTGATGAATCAATTATTGGATTACATTATCCCCATATACCCTCAGAGCTTATAAGATATTGAAATGATGAAAGATCAATACTTATCTCATCATAATCTGTCATTTAAAAAAAAAAAAAATTTACATACAAAACATGAGTTTATAGATCCAGTATATGTTGGGGAGATAAACACCTTGGAGGTTTCCTTAAATAATTAATATAACATATAAAGACACATTTTAACCCAAAAAGTCTAAGTTCCAATGGGTATGTGCTCAATTATATTATATTAACTACTCATTCTTTTAATCTTTATTCAATGTAGGACTTTACTCACATGTGTACACCCAACAATATAAACATTTGATTAATATAAAATTTGGCATACATAGTAACGAAAGTATATAATTTAGTGGTTGAAAGTAAATAAATCCCACAAACTTCAAGGAATTGCTATCATGGATTCTCAACAACCATAGCCAACTAGAGCTTTTCGCAATGATGACGTGGGGAATATGGAACCAGCGAAACCATGTTCGCCTCCATAAACCCTGCTGCGCTTCGGATCATATTGCAACTCAAGTGAAAGAAAGGCTCCAAGAATTCTGTGCGGTACTCCCACCAAAGCCACCAAGGACAACAAGGACCAGGGACATTTGGAAGCCACTTGATGCGGGTCACTTCAAAATAAACTTTGATGGAGCGATCTTCAGGAATGAGAACAAATGCGGGATAGGTGTTGTTATCCGTGACCACACAGGCTCTGTTATTGCCTCTCTAGTTCAGAGCATCTCTCCCGCATATCAACCAATTGAAGTCAAAGCACTGGCAGCAGCTCGGGCGTTGGAGTTTGGACAGGAAATTGGAATAGGTGGAGCAGTCCTTGAAGGAGACTCGGAGCTAATAATAAATTCCTTGAAGGCAGGAGGAAATACCATAGCCTCAGTGGAGCCACTTATTCAAGATGTCATTCTGTTTTCTAATTCTTATTCAGAATTGCTATACTCTCATCGTAGAAGAGAAGGCAATAGCTTAGCACATAGTCTAGCTACATATTCAAGTAATGTCTCTAACCATGTAGTTTGGATGGAAGAGGTCCCCAATCATTTACTTTCTGTTTTTCAGCAAGATTTAGCCAATTTGGCAAATCAATTTCAATAAAGTTTTAAGCCCGTTTCTCAAAAAAAAATAGTGGCTGAATTTTCAAAATATCAATTATAAAGCTATGATCTATTGTAACACTGTACATAAAGTGGGGAGAGAGAGAGAGAGAGAGAGAGAGAGAGAGGTGGGTTACCATTTTTTTTTTTTTTTTTTTAACGTTAGATTAGCTGCTAGCTTGCTTTATTGGTTCAATGTACAACCGATGGTGACTGAAAACCCTATTACAGGAGACGAGTCCATCCTCAACTATCTAACACACCCTTAAACTTAACTAATTTTCCAGCCAATTGAAATGACCACAATTAAATCGATATATATAGACTAGGAGCCTTACAACGGGACCCCATTGTCGTAGGAGTAGGTAAGTCACGGCCACGTTTTGGTGCTGCCGTGGTCAACCATTATTGACTTTGAGCTCGATCCATCACATTGATCCAATTGCCATTATGATAAATTTATTGTACTCCTAGTTCATGATGAATTTATGGTACTTATGTTTAATGATGTGTTTATTATCAAAATGCACAAATTAAAATGGAAATGACGTGTGATCGATATATGTCTTGACTCTTGATGGAAAAACTTTCTAAGTCATTTTTAAAATTAAAATTCTGTACTGTTGTTCATTAAAGAAAACATTTTCCTCATTTTTATGAATCTATATATAATATAAAATTTTATACATATGGTGAAATTCAAATCTTGCAATATTATTAAAAATAGAGAGAAAATGAGGGAAAAATTAACATAAAATTTTTAGGTGGTTCATATGTTTTCTCGCTAACTTGCTTCAATACTATGCTCACCTATGAGACCTTTAAAATAAAGACCGTTGATACTTAAGAATACAAGTCACCATCTCTAACCATATGCATAATAAATATGGATAGAGCATAAAATATAATTGTTGAATTGAGATTGACATAATATTGCTTTAATGTAAATTATAAAATTATTGAGTAGTTGAACTTTTTGTTAAAATCCCACTAGATCTAACTTAAGTTGACATCAATAATGAGATGACGGAGGAAAAATACCATTTACTCTTATACTATTTTTTTAGTTATACGAGTACTTTTTAGTGAAACCAAATTGTATGAAGGTATCCATAATAATAATTCTTAATTACTGTATATTGCATGTGGTCCTAACTCTTTTTCTTTTCTTTTTTTTCCTGTAAAATAATAAAATAGTTAATAAATACCCTAAAAGTGTTGGTTTACAAAATTTAAAAAAATAATTTATATATAAAAAAATAATTAATTCTTTGATCATTTTTTATATATCTGATAAAAATAATGCCAATTAAAAAAAATATTTATTAAGTATTGCTCTAAACTCACATGTTAACCGGACCCACAAAATAATTACATTTGCTGTCTCTGGTTCCATGTATCAAGTTTCTCACTGCCTTACGTAAATTCTCTTCAAAGCAACCAACCATACTCTTTGCCAAGGCCAAAAGCTCTCTCATTTCCTCTCTCTCACTCACTCAAAAACACACAGACTACTCATACCTCTCCTTCTTCAACAACCTCTCCAAATTCTCTATCTTTCTCTCTCTCTCTCTCTCACACACACACAAACATGTCTGTGACTAATAACAGAGCTCTTTCTTTCTCTTCTCTCTGCGTTTTCCTTATCACAATCTCATCAACTCTCACAACCCCATCAAACTCCGCCACAGAGACCTTCGTCTTCGGCGGTTGCTCTCAGCTAAAGTACACACCAGGCTCACCTTATGAAAACAACGTCAACTCGCTACTCACCTCCCTGGTCAACTCAGCCATGTACAACACCTACAACAACTACACCACCTCCACCCCAAACTCCAACCAGCAAGACACCCTCTACGGCCTCTTCCAATGCCGCGGTGACCTCCAAAACAACGACTGCTCTCACTGCGTAAGTCTCGCGGTGAGCCAAATCGGCACCCTCTGTGCCGACTCGCTCGGCGGCGCGTTGCAACTCGAAGGTTGTTTGGTAAAATACGATAGCACGAACTTCATAGGTGTGGAAGACAAGACTGAGGTTGTCAAGAAATGTGGACCGTCGTTTGGGTATGACTCTGATGCGTTGACTCGGAGAGATGCTGTGCTGGCGTATTTGGGGACCGGTGATGGTGGGGCCTACAAGAGCTACAGGACTAGTACCTCTGGGGCTGTACAGGGTGTGGCGCAGTGTGTAGGGGATTTGAGTCCGAGCGAGTGTCAGGATTGTCTTTCGGACGCGATCGGACGGCTGAGGACAGAGTGTGGGGCCACCGCGTGGGGCGATTTGTACTTAGCCAAGTGTTACGTGCGCTACGCGACAGGTGGCGTTCGCTCGCGCACCACCGGAGGACAGGGTAAGCGGTTTCGCCACCACCACGGATGGTGGTTTCTTATTTTTGGGTTTTTGGTTCTTTAGTTAATTAGTCTTCTAATAAATTATGGTTTTGAGTATATTAATTTTACTAGAGACCCTCTTGGATAATTTCTCAATTTACTTTTTTACTTTTCACTTCGTGGAAATGTAAATTACTGCGTGGTGAATTATGAGTTTGCATGGTTATTTGGGTAAGTTCTACAAATTATTCTAAAAAAAGAAAAAAAGAAAATTATTGGTTTGTGTGTTATGACTTTGAGTAATGAGTGAGGGAGATTGGAAGTGGAATGAGTTGTTTTTGTATGAAATTGAGTTTGTTAATTTGAAGTACTAATGTAATGATATTAGATTGGTGCATAGTTGCTTTGTGATACACATTTCCTTTACTTAAGGAGTGATTGATGGGATTTAGGCAAAAATTCAGTAAGGTCCTTAATTTATTGTTCCGAATATGTTGATTCTTGGGGCGGATATAATTTTGCTATTAGGCTCGGAACAATTGAGCACTTTGTGTCTTATCGCATAAAGAATCCTAAAATCAAGTTCCTCCGGACATGTTTGTGTTTGAAGTTTCAAATATTCTTGTGCCAAATATTAATATGATGATTATATACTCTCTTTTTGTTTTGCTCTTTCCATGTTATGAAATACAGTGAAAAGGCGAACCTAAATGAGACTTGGGTTTAGTTTATGATTTTGTTCAAACATCTTATGTTTGACTGGTTGGTTTTTGAGAAGAGATTAACATTGCCAAAGTGCCTAGACTTTCTTGTATAAAAGTATGAAAAAGAAAGGCTTTCTGTAAAGCACTTAATTCTAAATTTTTATGCCGCGGAGAGATAGGCCCCACTGAGGAACTAAGATAGAATCCGATGCTGATGGGTTTGATATCGGTCCCAAATCTATGTGTTAATGTTCTTCTACATGGTTGAAACTTTATGGGGTTCAAAATTTAAAAACCAACATTCCAACTTAATGGGGATATTGATATGATACACAATCTCGAAGTCAATGCATTATTTTCCTTGAGTGAAAAATGAAGTGAAGTTGTAAAGGGAAAGAGACACACGAGAAATTTTCGATCCCACAAGTAATGATGCTAATTTCAACACCATCCCAAATTAGTATAATGATGAGTGATTTTTATGGTTGGTAACTATACCATTAGTTGTGAATATGGACAATGTGAGATGCGTTCTAATTATTTGATGTTGTTGATCAATGCGTGTAGATGATACTAATAGCAATGATGATGAGATCGAGAAGACTCTTGCAATAATAATTGGACTCATAGCAGCGGTCGCATTGATCATAGTATTCATTTCCTTCTTAAACAAACTGTGCGACGATGGAAAAGGTATTATAATCATTCTCCATCTCTCTTTTCTGCCTTTTGTGCTTTTTCTTTGTTTGAAAATTTGTTCTTTCTATTACATTACATTGAAAATCTCAATACCCTTTTGTTGTATTTCTTTTGCAGGTGGTAAATAAGTTACAATTTGGGGATAATTCTGAATTGCTACTATCACCACCATCCTTTGTTTCCTCCGGTAAATAATTTGGCTTTCGGTGGCTCTTTTAGAGTCTTTTACCAATTTCAATTCTATATTAGTCATGGTCCCTACCTTTTTGAAGTTTCTCTGGTATTTCCTCTAAAGATTAAAAGAATAAACGAGAGGGTAGATAGAAAGATGTGTATGAGAAAAGGTACCTCGAAACAAGTGAAAAAGAAAAGTTGCAATAAGAAGAAAAAAGCTCAAAGATTCGACACTCCCCACCACCACCACTTATTGTTAGTCTTATAGCTGCGTTAGCTTTTCTGCTAATGTGTATAAAATGATGGTTTGTGAACGCTTTAGCGAAAAGTGCATTTGTTGATGCTGTAGTTAGTGCCTCTGTTGGGTACTGTTAGAGTGCTTTAGCTTTCATTTCATCCTTAAAGTTAGACTTTGACAGATTTGTTCATTCTCTTTTCAATTCAATGTTCAGTTTGTTTTATATTTACAGTCTAATGGTATGTTTGTGTCTATTTGGCTTTCCATTTGCGTGGTTCATATCAACTGAGTATGTTTTTCATTTGAAGCACAAAAGAATTGGATGATAATTTGGTACATGAATGGACCCTGAAGTCTTGGGTCCGTTCCTTTCTCCAATTTTCTTGCCCATTTTTTGGTCTCAAATATGATAAATAGGCATGCTTTGAGGCTTACTCTTTTGCAATAATAATACTTCTCTTATTTAGGGGGGGAAAAAAAGATGAGACTATGAAAAAGAAATTCTAGGAAAGTGGGGAAATATAATTCTCCTCTAATGCATATGGTTTTATATATATATATATATATATATATATATATATATATATATATTTATATATATTGTTTTTTCAAATGTAGCAAAAAAATGGTTATTTATTTATTTATCAAGCTATTTTTTCATAAACAAGATCTCATTCTCCTTTGTATGAAATTCTTATGAAACTATCATGCTGCACTTAAGTCAGATTAGCTAAAGTACTACTTGGTAGCTTGATTATGTTGCTGCTTTTTTTTTTTTTTTTTTTTTTACTAACCTAAATTTTCACTTCTATAAGATTACAATAAGTCTATTTTTCATTCATAATTGCTAATATGGTTGTTTTAATTAACGTATAATAAAAGTTGTATCGGTGATAGACATTAAACTCATATTATTCCAAATATAGCTTACCTAGCTTACGGCTTACACAAACTTAGAAAAAAGTGATGCTAATTGTTGTGTGTCTAAGCTCTAAGGTTGGTCATAAGATTATTTTACGGGCAAGCAAAATCAAACTTACTTTCTGGGGATTTGTATCTGCCAACTCATGTTTGACCAAAGGCTTCTTTTGTCTAAGAACAACGTTTTTGAATATGCACTAGTATATAGAGACGTCTAATGATGATGGTTCCCACAATAATTAGAACAATACTCTATCTAGTACTATCATTATATGCTTACATTACCAACGACTACTTAGTATTTAAAAGCGACAATTAAGATGGATTTAGCAGTCAATAATTAACACTATGATATTGGTGATTTGGTGTCCCTTATAGAATCTTCTCTCTCATCCATTATCCATTGCTTTTGGTTTTGCTTTCTAATTTATCAATTTCTTGTCTGTCCCAATTCAGTGCTTTGTATCACGCACCATTGCTATAATCCTCTATCATCAGCCTGCTGCAAAGAAGAATAATTATAAATAAATAAATAAAACTATTTTCTCAATCATGATTTTGAAGTCTCTAGAATGTGTTTGTGTGTGTTTTTATTAGGAGCCCATCCATGATGAAACTATTATATAAGAATTCACGATTGATGTGGCTAATGTACTCAAAAGCCCCATATAGTTTGTGATTGACCAAGCAACTAAAGAGTAGAAAACAATTATGACCAACCTTTAACAAATGAGCCATAAAAAAGTGACAACAGGCATGACAAATCGAATTTCTGCATCAGCTTTTCTTGCACAGCAGCAGGACTCTTGTTATTCTTATCTCCAAGAATAGCCAGGTATTTAGGATTAGGTTGAGGCTTACTAGGACTCTTGCGTGGCTTTCCATCATCGAACGGGGCAGATGGATAATAAAATTTATATATAAACCAGGGGATCTTCCTGGCGTAAAATTTCCTTATCTTCCCATCTATGTGTGTCAAATTTTTATAGGAGTTGAAGGGTCAATACTTCAATCATTAATGTTTCTAAGTTTCTAACCTTTTTTCACCAAAAAGAAAAAGAAGTTCAATCATCGATGTACCCGTTTACCATAATTAATTAATTCAAAGATATAAACTTTTAGACGATTAGGCTTTAAGGAGGAGATTCAAGGATAAGTTCCACAACAGTTCCTTTATTTTTTTTTTAAACAAAATGATGGGACATCGTTCCACTTTTGAAAGTAATATGGTTCTAGAAGTTCACTACTTCATTTGCCTTTGTAATTCTTCCAAATACAATTGGATTCAATAACATTGAAATGATGGCTTAAGCTATCAAATTTGCTCATGAAATTCAAAATAAGTAATAATTAGATAGTAGGGGCAGCAATTTGTATTCACAGGTCGGGTTTGTATTGCGTTGAGCAATGAGTATTCAGTTATATGAATTAACTTGAATTCGACTTGTTAAGTAAACTTATCAAGAATCATCAACCTTAATATAACCTGTAAATATTTCTTAAAAAAATAAAATAAAATAATATCATAATTTCATTTCCTGCTGGGTTCGTAAGACTCGTTTATTTTGCTGAAACTAAAAAATTTTTGTTGAAAGTACTGTAAATAATGATGAAAGATAGCCGAAATAGTACAATAGAATCCACAAATAGTTTCAAAAAGTACAGTAGGATCTATGAATAGAAGCAAAAATAAACTGAATAGTAAAATAAGTTGGCAAAAATAATTTTTGTCAAACGCAAATAGTATCCAAATGCGATTCTATCCTTCCTTACTCAGAATCTCATTTTAGATGATTCAATTGCATTTTGATGCTCTTTCATTCTTTCTTAATATTTCACAAAATTGAATAAATGTTTTTCATAAGAAAGGGGTTTTATTTTTTGTTAATTTTTTTCTTTAGTAGTTGGCGAATTGATAGTGATGTGCTCACAGGCTTGTATATATCTTCAGGCTTCAGCGATTAAAGAGGTTATATTATCCACGTAGCAAAATATAGTAAATAGTAATACATTCACAAAAAATAAAAATTGTTTTATTTTTAGTGTGTAAAGTTTCTTGATCCATCTAATTGCGAGACACATGGACAGAGCTATATATATGGACTAGGAGGGCAATGGTCTCCCCTAAACTTTTTTTTTAAGAAAATATTATTATATTAGTAAGTATAAATTTTAACAATTTTGTTTAATAAAATTACATTTTGCCCCCTTAATAATGGTATCAATTCTTTTAAGAGTAATGTTATAATTACAAACTTTTTTACAACATTTTCACAAAATATTAAGGTAGCAAATTCTTATTAGTTCGTATATTTGCATCACTTTTTACTTATCAATAACCACTTATCATATTAGTAATTTGTAAAAATTTTATAGTTTTAGCATTTTCTACCTTTTATAGGCCATAAAAAAATTAATAGATTAAATCTTAAACAAGATATACAAGCCCAAAAATTAGTCCAACAACAAAAATTACCAATAATAAAAATAAAAAAATAAAAATTAAGCCCATTCGACCTATTTTACCCAAAACAAACAAATTGGTCCTTTAAATAGTTTTAAACAAAAATTCTTAATGGTAAAACAATAGGTCAAAAGACCAGAACCGTTGTAAATAACAAACAATAGAACTACCCCTAACTCTAAGTATTGACTCCGCCTTAACGAAACAATTTACACAACCTTTGATAAAATCAAAAATAAAAATAGAAGTATAAGTCAGGTGGAATAATCCAGGGATTTGAATCCTTTCAGTTTTTTGTTATTCCTCTCGCGTCAAGTCCTAGGAAACTTCTTGACCAATTTCATTGGGCATTATTTATCAAATCGATTTCGTTATTTTTGGGTAAATGTGGCATTGTTTTAACCAAGACTATCATTATCATTGATATCTCCCAAAAAAGGTACATATATTACAGCATCATTAGCCAAAAACACAGTTACATCCAGGGCACGTAAAGGTATAATGAATTACAAAATCTTCCTCGGGGAAGATTCCTCACCAATTTCCTCCTGTCTTCTATAAAATTGTTACGTCTATCCCTAAATCTTAGAATTGATTTGACATTGATTTCATTGAAACATTGTGTATTCTATCACTACTTAACAAGCTTAATAAATAATTATATATAAAACATAATTATTTAATAGGGTTAAATAAAACAAACAAACAAACCTAACATACACTGATACACGTATTCAGATTCTAAATTTGTTCACTAGTGCTAAACAGTATTCCAGAAGCACAAACTTATTTCTATTAACACTGGGCCAAGACCTCTAATAACTTAAAAAATAAGAAAAAACCTGGTTCTTTAACAGTTATAATAGCATTCTTGTTCTTGCATGTGCTTACCAAATCCCTGAATAGCTAGGCTAATTGGCTTTATTAAGAAAGAAAAGAAAAGGTAGGCTTTTCTAAGGCTGAACTTCAAAAAGAAAAAAAGGTATTCTGGGCAGTAAAATATGACTTGCATAGAAACATACATAGCAGCTAGCACGCTACACAGCCAAGCCAACACTACACTAACTTTTTCTTTATTTTAGACATTGTGCTTATAAAAATAGGCAGGAAGCTTCCAGCTATAGTATACTACACTTCCTTTCAATGTGATTCTATAGTGTAATTTAAAAAGTTTAGGCAAGGATAGTGACAACGAAGACCAAGAAAATAGTGGACGATAAAAGAGAGTAGGTAAATAAGTACTTTATATATATTTTTCTTGGTCTTCCGGTTATTAAATGGGGACGTGAAGTCTATCAAGGGTTAGGAAGACTTGGGACAGGTTTGGAATTGGAATGTAGTGATAAATATGACTCTAGCTTTGATTACTTGACTCTGAAGTCTAAACACATGCAGTACCAATTCATGGAACTTCATACTAGGGGCTTGATTTCACATTTAACTAAAAAGATAAGGATGAAGGATCATTCTCTTTTTTTCTCTTTTTCTTTTTCTTTTTTTCGGATTATCTGTGCTTGATATTTTTTATGACTTTTTGTCTAATTTGACCATGTCAAATGATCCTTCAATTCTTTATATATCATACTTAATTCTTAAATTCCATAAATTCTTACAATCTCAATCCAATCTTCTCATTCAATCTTGTAGGCCCTCTTTTCAATTGGAGTTAAAATACTAATTTTAACAACCTTAATTGCACCAAGCACAACTTGATCAAAACTTTTTTTTCTTTTTCTTTTGATAGGTAAATTGCAGGGAAGGAAGGCGTAGGTTGAATTGTTGAAACACAAATATGATGTTATTACCATTAGGTTATCATTAGGAATAGCAACGGGTCGAGTTTGGGGTGGGTTTCTTTATACCTGAACTCAACCTAAAACCCACCCCCCATAAACTGAACCCAACCCGTTAACTAAACAGGTTTTTTTATTGCCCCAAACCCGACCCGACGAGACTTGCAGGTCTTGCCTTGCCACTCCAAAATTTTTACTTTTCAAAAGTATTATGTTTTCTAAAAGCCCATAAATATGGCCCTTTTTTAAATCTGAAATCCAGCTCATACAAAACAAATAAAACATAAAGTTATCATATGAACCTCACTTGATTGCAATTTGCTAACTTAACAACTTGTGATAAAATTAGAAAAGAGTTACGTCTCTAGCATTTCTACCTCGTGAGGGCCAAGTAAGAATAAGTAAAGTATGTGAAAGTAACAATTAAAGCAAAATGGAAGTTTGGCAGAGAGTACATTGCTTATGCTATTATATTTGTTCATCTTAGTATTCTAAGATTTTGAAGGAGGTGAAATAACAAAGGGTTCACTAGTTCAAACTATTCGCGTGATGATGTCGCCTAGCTCTCCCTCTCGTTCTCTCTCGTGTGAAGAACAGAAGGAACTAGCACACAGCAAGAAGAAGGTTAAGGATGTGAATCATGCAGATTTCAGTGATAGCTGAGATTCAAGACCATCATCTCTAACCCAATCCCAAGGCTTGTGGAGTCGAGCCGTTTCTTTTAAGGATAAGGTAGTGGGTGAGATTCTTGGTGCCTACACGCAAGCTTTTAACTTCGGAGACCTAATGGAGGACGATGCCAAGTCGGATGACAAAGTCAATTCCCTCAAGTAAGGATTGGTTGCTATGAAGTTCTCGAAAGAGTTCAAGCAACATATTAGGAATCCTTGGGCAAGGCACTTATCGTTAAGGTATACAGTAAATCGATAGGGTTTAACTTCCTTCAATCTAGACTTCTATCACTATGGAAACCAGCAAGCAGACTTGACTTGACTGTATCAATCAAGGCCACGAGTTCTTCCTTACTCAGTTGTCCCTCAAAGAAGACTATGAAGCGGTCCTGAAGAAGGGCCCATGGTTTATTGGTTAGCATTTCCTCTCCATTCGACCTTGGGAACCAAACTTTAGACCAACATTGGCAAATGTATCCTCAATAGTAGTTTAGATAAGGCTCAATGAGCTACCGATAGAGTACTACAATGCCAAAGCACTCCATCAGATCAGGAAAGCCATCGGGAATGTTTTAAGGGTGGATAAGCATACCGCATCGGAGGCAAGAGGCAAATTTGCAAGGTTGTGTATACAAATTGATGTTACTAAGCCGCTGGTCACAACAATCAGAATTGGGAAATTTGAGCAGCCAATGTGCTATGAAGACATTCAGAAGCTATGCTTTAATTGTGGGTGAATGGGCCATAAGAGAGAAAACTGTCCATATTCAATCCGCCGTGTTGCGACATCAAAGGAGGCGGAAAGGGTAGAGCCTAAGGAAGGTAATACTCAGTCACGCAATTCTCGTGGTTTTAATGCCACTAAGGCAGGAGAGGGGCCTAATGAAGTCGTGCATGAAAACGTTCAAGAGAACATACGGGAGGACGTGCAAGACAGTACGTACAGCCTATAGGTAGTGGTAACGCAAAGGAAGAGTGGGGTAAGAAATCAAAGGACCAGTAGGGGACCACATGGTCAGGAGAACAAGCAGATGAGGCAGCTACATTGAAGCGCTGAAAGGGATTATTGGGGTAACAAAGGGCTAGTAAGTGTTGATCTCAATGCTAGGCCTTCGAAGGAGACCAAAAGAAAGCTATCCTCACCCAAGTTTATGGCTGGAGCCCAGATTGCTAGTAGCATTAAAGGTATAGAGAATATGAGTGGGTCAAAGGCCTATAGGCCCTCAGGCTCAAGCCCAAAGTCGTCTGAGCTTGAGAAAATTGGACAATAGCCCGAACAGTTCATGTCGGTCACTAAGCCTAGTTAGCAAGCCTCAGTGAAGGGTAAAAAAGCAATTGCTTGCTCTAGGGCAACTATTAATGATGTTAGTAACATTATGGGAACTTCTGATCCTCAAGCTGCAGATAAGCTCTTTTTCTTCACCTCCTCGCCTAACCAAGTTCTCACCAATGGAAGATCAGAGCAGAGAACTTCTACTAAGCTTTAGCTCACTACCAGTGAAAGGTCGAAGGTGGGCCATCAATGTAGAGGGTACTGTGGTGGAGATAACGGAGGTGGTGCTTGCCAAGATTCATGCAAACCCGACCCGAGTTTGGGGATGGTCCAATCATAAGCTTTGGAGAGCATGGAAGTTGATTTTTCCATTGACCGAAGTGGCTGCAAAGGAAGGAAGACTTCCATGGTCGAATCCCGCATGGAAGGAAGTGAGCAATCCATGGTAGGAGTTTCTATCAGATATGCCAATGCCAGAGGAGGGTCGGCATTTGGTATGGGAATCCATACTCAAATTTCATCAATTTTGATGTTGTGTGAAATGAATCCCATAGAGACACTGTTAGAGCGAAGAATGTTTGAGGGAAAACCAATTTCCACCTTCCTCACGTTGGTTTTCGGTCTCCATGTCTAGTCATAGGAAATGGAGATGGGAGTCCTACAGCATAATTTGACACTTTGTCTTGGAGAAGGGCAGACGAAGGAAGTGCTAAAGTGACTGGGATGGAACTTGAGGGAGGAGGCAAAATCTCTACCTGCTGTTGATGAGTGCCCCACCCCTAAGCACATTTTCATCATGAATATTATTGTATGGAACTTCAGGGGCACTGAAGCCCGCCTTTAAAATTCATGTTAGAAAGCTAGTTCGCAATCATGATCCAGCTATTTTAATAGTGATGGAAACTCAGATTGGGGGAGACAGGGCGAAGGAGATTACGGATAATCTTCTATTTGATGGAGCCATACATATAGACAGCATTAGTTATGCAGATGGACTGTGGTTTCTCTAGAATGAAGATAAAGTAGAAATTACTCAGTTGGCAAAAACAGAACAGGAAATACATGTGGTTGTTAAGGTACGAACTTCTAACCTTAACTGGTTATTAACTACCATTTATGCTAGTCCTAGGTGTGCTGAAAGATAGGTATTATGGAGCAATCTTATGAAAGTGGCTGATCTTCATGATATGCCTTGGGTCAAGGCAGGGGACTTCAATGAACTGCTTATAGAGGATGATAAATTTGGTGGAAGGGGTGTGAGTGTGAATAGATCACTTTAGTTCAGGGAGTGCTTGGATAGGTGTAGTATGATTGACATAGGCTTTTCGGGTCCTCGGTTTACTTGGACTGACAAAAAGGAAGTTCAGGCTCTAATTCAAGAAAAAATAGATAGGTTTTTTGTAAACTCTCAATGGTGTTTGATGTACCCAGGAGCTAGAGTTGTTCATCTCACGAGGTTCCATTCCGATCACTACCCCGTTTTGATGGAAATGTAGCCAAGAGTGCATGAGAATAGGAAAAAATTGTTTAAGTTTTAGACCTGCTGGCTTTCGGATTGCACCTTCCCTAGAGTGGTTTTGCAGGCTTGGAGACAAACGCTAGATTTGGCTAAGGCAATTGAGACTTTTACCAAAGAGGCAACCAAATGGAATAAAGAGCAGTTTGGCAACATCTTTGCAAGGAAAAGGAATATTGTGGCAAAGTTGAATGGTATTCAGAAAGCAATGTCTGTGAAGCCTTCGACCTTCCTTCTTAACCTTGAGAATGATCTCCTTAGGGATCTTAATACTGTGCTGAATTTGGAAGAGGAGCTCTGGGCTCTAAAATTTAGAGTTAATTGGATGATTCAAGGAGATAGGAATACGGCCTTTTATCATGTGTCCACTTCGGTGAGAAGAAAGATGATCAAGATTATGGTGATCAAAGATTCAGTGGGGGAGTGGATTTCCCGGGAGGATATCAAAGAGTTGGTGAGGAGTGGGAATAGTCCAATTTATACCATGTCCTTCTCTATTGCTTCTTGTCTTCCTCTTATGATTACTCCTTGGCAAGCCAAGTTATCGAAGGAGGAAAAATGCAGTATCAATGGAGGGGCGTCAGAGGAGGAGATAAAGGCAGCGTTATGGTCGCTCAAACCTTTTAAGGCACCTAGGTTAGATGGGTTGCATGCCCCTTTTTTCCAAAGATTCTGGCTTACTGTGGGTAACCCAATAATGGACGAAGTAAAAAAGATTTTTTCTAATAGGAAAGTTCTAGATTACCTAAATACAACGCATATTGCCCTCATTCCAAAGACTTAAGGTCTGGAGACGCTAAGTGATTATAGGCCCATCAACTTGTGTAACATAGTATATAAAGTTGTATCGAAGATTGTTGTTGCCAGGCTGAGACCGTATCTTGATAAGCTCATATCCCCTTGCCAAATAGCTTTTGTTCTGGGTAGGAAGGGCATTGATAATGCCATAATAGTGCAGGAAGTCATCCATACTCTTAGCAAAAAGAAGGGGAAAGTGGGGTATATGGCGCTAAAGATTAATCTTAAGAAGGTGTATGACAAACTTGAGTGGAGTTTTATACGAGATATGCTTATGAGAGTTAATATGCCTATGGATCTGGTTGATATTATCATGAGTTGTGTGACGATGATCTCTACCTCAATTATTTTCAATGGGGAAGCTTTGGAGCCGATATACTCGTCTAAAGGGATTCGTCAAGGGGACCCCCTATCACCTTATCTTTTCATTCTCTGTATGAACTTTCTTGGACAACTTATTGAGGAAAAATGTAGAACTAACCTTTGGAGACCGATCAAAGTCTCACAAAGAGGACCCTCAATTTCTCATTTGATGTTTACAGATGATTTGGTGTTTTTTGCTAAAGCAAACCATGTGAATTGCTCTACCATTAGGGATGTCCTAAATTTTTTTTGCAATATGTCATGGCAAACAGTTAGTGAAGCTAAGTTAAGGGTTTTTTTTTCTCCCAATGTTGATAGGGATGATAAGGAAGGTTTTTGTGACATTCTCGGGTTTGCCTCTACTCCTTGCCTAGGCAAATGCTTAGGTATTCCTATTTAATAACTTGGCATGTCTTCCCATGAGTAAAATTTTATTCTAGACAGAGTGAAACAAAAGCTAGCAGGGTGGAAAGCCAATCTGCTTTCATTGGCAAGGCATGTTGTGCTTATTCAAGCTTCCTTGGCAGTCATTCCTTCCTATGTTATGCAGTGTGCCTCTTTCCCAGGCAGAGTGTTGGATGGCAAAATGTAACTAAATCTAAGGAGGAGGGTGGCCTTGGTCTTCAAATGGCAAAGGGAAGAAATACTACCCTCCTTGCAAAACTTAATTGGAGGTTCCACATAAAACAGGAAGCTCCTTAGGCCAAGGTCCTAAAACAAAAATATTGTATTGCTAATTAAGCAAATGCCACCAATGCTGATCGTCTTCCTTGTTCCCAGGTCTGGACAACCATAAAGCGAGGTAGAGAAGTCTTTAACAAAGGTAGCATATGGATTATAGGAAGGGATAGTAAGCAGAGTTTTTGGTATAGGAACTGGACCAACAAAGGCCCCATTTGTCAAATGATTCAAGACCCTTTAACCCGAGAAGCTGCCCATCTAAAGGTTAAGGATGCTATTATAGATTCAAGATGGGATTGGGATCGAATCCCTTTTGTTTTGCCTGCAGATATTAGGGACCTAATCCAAGCTATTCCAATGTCAATCACAAGCAAAGGGAGTGAAAGATTAGCTTGGATGGGAAGTGCCAAAGGTGGGTTTGATGTTAAAAGTGCTTGTTCTCTGAGTGTAGATTCTACTATTATGCCTCCTTTTTTTGTTGGTTGGATCTGGAAAATCAATACGTTGCCTAGGATAAAGACCTTTCTATGGAGGTGTGTGCATGATAGCATTGAAGTGAAGGGGTGCCTTGCAAGGAGGGGTGTAGTGAATGATGATATATGTCCCATCTGTGAAGAAGAAATGGAGTCGATGTTGCTTGCCTTGCAAGATTGTCCTCAAGTCAAATCTTCCAAATGAGTGATCTTCAAGAGTGGTTGGCATTGAATGGGAAAGCAGGCAATAGGACCATGTATGGGAGGAACCAGTGGAGAATGCTCTTTTCTTTTACAATTTGGATCATTTGGAAAAGTAGGAATCAGTTGATTTTTTCTTGCAAAGTGTAGAACCCGAACCTGACTTCTGATATTGTCAACCAAACAATTGAGTTTATGTATTGTGCCAGATCTCCAAGGAATCCAGTCCAAAGGGTGGTGATGAGTCAAAAATTTATGATCGTCATTAATCTGAGATCGTCATTAACCAAGAGAAGACATTACGCATTTGTTACACTCATTAATGACACAGTTTAATGGATGGAGCAACGGTCATAGAGTGAGCTGTGAACTTCAGACAAAGATTTTGTAACGCACTAGCTATTGAGTATAAATATAGCAATTCATTGCCCATTAATGAGGCACACAACTATAAAAAGAGAAGGCAACATAAGTTAAAGGTACACACAAAAATACTCTATGAAAATCACTCTCTAGTCAATTCTCTCTAAAATCCTCATCCCTCATTGACTTAAGCATCGGAGGCGGTTTGGTTAACGCCACACCGGCGTGTTACTCTTCCACCTAGTTCATTTTGCAAGTTTTCCTCCAACAGAGGCGACCCTAATCACAACTTCGTCCATCCACTACGACGAGAAGCTCCAACTGCTAATTTTTTGCATCATTAGGTGGTAATTACATGTCACTGGTAAAGACCACCTGAGGGATGGATGAAGCTGAATTCTGATGGGTGTGCTGCTAGGAGTCCGGGGTTAGCTGGTTATGGAAGCGTCGTGCGAGACAGGTATGGGGATTGGATTTTTGGGTTCTCAAGGCGTATATTTGTGGCTGAATTATGGGGATTAAGGGATGGCCTAATGTTGTGCAACAACCTGAATATTCTTTACCTTATTGTTGAATTGGATGCTAAAACTATAGTTGATATATTTGGTAGGAATGACTATGTAAATGACGTGCTTTCTCCCATTTTGGATGATTGTAGGATGCGCATCACCAAGTTTCACCATATACAATTTAAGCACTGTTATCGGCAAGCAAATCAATGCGCAAGACGCTCTCACAAGGATGAGTGCTAAACAAGAAGTAGATTTTAGGTCTTTTGAAAGTCCGCCTGTAGATGTTTTTAATGTTTTTCAGCAAAATTTTAATGGCTTGTACCTTAACAGGCTTTGTCCGAAACCCGTTGGAGTTTCTTAGTTTTTAATAAATCGCCTATTTCAACCAAAAAAAAGAAGAAAAAAGACCAAGAAAATAATGGACGTATAAAAGGGAGTAGGTAAATAAGTACTTTATATATATATTTCTTGGTCTTCTAGTTATTAAATGGGGACTTGAGAGTCTATCAATGGTTAGGAAGACTTGGGACAGGTGTTGGAATTGGAATATGGTGACAAATTTGACTCTAGCTAGCTTTAATTGCTTGACTCTAAAGTCTAAACACTACCAAATTCATAGAACTTCATACTAGGGGCTTGCTTTCACATTTAACTAAAAGACAAGGATGAAGGATCATTCCTTTTCTTTCTTTTTTCTTTCTTTTTTTCGCATTATCTGTGTTTGAGTATTTTTATGACTTGACTAATTTGATCAAGTCAAATGATCCTTCAATTCTTTATATATCATGCTTAATTTTTAAATTCCATAAATTCTTACCATCTCAATCCAATCTTGTAGGCCCTCTTTTTGATTGGAGTTAAAACCAATTTTAACAACCATAATTGTACCGAGCACAACTTGATCAAAACTTTTTTTCTTCTTCTTTTGATAGGTAAATTGCAGGGAAGAAGGGGTAGGTTTAATTGCTGAAACACAGATATGATGTTATTACTATTAAGTTATTATTAGGAATGACAACGAATCGAGTTTGGCGCAAGTTTTTTTATACCCAAAACTTGCCCCTATAACCTAAACTCAACCGGTTAACTAAACGGGTTTTTTTTATTGCCCCAAACCCGACCCTATGGGCCCCGCGGTCCAGCCTTGCCACTCTAAAAATTTTTCATTTCAAAAATATTATGTTTTCTAAAAGTCCATATATTATGTTTTCTAAAAGCCCATAAATATAGCCCATTTTTAAATTTGAAATCCAGCTCATACAAAACAAATAAAACATAAAGTTATCATATGAACCTCACTTGATTGCAATTTGCTAACTTAACAACTTGTGATAAAATTAGAAAAGAGTTACGTCTCTAGCATTTCTACCTCGTGAAGGGCCAAGTAAGAATATGTAAAGTATGTGACAGCAACAATTAAGGCAAAATGGAAGTTTGGCAGAGAATAGGTTGCTTATGCTATTATATTTGTTCATCTTAGTATTCTAAGATTTTGAAGGAGGTGAAATAACAAAGGGTTCACTGGTTCAAACTTTTCGAGTGATAGTCAAAGTCCAAATTGGAACAATCCTACTAGCACTTCATTGGAACTAGTCACATTTTAATAAATCAACTAACTAAAAAATAGCCGACTGGTGGTAATTTTATAATGCATTTATTGTCAAGGAGTGAATATTGAATACTATAGTCAAATCTTATTCTTTGTAATTTTGTAATAAAGAAAGAAGTCAATGGGCCCTTTTTATAATGAATAAAAATGATCATGAAGGAGAAAAAGAGAACAAAAAAGAAACTACAAGCTTGTGGGTAAATAAGACCATCTAAGATAGAGGTGATGGGGATGCTAAGTTGCAAACACAAAATGATACATTTAGTTATATGATGGGCCACAAAATTAACTTCCTAAAAGTGTGATTTACAAATCAACTAGTAAATGAGTTTAAGAACAGTAAAGTTCTAGTAGTGATATTGGTTATTTTCTGTAGATCAATGAGGAGAAGCTGATATTTTTTGAATCTAGGGGATGAAATTCAGTGCCTTGCTTTTATCTTCAAAAGGGGAACAAAGCTCTCCTTTCTTTTAAATATTGTGTACTGTTAATTGGCAAGGCCTATCTCTGATGGAAACCAGGAGTTTCTATTTTAGGAGTATTTCCAGAAACTAACATGAGCCCAAAATCAAATTGAATGGACCTAAACACTTTGGTCCAACTAAACCCCACTCAGACTGACCCAAAGGATGTCAGAAGCACATGTTCGATTGGGCTTATATTGGATCGAAATCACAAGCCCGCCACATTCAAATTTAAAGCCTAAAAAGGTAAAAAGCAAAGCGCCGAAAGCAAAAAACCCAACTGGACAAATTCTATTTTTTGAGAGTACGCATGGCCGAACTTTGCTTCGATAATTTATTAAGGAATCTGATACCAAAACCAGAAAGAAGAAGAAGAAAAAAGAAAAAAAAGAAAAAAGTTATTCAAGGACCAATAATGTTAGGATTATGTAATTTCACACACACTTTGCTGCAAGCCATAAGCAACAGATTAAGTGGCCGAAAAAAATGAATTGATTTATTGGTAGTGATAAAATGTTAGGTACAATCTGTCATATATAATAGTTATTGCAAAAAATATATAAAAAGTGTATGACACTAGTATTATTATTTTAGGGTTACACCTTTTACAGCTCATATTTTTCATAATTATCCTGGAAGAATGTAATTGGTTACTAATCTCATCACACATGTTTCGTGCATGCGATTAGGTTTATTTTTTAATGATCCTATTTTGTAGGAAAAAAAAAACCTATATTTTTATTTTGAGAATCTAATTTATCTATATTATTATTTTCTATACTATTATTTAAAAGGCTTCCCCTATTTGAAATCCCTTTTTTTTTTTTGTTCAAAAATGCTCATACACCTTTATCTTTAAGTAGAGACAAAACTAAAGGACAATCCAGTAAAAATACAACTTTAACTCCCACTAAAATATTGTCTAAAAAATAGGACCACTCTTCTGTTGAATTTCAAATTGCTTTATTTACTTATAAATTAGATTCTCAAAATAAAAATAAAAACTATATATATATATAATAATAATACAATTTTTTATTTTTTTATTTTTGCTAAAAAAACCTCATTGCATGCGTGGAGTGTGTGTGATGAGGCTAAAAAATAGGATCACTCTTATGTAGTCTTGTTGATTTTCAAATTACTTTTTCTACTTATAAATTAGATTATCAAAATAAAAATTATATATATAAAAAATATAAACACATTTTAGTGGGAAACTTTAAATTCTGTTACTCGTGTTTAGTTAATCCAATAAAATGACGTTACTTCATTTTTATTATGCCATGTCATTTTTAATTATTATATTTTTAATTTTTTTTAGGATACAAAAATAATGTGACATTATTTTATTAGATTAACAAAACAAGAGTAACAAATTTATGTAACACTTAACAAAAATATTGATGAAAAACTGCTATTGCAAACAAAATAAAATTTTAAAAAGTAAAATCTAAATTATAAAATTTTAAGCTATAAAATACAAGCATCTCAAACTAAAATAATAAAAAAAAAAAGAATGTAATTTACAATTTAACCTAAAAAATTGGGGGAATCCAGCTAACTAATTTAATTTATCTAACTATCTAGTTATTTAGTCACAGTTAGAAACGTTTTGAATTTCTAGCATCTCGAGCCTCTGAGGCTCGATTTTAAGGTTATAAACCGAGCCTCAAAGGCTCGGTTTTAGTATACTTACACTTCCTCCGTGGCATCCAACGTGGCTGCTGTACACATGGAAATCGAGTGTTATACACTCGATTTCCATAAACGAGTCTAATAAGCTCGATATTGGAGCCACGTGGATGCCACTCCGAAATCGAGTCTCAGAGACTCGGTTTGCTTAAATGAGAAACGAGTCTCTGAGACTCGATTTTGAAGAAGTGGTGACCAATTCTCCACGTGGCACACCAATCACGTCTGGGCCCCTAATAGACACAGATCTATATTTTTCTTGTCTGGGTCATGCGTTGAATACAGCATTTAGACTTTGACTCCAGACTTCATACAACTCTTATCTCTCAGTGAACATCTCATCTTTCACTCCTCTCTCATTCATATAATCTCAGCAGTTTACATCCAAAATGTCAGGTAAGTCTGTTGATTTTTTAGTGTATTTGCTAGTGTTGGTGTATATATTTGTGTATCATGAGTTTTGTTGCTTGATTTTGATATTTCTCTTTTGTTGTTGTTATTGTTTTTGTTTTTGTTTTGTGCAATATGGAGTAACATAATAAATTTGTAAAAGGTTGTAGTTTGTAAGTTGGACGATTGCTGCCTGAAAAGTAGAAAGATAAAATAGTAACTACATATACTTTCTTTTTGTTCTTTATTTTTATTTATTTTATTTATAATCATACTTTCTCTTTGTGTTTGGTAAGGAAATATGAAAGGTTTGATAATTTAATTTGAATTATATATATACCCCTATTTTATAAGAATGGATTTTTTTTTTTTTTTCCAAATCATCCATAAAAAATTGTATTAAATTAATATTAAGATAGAAACAAACAATTCATTGTGGGATAATTATATATATATTTCTTTACCAAAAATCTTAATAGAGAACGATATCTTCATTAAGAAAAAAAATTGAAGTTATTTTCACAATGCTTATTTAAAGAATAGAGAACGATAAATTATTACTAAAGAACGACAAATCTAACTTATAATTTCATATATATAACTGTGAGTGTAATTAGCATACCTTTTATATTTTGATGAACAAATCTAACTTATGATTTTGTTAGTTTGGCATTTGGACATCCTCATGACTTTTGTTATTTGGTTTGATATTTTTATTTATATATTTGTTAGAGCCGAGTTGGAATTTTGTAATGGGGGTAAGTTTTGTCTTTAGTTTTTTTATTTGTTTGAGTACGAAATGATAATGTTTGAGTGTGTTTGTATGTGATGTGGGGTAAGTATATGTAATTGTGGGGTGAGAAGTTGTAATTTTTGTAAAAGGTGTAGGTAGAAAAGGTTTTGTAATTGATGTTAAATGAAAGAGATAAAATATGTCAGTAACATATTATACTTGACTCTCTAATAGGTTCACAATCTTTGAAGAATATTAATGTAAATGTATACTACGGTGGTCCCCTTGAGAATCCTGGACAGATTGACGGATTCCCATTTAAAGGGCCGGGTATTGAATGCTACTACATGATGATACGTCGTAAGTTGAAGACGTTGAATGATCTGAAGAAGAAAATAATGGATGAATTAAATTTGAACCCTGCTTGGTATGATATCAAGATTATCTATCGTTACCCACAAGAAGTTCTTCATGACCGGATAAATTATGGGTATATGGCGATCAAAGAAGATAAACATGTAAAGATGATGTTCAATAGTATCCAGAAAATGCCCCAAGTAAATGCTGCTGAGTTGTACGTAAGTTCGGAACCGGTTGCAGAAGTTGATACTGAGATGGTGCAACAAACAACTATGTCTGTACAATGTACAGCCATAGATGATGGATGTACTACAATGGGAGGGTATGCAATGGGAGGTTATACGCTCCCATCTGAAGATTATGTTGTCAATACTGGTGAAACCTTCCATCCTGAAGAGACGCATTTAGAGGAGGAAGTCGAAGATCAAGACGAAGACGAAGATGATGCTGCAAATGATGGTGAAAATAATGATGATGTGGATGAGTATGAAGAGAGGATTGAGCGAGGTGACTTTGAGAATGATGTGGATGACCATGAAGTCATTCCTAATTTTGAAGAGGAAAATATGGGAATGGATGATGAAGGTGATGCAGACAATGATATTGGCGTCCAGCATGATACAAATACGAGCACTGGCTACAGACCTCCTTCCGACTCATTCTACGCAAATACTTGGGATAATATGGTTGATCCTTCATGTCTTCAGATACCATTGGTTTCTACTTGGCAAGATGGGATGCATTTTTGTAAAGGGTTGACTTTTCCAAATAAACAGGCGGTGAGACGTGCATTGATAATATACGCAGCAACTGATAATAGAAATTTTACAATCCGGAGGTCGACCACGACTAAATTGTGTGCCGCATGCGTTGACGACAACTGCAAGTGGTATGTTGGGGCATTTATGAAGTCTAAACTTAATGGTTTGTGGATGGTCACATCTTATATCGGTCCACACACTTGTATACCCTTTGGCCTGCGAAGAGACGGTAAAATGATGGATTCTAATTTTGTTGCATCAGAAATTGTGGGAAGATTGCGACAAAATCACACTGCTCGTACTGATGAGCTCTGGGAGATCATACGTACTAAATATAAGCACGAGGTTTCTTACTATAAAGTATGGGATGCAAAAAAAAAGGCAATTGCTAAGATATTTGGGGATTGGGAGGAGTCTTACCAAAGGTTGCGAAAGTTGTTGTTGGCATACTTGGATCAGGATTCGGGTACCCAGTACAGTTATCACACCATACCTAGGCCATTAGAAGGTACTGCGTTACTGCGCTATGTATATTGGGCATTCGCTCCATGCATTGCTGCATTCCAATATTGCAGACCAGTGATCAGTATTGATGGAACTCATTTATATGGTAAATACAAAGGGGTATCTAAAACAGATACTCATAGAAAGTGTTTTCCCCTCCGCTTTCACCATATTGGAAGCCGCCAAAAGATTGTAATGTTGGTATGGCTACAATGAAAAGCTTCTTGTTGAGTATCTACTCTTGCTTCTTAAGATTGGTTATTTCTGTATTATTCTTCATTTTATTGTCACGTACTCATTGGAAAATTTAAGCTATCCAAATCTATTGTTAACACAGTGCTTATTTACCAGGTTACTGTGCTAGTTTTTGTTATAATGTTGGCATGTGCTGTAATAATCTGGATTGGGATGGGAAATTATTCTGTTGATTCTGCACTCGTGACTCGGGTATGAACACAGTAATTTTAGTTCTACTTTTCCCTGTTGATATTGTCATATAATACTTGTTAATGTTCTTCAACAGAGTACTTGTTTGTCGTTGAACTGTATGTAATCATCATTACTGCAACATGAATTGAAGCATCCCAATGTTTGTGTATTTAATTTTAATCCATCATGCTGCACAGATGTAACTATTGTGTTCTAGACCTCTGGAAGGATATATAATCAGCTATTGATGGAACATATCTGTTATAAATGAGATCTCTAGTAACCTATTTGGGGCAAATAACAGCTGTAAATTTATACAGTAAATTAGTCAGGATTCCACTTGCAGTTTGTGAAAGTAGAGATATAGAAGTTGGGCTGGCAGAAGGAAAAACTCTTATTTTATTAGCTGTGAAGGAGATTTTTGAAGATCTAGTGGTTAGAATATTGGCTTTAGAGAGAGGTTATGCCAGTACTTATAAATTATCTTTTGACTTGAAATGGGTAACTTGTATTAATTATTTGTTCTCATCTTTTGCTCAACACAATTTTTTTTTTGTTAATTTTGGATACTAGACCAACACTATTTTAGTGATACAACAATCGATTGCCCTATTACTAGATTTGGGTGCTAGTAAGAAATGGTTCTGCTGCCTGTTACATCTCATGCTTGTAGAAAAACTAACCTTAGTGGCTTGACTTTTAACGTAATTATAGAATATTATTCTAATAATTTGCTTTAAAATTTCAATGAAAGTCTTTTCTCATGGTAAAGTAGGTTTAGTGTTCAAGTCTGATATAGAAGATTTCTGGTTTTTGTTTATAACTAACATGCAGTGAAGCCATGTGGCAATGATTTTACTCATCATGCAGGTGTATGTAGACTTTTTTTCCATAACAATACTTTTATTAGGAGGAGCATTAGCATGTTATGGTGAGCAACAACATTTTAATAGTCATTTTGTTTTTTCAATTTCTGTATCTGCATGTTACCTATTTCTTTCTTTGGTATTATGACTCAGTGCTCCTAGCCTTTTGTGTATTATTGTATCAGAATTGAAGATTTCTCTCAGTGCTACTGAGTTATTTCAATTTCAAAATTAGATTATTTAGATGATTATGTATTTGATTGTGTTTCAAAGCTAAACTTTTTATAAACTCTGTCATTACTCATCATTTATTCATAAACTTTTTATAAGAATTCATAAACTTTTTACACTAACAAACATCAGAAACAGAAACCCAAATACCCACATAAAAAAAGAAGCAGAAACCCACCACCCAAAAAACCAATCTATCACACCAAAACAAATTGGACCTCTAAAATCAGCTAAACAAAACAAAACAAAAATGAAAATGAGTACTTCAAAAATATAGGCAAACCAAGTCGAAATATTAAATTGAAGGGTTCGAAATTGAATGCTAACCTTAAATCAAACAAAGACAAACACTGGTGAAGACGATGGATGATCGGCGAAGTGATGGAGTAGGAGAAAAGGGTCACTGACGGATGATCGGCGAAGTGATGGATGATCGGTGATGACGGAGTGGGGTGAGAGAGAGGTGCGCTGAAGCGTGAGAGGGAGGGAGAGGGTGATGGTCTGTGTGGCAGAAACAGTGAGTGTGTGGCAGAAACAGTGAGTGAGAGAGAGTTTACTCGTTAAATTTGAAAAATATCCTATTTGAAACCGAGTCTGTGAGACTCGGTTTCCAGATTTGAAACCGAGTCTCACAGACTCGGTTTCCACGTTTTCAACCAGAGGTCCAAGTGGAAGCCACGTCAAAATCGAGTCTTAAATACTCGATTTTCACGTGGCGTCCACCTGGACCTCCTGCCACGTCAGGGTTAATGCAAACATCAAAACCGAGTCTTAAAGACTCGATTTATGGCTTTAAAATCGAGCCTTTAAGACTCGAGATGTTAGTTAGTAGTATTGTTAACAAACTAGACCTACTAACTAAATGGTTAGCAAATTATGGCTAATTAGCCATTTCGTTCTAAAAAATTGCTTTGTTTGAGATGTTTCATTCATTGCCATCTGTAGCAAGAAAAAACACCGAATGTGGGAAAAGCCGCCACGTGTCACATTAGCCCCAATCGTCCTCACTCTCTCACATAGAATAGAATAGGTCTCACTTCCTATTATCGAAGAAAACTGAAAATACCCCAAATTCCCAAAACCCACCCACAGATCTAAGTATCCAACTCCCCAAAGAATGGCACTGGAATGGGTTGTTCTAGGCTACGCGGCGGCCGCAGAGGCCATAATGGTCCTACTCCTAACGGTCCCAGGCTTGGAAGGCATCCGTAAAGGTCTGATCGCGGTGACCCGCAACCTGCTGAAACCGTTCCTGTCCATAGTCCCATTCTGCCTCTTCCTGTTGATGGACATATACTGGAAATACGAGACCCGCCCGAGTTGCGAGACCCCCGAGTCTTGCACTCCCACCGAGCACCTCCGCCACCAGAAGTCCATCATGAAGAGCCAGCGCAACGCTCTCCTCATCGCCGTCGCTATCGTCTTCTACTGGCTCCTCTACTCGGTCACCCATCTCGTTACTCGCATCGAACAGCTCAACCAACGCGTCGAACGCCTCAAGAATCGCGACTGATTTCGCCGTCTCCGTGTCCGTGTCCGTGTCGGTAGCCGTGTCCGTGTCCGACAGATAAGTTAACCGTTGTTATGTAATGTGTTGTTTCACAAAATTACATCTTGCTCTGGTTTGGACTTTTTTTTTCCCCCGTTTAATGCTAATTACAGTTGTTTTCATTTGGATTATTTCTTGATTCTGTGAATTTTTTTTTTTTTTTTTTGGTTGTGGGTCAAAATAAAGAATGAATGGTTGATGAAAATAGCAAATGGATTTGGGGCTTTTTGGTTATAGTTTTTAGGGATTTTGATTCTAAGAACACATTTTGGCTTTGCTTCTCCTGTTTGTTGCATTGATTTTGGGTAGTGTTTTGGTTTTATTATGGAAAATGGACATGGTTAAACTTGTAATAGTCTTTTAAGTGTTCAGATTATGTTTCTAATTTTTGTTTGGATTCTTTATTGATTCTGTGATGTGTGCGGATGACAAAAATAGCAAATGGATTTGGGGCTTTTGGTTTTATGTTTTAGGGTTTTGATCCTAAGAACAAACTGAGAGGCCTTGATTTTTCCTGTTTGTTGTATTGATTTTGGGTAATGTTGGGTTTTATTGTGGAAGAATGTTTATTCTGTATGGCCTGATATGCATTGGGCTAATGGTGTATTAGAACTAGATGGAATGAGAGTTGCTTAGAACAAATTGATAGCCTAATTATTTATACTAACTAGTGTTTAACCCGCGCAATGCGCGGGATCATTTGAAATCTCATAAGTAGAAGAGAAATTTGGCTATTATTTAAATCTTTTTAAACTTTATCCAGCTGATTGCTTTCACATGTTAAAAACATGGTGAAAATAGCACTAAGTTGAAAATTCCATATGATCAATGACATAGAGTGGAATATTAACTAAAATCTAAGTGATAATCAACTTTGTATAAAAAAAACATTACACTTTCAAATTTCAAAGTTCTACAATTTCAATCACTCTTCAAAAACGGCAAATCAGGTAGGATGAAAAATAGAAACTGAAAACTAAATTGAATTTTGTAGTTGCTATTTTCCCTTCTGATCTTAGCGTGCTAGCTGCTTATCATTTTGAATAGTGATAACACTTTCTTTTTTTTAGCTCTCCGTCTCCCTTTGAATAGTAAGCAGTAAGTCATTGGTAAGTCCTTCGTTGTATTGGGGATCCCTAAGCAAAGAATACCCACTACACCACAACCATACACATCCCACAAAGTCTAGTTCAGAATCAGATCAATAGGATGCAAAAGAAAAAAAAAAAAAGAAGTGTAATAATCATTTGATCACAAAAACGAATCCCTCATTTTAAGTAATCAGCAAATTTCAGATTCTAAAAGGCCAAAAAACTACACTACAAATCATATTATAAACAAAACAAAAACTCTCCTCTTTTACAATCAAATTTAAGAAATTTTTACAAACATTTAATCTGGCCTAAGCAATTACAGGTATTGACTTTACCCCAAAATGTGTAAACAATTGTACCAGAACTACAATTGAACTACTTTCTTAAACCTCCAACATTCTGGTTGCTAATATTTGGTTTTTGAAGTTCCAAGTTGAGAAAATTCGAGCCTCTGACATTGCTAAAGCTCATAACCCAACCTCAACGTTAAGAGTATTGCAAATGTAGTTTTACCTCTTAAAAAATTGTGGAAAGTGCTTTCATTTCTCAATGTCAATTTATCTAGTCAAGATCCTAATCATCCTATATATACTTATTAGAGACTCTAGATTATTTTCCTTCACATATAAGATGAGTCTTTGAACTTTGACTATCTCTTATTTGACACATGAGACATATTTCCATGCATCAACGTAGTTCTTTATGTTTTGTGACTAAAGAAATCTGCTGTATCTAGGAAATTTAAAACTCATCATGTATAGAGTTGTTTTGTCTAAAGTAAGAAGCCTTCTTGAGTTTTTTTTGATAAGTAAGAAGCCTTCCTGAGTTTTGTTCTTTATTTTATGTTGAATCGTTCTTTCCCATGTCTACATATCACCGTTCAAGAAAAATTTGCATAAATCAAGTCTTAACAATTCCAAATTAGCAATTGGTATTCACAAAAAAAATTATAAATTTGAATCACAGCAGATCTAAAACTTGCTTGAAAAAAGTTATATTATCATCTACCATTCCTATGAACCACAATGAACAAAAGAATGAGAGCATAGAATATTTAACAATGAATAAATTTTAAAAAACATATCTTAATCATTTGATCATGCTGTTAAAGATTACAGCAAATCAAGTGTCAAGGAGAAAATATAATAAAATATCAATTTCATGATGTTCGAAAAACAACAATCATTACCCAAAACAAAAACTTGATCACCCAAGCTTTTCTCCAACTCCCATCGACCACACTCTTCATCCATCTTATACACTTTGAAATCAACCCCTTTGGGACCATCACAGTATCTACATTCAATCTGAGTTTATGGTTTGGAACATTAAAAATCTTATCATATTAATATGGAATTGAAAAGAGTAGAATTCAAAAGGATAAGAATGATAGTAAGGCTGTCCTAACCTGTCAGCTTTATCCAGCAATGTTTCTTGAGAACACCTGGTGAATATTACAAATCTGAATTTTAACGAAATAACAGGATAAGAAAGTTTGTTAAAATTACCCAATTTTCATATTTTAAACAGTTTAAAACAAGAACATATGTATATTGGAGATTTAAATTGATAACTCGTAAAGGAAATATGACAGTCACAGTAACTTAACAGTACAATCAGTTTACTCTTCTTAAAAATAAAAATTAAAAAAAAAAAAAAAAAAACAATACAATGAAATACATGAAGACTCATAGAGTAAGGTAGTATATACATTAGAGTTCAGTTTTTTTCTTCTTTGATGCAATTTGCTTAGTACCCTTTTGACGTTTTTGATGCATTTGGAGCGGCATTCTTTTAGGTCTTTCAACAGATGTTTCTCTTATTTCTTTTTTTTGACTGGCTATGTACTTGTCCTTCCTTAATTTTCTTACAATTTCCTCCATTGTGTCCTTCCATCAATTGCATTCTTATGTATCAGTTAGATATGTATAGTAAATTATGTGTAGACTAATGCTTGAATCATATAGTAAGCAAGGTGAAGTAAGTATGCTTCAATTACCTGATGTTCTTCAACTTTACGTGAGTCATTTTGCTTATGTGAAATTTTCATCTCCAAAATCTTTGAAACCATGTAATTTTCTTTTCCATACTTCAAATTATATTCATCAAGATGCAGTTGGAACAAATATTCATTGCCAATTATTTTTTGAATCTCTTTTGGTAAAATTTTCTCATCTAATTTCAAAATTTGTATGAACAAAGTATCATACAATTAGCAAAATATGTATTAAAACTTAAGTTTTCAGATAATAAAGATATAGGGCTGACATTTATATATGAAATTACCTCTTCTTGCATCTCTGCAAGTTCTTTTGCAGTCTTAGATATAATTTTCTCAGCTCCTTTGTCAAATAATATGAATGTGGTTGAACCGGTCTCATCTTGTACTTGGACTTGGACTTGTATCCTATAGCTATTTTAGATACAAAGTTGTTAGTAAAATATTATATATATTTTGTGTGTGTTTGAGAATTTACAAATCAATTTTTTTTTTTTTAATTACCTTGTGACTGCAAACTTTGGCTCATTTTTACAATGTTCACACCATAGAACTTTTTTGACTTGTTTCACTTTCGTTTTGCATATAAGACATGCAACATAATACCATCCATATTTGTTGTTGATATTAATGATTTTGGCATTGCATGTTACCAACAAGTCCTATAATGCAAAGTTTAGTCAGTTTATAAAATTATATCTTATTATAAAACACATAAACAGTTACTAATTATGATAAATTCATAATGTCATAATATAGTTGATACCTTTGTCTCTGAGTTCCATTCTAAGTCCTTTATTTCAGCAATTTTTTTTATTATTATTTAAGGCAAGTACACCATCTTGTATTTTAGGTAGTCTCTTCGGCAGTATATCTTTTACGTTTATGTCCATTGTGGTGTATCTAACCAAAAATTAGGTATAACTCATTAAAACAATAACAGAACAGTTTCTATATGTATATTTATCTAAACTTACATATATCTAAACAAACTGAAATAAACATGTCTTTCTTAAAGTTACCTGCTTTTTCTTTTTCTTTTTTTTTTTCTTTTTTTTTTTAATTATCTATTTTATACAATTTTATGCTATCTATCATTTAAGGAATATCGCTAAGTACACCCTTGAAAAGAGAAAGTGTAATAGTAGTTACTTGTTTCTAATTTCTGCAACTTCTGAAATGTCTAAATTGACATACAGCTTTGTTGCAAAAGTGGATGACAGTTGATAGTCACCTACAAAAAAGTTGTAAAATTTATAAGCATTATAGATACATAAATATTATGTATTTAATAACTGAGTTAATCAATTGTTACCTTTGAAAGTTTTCACAATAGTTGAAGTGACTATTACAACGAATGGCCCTTTATTTGTTTTGTAGAAATCATCATCTATTTGTTGTGCAGTATTTTCCCCACAAAGTTGTTTGAACTGATTTGTTCCTGAAGTTGTTTATATGTAAGTTTGAGTTATTTAAAAATTATAACATATGAGTTTTTAAAAATGTATATATATCTTACTCTTCTAACAACAGTTGAATGTTTCTCATCTTTGTTGGATGCCCTCTTGTTTTGATCTCCTCAATGGCTCCAATGCAGTCCAATATTCCAATCACATCGGGTAAAAACACATTTTTTTTAAAAAAGAGTCGGTATTAAGTTATGAATGCATTGTTTTTTAGCTTTGTAAAAGTAGATGCTTGGCTTGTAAAACAATTAAAATTACCAGTCAAGTAAGTAGTGTCATAGCAACGGAAAGCTATTGTTCCATAATTAGCAAATTCAAATTGGGATTGAGGTATTGAATGATCAAATCCGCTGAATTTTGAGATTGAAGTTGTTGAATTGAAAAGTATTTTGAGTTTGTTATATACTGGACAATAATTCCCTTTATTTTCTTCAACCAAGAAATTTGTAATTGAATATATGCTCCCTTCATTAAGTTGTGGACGATAACTTTGAGCAAGATTCTATCTTATGCTTGCATGTATCAATGTTTCCTATGAACATTTTAAATGAATTATCCCTTAATCAATAATAGCAGTACATAACAATCAATTTACATTAACTTGTTGCAAATTTTAATAAAATAATATTTGTAAAATTTATTCTAAAAGAAATCAAATATGAATTTACCTCTTTGTCAACCAATATCATATCAAGGCTGATCAGGTCATGGTTGTTTGCTATATTAATTGCATCCCACATTCGTAAAACTCTAACTTTCACTTTTGAGTAATCTTTGTCTCTTGATATTTGCTTCAAAGCTGTGTACTCCATATTCGTATGACTTTGTATTATCTGTACAATTTAAATATCAGTAATATTTATATATCATTATAGAGTAAAATCTATCATTTGTAACATTAGGGACAATCTAACTTATATTATTGACAATTTCAAATTAATGAACAGTATGTATTACGTCTGCATAAACCATTCAGTGCAAGGGGAATAAATTAATTGGGACATAATAATTATACATGTCAATTTAATTCAAAATAAAGTTTTAATTGAATCAAAATAAAGATGACATAAACAGGAAAAAAATGGGGCTCTTCCCACGTTTCAGTTTGATTTACATAATAAAAATCTGTAAAGCGAAAACAATAGTTAATCAATACAACAATCAAACAAAAAGAACTCAAGAAAATGAAAAAAAGAAAAAAAAAAAAAAAAAAAAAAAAAGGAAAATTAGAGAAAAAGGTTGCTAAGCCTTAAACCTTATTGAGTAATGCAACAAAACAATATTTAATATGCAGTAAATAATTCTAGGGAAACCATAATTTTTGTTCATGGAAAATCATCAACAAATTTACACTCTTCAGCGTTCGGTAAAACATAAGGACAATCGGGGAAAAAAAGTGCAAATCTAACAAAAATCTATCAAATAAAAAACAAATCTAACTTATAAAACAATCGAAAAAAAAAAGAACTTCATAAACTTAAAAAAAAAAATGTCGGAAAAGAAAAAGAGACAGAAAAAAAAAAAAAAAAGGAGAAAATTAGAGCTTATATGTTTTTCAATAGAGATAAAAGAACCCTAGAAATTTAAATTCAATAGAGGGAAAATGATATGTGGGTAGTTATAGACAATTGGGAACAGTAATTGAATAGAAAGAAAGAATAATCACCTTCTAAATAGTATGTTGTTGCAAAGAAGGCCTCTAAATAATTTTTTGTTGCAGTGAAGGAATGGCGGTTGAAACAATTGAGGGAGGAATTCTCTATTTGTGTTTGTGTGTTTGGCCGAACAAGGGTAGCGCTTGAAGATTTAAGTTATCGCACCACTTGATTATTTTATAGAAAGAGCCCATTTGCTTTATTAAGGATGTGGGCATTGAGTACTTTATGGTTCAATGGCCCAATTGATAAAAGAAACAATGGGCTTGGGTATTGTCTCAAAGAATAAGCCCAATTTCTACATTGTCTTCTAAATATCATGGGCTTATTTTATACCCAATCGCTTCATTGTCTTCTAAATATCATGAACTTATTTTATATCCAATTGCATTTTATATAAAGTGTACTGATTGTTGTGGGATCCAAGTTTTAAAGTATGTTTTTTGGTTTTCCAAAAAGGAAAAAAAAAAAAACATCTATTTTAAAGAAAATAAAATATCATAATAATGATCATTTTGTAAGAATTCACAGATAAATAGCTACATATTAAAAAAATTTAGTATCTAAGAAAGTAAATATATTCAAATAATTTAGGGTAAATATTTGAAGTGAATATTTTATATTAAAAGTATTAGTTAAATAAATTTAATTAAATAAGTATGTTACTAATGTATTAGAAATTATAAATTTTAAAATTAAAGATTTTAAAATAGCACTCAAAATATCAAAACCAAAATCAGAATTTAAAAATAATTTATCATCATGGGTTTAGTATTTCTTAAATTTTAAGATTTATCTCTCTCTATCTCTCTTATATGTATTATCTTTGCATTTTTTTTTTTTTTTTGAAAAAAGGCAGTAATATTACTTATGAATTAATCATATTACTTATGGTTGCTAAGAGAATTAATCATAAATTAAACTACAATTAAATAGTTCATTTTTCTCTTTTACACTAATATTACTATTACTTATGAAGCTCTTCTAATTAATACCATGTTTATGCCTCTTCTTCAACTTGAATTTTTGCCCAAAATATGGAGTTTGGACCATCCATTCAACACACTATTATTTTAATTTTTTGAACCTGTATCCAGCTAAATACTGTTGAAGATATTTCTTCAATAATTTAAAAATACAAATATTAAAAAAGAAAAAGGTTGCAATATTTGGTTGCAATATGGATACAAAGGTTCATATATGTCAAAAGAATGGCTAAAGCAACCTGCCTTTGTTTAGTCCTTTACTCCAACCTCACGCACATATATTGCAAACCTCACTGACTTCCCCAAAATTTTCTTAATTGATGATGTGATGGTACTAACAGAAGATACCAATCAGGTTTGTTCTTTGTTCTCATTCTGAAAATCCAATTGACTTTGTTGTTGGCAAGCAAATCAACTTCAATAATTTGTTGTTTAACATGACAAATAAGCTACAAAATATTTAACTTCTAAGTGTGAATCATGTTGCTAGCCATATGTGCATGGCTAGCATTATAGTAGGGATGTTAGGAAAAAAAAAATTTAATTAGGTGGCATAACTATTATTCAATATCTATGAGAGGTAGTGTTGTATTTTCCAATATAGTTTCAGGTGAATTTTGTTAAATCATATTTTAGGTGAATTTTGTTCCATATCATCTATTAGTTCCAAAACTGTACTTCTGATGCGGTCATTTTTTTAAAAATATTTGTTCCATACAATAACTTTTCTAATTGTGTTCTTGATTAAATAAATGTTTTGTGCAGACATACTATGATATTACTTCAGATAGTTATCTTGATTTCATAAAGAACTATCTGGTTGGGATTGGACCTTGGAAGGATACAATTGTTACTACAAAAACAATTATTTGAATGAAATTACAGATCTTGTTGCCAAAGCACATGCTTGTGGCCTATAGGTGTGTAGCTTTAGCTTTGTGGTCATGCCACATTGGCTGCTACACACACAATCTTTGAATGTATTCTATAGTGTGAAACTCAAACAAAATCTAATAGCAATCACATTCAATTAAATTAAATGAATTACATACAATTTCTATAAATTTAATAGCAATCACATTCATTGTTTTATAAATGAAAATTCACCTACTAGCAACCATAAAGTTACAATAACAAAAATACATTACACTTTCAGATTTCAAAGTTTTACAATTTCAATCACTCTTCAAAAACAGTAGATCAAGTAGGATGGAAAACAATTTTGAATAGTGATAATGCTTTCTCTTTTTTAGCACTCCGCCTTCCCTTGAATAGTAAATGGTAAGTCATTGGTTCAAATCCAATAATAAGTAAAACAAGCTGAAACCCTTGTTTTTGCTAACATGACAGAAAGTACAGACTAGCAGTAAGGAGTCAACTAAATGGCCAAAGTATTGGTAAGTACTTCGTTGTACTAGGGATCACTAAGCAAAGAATACCCACTGCACTACAACCATACACACCCCACAAAATTTAGTTTAGAATTCAGAAAGTTACATGTCAGAAATTATAGTATAGTTCTGAAAAGAAATAAAAACAAAGTCCCCTATTAAAGAGAATGAACCATAAGATCAATAGGATGCAAAAGAAAAAAAAAAAGGAAGTGTAATAATCATGTGATCACAAAAACGAACCCCTCATTTTAAGTATTCAGTAACTTTCAGATTCTAAAACGCCAAAAAACTACACTACAAATTATATAAAAAACAAAACAGAAGCTCTCCCCTTTTATAATGAAACATCCCTCTTCACCCATGTATGAATGGTTCAAGGAAATCTCAATCTTGACATAGATGAATCAATATACTTCCTTAAAATACTAATGGATGAAATCATGAAACTCCATTAACTCATTCTATAACCCACTAATAGATACTTTTTAAGTAGGAAATCAATCAGACATAGATCATGATAGCATATTTCAATATCATAATTACAAAATCAAACGGTACCAAAATATTTTGACCAACCAATCCAAAGAAATATAAAAAGCAATACAAATTCTGTTAGATTCAAGCAGTAATATAATAATTGATAAGAAGTAAATCACAGCCCAAACTCTAGCCATGGTTTAATAGTTTAGGAAGTTGAATACATGAAGTTTGGTTTTTTTTTTTTTTTTTTTTTTTTTTTTTTCTTTTCAAGTGAGGAAGGGGAGAGATATGAGCTCAGGTTCACCCAATGGGGAGATAGGACAGTGCCGCCAAGCCATAAAGCTCGTGGCTAACTTTGATTTAATTTTTCAGAATAATTAAACAGAATTAGTTGAAGGCCAGTTACCTGTAAGTCTCTAAGGTCAATATTGTCATGGGCAGGTCTATTTGAAGGAGCAATGCAGTCTTTAAATTCCCAAGCTGCTTCTAATGTAATATTTGTAATTTGTTTTATCGTCTCAACAGAAACCATTCGATTTTCCACGAAGCAGCTCATATATATGGCCCAGAACAGCACAGAGTTCAAGGACAATCCATAGGAGAGATATAAACCAACATGTTCTGCATGAAGTAAGAATAAATTAAATAGTTCATTTTTCTCTTTTACACAATATCTGAGATCTCTTACTAAATCCAAGATCTTTTAGATAATCCATTCAAGCATTGTATTACTTCTATGCTCTTCACTTTTTACTCAAACTTGTTTTAATAGCTCAAATTTAAACAATCACAGCAAAAACAAACCTAAAGAAAGCATGACCAAAAACGTATAAAGCTTTCACCTTTTTTTCTTCACTATATTCAACTATTGATGCTTATAATAAGGATAAGATCAAAATAAAATTTCAGTTATTATTTCAGTTAAGATCAAAAACCAAAACTCACAGCCTTTTGAAAATACAGAATTGTAATATCCCCAGCCTTAACTCTCAACTACAATAATGTGTGATCAATTTTCCCTTCATGTTCAGCCACATAAGGCCAAAGAAAGAATTATAAACATATGAGGTTCCCTAGAAACAATTAAAAATTATTATGTCAAAAAAAATGTTAGGAATGTATGAGTTAATTAAACAAAATAGTTCTGCAAGTTCAAGATGCAGATATGGGGAAAAAAAAATAATTTATTTTTGTATCCATTTTTTTAATATTATTTTCTGTTTAAAAAAAATTTAAAACTTACCTGCTAGTCAACCGATATCATAGCAATATTGATCAGATCATGTTTGTTTGCTACGTTAACTGCATCCCACATTCATTGATATCTACTTCAAAGTTTTGTACTTCATTGCAATATGAATCTATAATATTAGAACATTTTAAACATTAGTAAAGATTATATACAACAATGGAGAAAAACGAACTGTTTACAATATAAGTGACAATCTAGTTTACATTATAAACAATTTGAAATAATTTTAACAAATAGTATGTGTTACCTTTAGACAAATTATCGAATATTTCTTTGTAGACAATGTTTTTTGAATGAAAACGATCACCATAATCATTTTCTACAATTAGTATCCTAAGGCCATCTTTACTTGTAACTCTAGATACGGCAACATATAACTGTCCATGACTGAAAACTGGCCTATCTAAATAAAGCCCAACACGCTGCAAAGATTGACCTTGGCTCTTATTAATTGTCATAGCAAAGCAAACTGATATTGGAAACTGCCTTCTTTTTAGTACAAAGGGTCATTTGGAATCAAAAGGGGATAAGACTATTCTTGGTATAAACACTTTTTCTCCAATATGAGTTCCTGATATTATTTGAGCCTCCAAAACCCATTTTGATAATTGAGTGACCAAAAGTCTAGTACCATTACAAAGTCCATTACTTTGGTTTAAATTTTGAAGTACCATTATTGGCAGACCTACTTTCAATCTGAGTTTATGGTTTGAAATACCAAGGACCTTCAATGAATTGAGAAACTCTATTGGATACATGACATCTTGGTCTAGAATGTTGCTTGAAGCTTTACATAATGAATCTGCACTAAGATATGTCTCTTCATCAACATTAATAAGATCAATCATGTAACCATTTATGTCTTCAACTACTTCATTTGTCAGAGCTAAAATTGCTCTCTCTTCTAAATACTTGGAATCATTGAATTTTGTATTGAAGTCAGGATAGGTAGCTTTTACAATATCGTTGAAAGGATGAGCACCAGGCTGAATTAGTAAATCATGCGGTATTTCAATCAATGCTTCCCCTTCACTATTACTAAGTTCACCATCACTAATTTTCAATATCCATTTAGCAAATTCCCTTGCTGCAATATCACCTGGGCTTTGTGTCAACCTCATATTTATTTTCAGAATGAAAACTTTGCAACTGTTCCATAATGATGACTTGTTAATTGATGCTTCAACTATTTGTTCTCTTCATCCTTTAGATACCACTGGTAATATTTGTTTGAAATCACCACCAAGAACAATAGTTTTTCCTCCAAAAGGTGTCTCCCCACTATTTGAGTTAGAAAAACGCAATGTATCTCTTGATGACCGATCAATAGCTTCAAAACAATTTCGATGTGCCATAGGAGCTTCATCCCAAACTATAAGACTTGCTTTTGTCATAAGTTCTGCAATTTGTGAACCTTGTTTAATACCGTAAGTTGAACTTTCTGTTATATTTATTGGTATTTGAAATCTTGAATGAGTTGTTCTCCCTCCAGGCAACAATAATGCAACAATTCCAGATGATGCAATTGCAATGACAATCTTCCCTTCTGAGCGCAATCAGCATATAATGGTTTTCCAGAGATAAGTCTTTCTAGTTCCTCCATGCCCATAAACAAAAAAGAAGCCACCTTTATTCTCTAAAACATAATTAATTACTTCATCATATATATTTCTTTGATCAATATTAAGACCAGTAAGAAGTTTAATATGTTCTACTGCCAAGGAGTTTCTATCATAATCCAATTCTTCTTGTAATACTCTATTGTTACTTTGTCTGAGAAGTAATGTATTTGGATATGGTATTGTCTCAAATTCATGCAAAGACCTGCCATTCTTTATCAAAATCTGCTCAATTTCACATAGTGCATAGTTTTGTAATTGGGAGTCATCAAGATGTAGGTTGTCATATTGTAAAATTGTTCTTTGACGATGCAGAATGTCCTCAGATAACAACTGCCAATTTGAAATCCATAATTTATATGGGTCCGCAACCTCACAAAAAATCAACATTGTAACAAAAAGTTCTCGTAGTTGTTTCCCTGAAGCCCAGTACGATGCATGATTCAAAGCTTCATGCCACTCTTTATCATCATCTAGCAAACCAAGTGCATAACATGTTGATCTAAAAGTTGGATACACAACATTATTTATAGTTCTCATTTCCTCAAATGATCTAATTCCTTTAATAACATTGAGTAGCATCCGCAAATAAAACCGTTCTCCACTTGCAAGATGAGCATAATATATACGCCCAATACATCTTCCAAATTTTCTCAATTTCCATTCTTTGTCTCTTCTATGCCAAACCCATTTAGTAGGAAATTCAGAATAAGTCAATTCCCTTGCTTCTTCATACAATGCATTCGCTTTCATCCACTCTGTAAATTTGCTTTTTCCGATACCTAGCTTGTCCACAACATTATTTAAATAATCAGTATCTTCAAAAACAACTGGTTGTTTGTCTATGAAGCACGGGTGCATTTTGGGACTCGGGTGTGGGTGCGGGACTTGACAATTTTTGAAAAAGGTGGATGCGGGTACGGCAGGACTCAGGGATTAAAAAATTATTAAAAATATTTTTATTTATATTTTTAATATATTGCTAAGCATACTTTTTCACATTATACAAACATATCAAAGATTGAAAACTAAGATATTAACTAAATAGTTAATATATTAACTAAATATTAATATATTAATTAACTAAAACTAAGATATTAACTAAATACTTTTTCACATTATAGTTAATATATTAACGAAATAAAACTAAGATTGAAAACTAAGAAAGACTCACAAATCACAAATCACAAATCACAAATCAAATATCAAACTAAGATTGAAAGCTTTATATCATTACCTGAGTTAAGAATGCATGAGAGAGAGAGCTGAAGAAAGAATGATGAAGTGAGTCAAGTGACTGACTCGGCACTGGCTGAGTGTCTCACAGCAAGCAGAGACAGAGGCAGAGAGCACACAGAGAGTGAGAGACGAGTGAATGGCGAAGAGAGTGAGAGGTAGAGAGTTGAATTTGGTGTGTTTGTGTGAAGTGAGCTAAAGGAGGGTTTAATATTTAGTTTAAATGGTGCGTTTTGCACCCTTTTTTTTTTTCTTGAATTTCGGCCAGAATCAGCCGTTTCAGCCTATACAGCCCGAGTCAGAGCCGCGTCGGCGCGAGTCGGCTTAAAAAAAACAAATGCCAAGTGGCATGACGTGGCGGGACGCGCGGGCAACGGTATCCCTTGCACATCGCCGCGTCCCGCCGCGTCGAACGCGGGTACAGCACCTCTGGTGCCGCGTCCGTGCTTCACAGTTGTTCATCTTCATTATGAAAAATGATTCTTTGAACAGTAGGCTCTCAATGGTGAATTGCAAACTCGAATATCCTCCAACGTGCCTCTATGGCAGACACATATCTACAATTTAAATATGTCTTAACATCATCAGTATCTGTCATATGTTGCACTCCAGTAGAATAATCAATATATAAATTTTCTTCAAGAATCAAAGCACAATTAGGTCCTTTTGTTATATATTTAAATAAGTACTTGATAGATCTTGAACGATTACACCACTCAACATTAATGTGTGCTTAAAATTTCACCAATAACTCAATATTCTGTGGAACTATAAATCGATTATCAAGTTTGACTTCATTTCTTTCAACAAATCTTCCATTATTCCTTCTTCTATATATTGGGAAGCCATCTTCATCAACAGTGGTTTGCGAACAAAATTTTTTAGGGAAGTGCTTTGTACATTTTTTTTCAATCATACAACCTACCCTTGAATTAATAGAGCCGCAAGGACCATGGACCATATATTGTTTGACAACTTCATAAACTAAAGGTTCTTCATTCAAATCTGGAATTTCTGTTGAGATAATTTTATCAATTTCTGCTGCTGTAGGATGCTTGTCATCATGATGTAGAAAAAGTAAAATGTTTGCATGAGGTAACCCTTTCTTTTGATATTCAACAGTGTAGACAATTGCCACCAAAACAGTAAGTTAGTTTCATTTATTTAGATTAATTATTAAGCCAAGTAAAGAAGAAGAAAAAATATTTTAAATGTAAAGTTTAGAATACTTGCAATTACTTTCCCAAAGTGTTAACCATGCTTTAAATTATTTAAGAGTTGATCAAGCTTTATCTTGAACGCTCTTGCAACCACATCAAGTCGAACTTCTACTTTCTGTCCAGGTTTCCTAGATAGGAAAAGATCAATTTTTGGCCATCTTGTGTTGCAAGTGAAGGTAATAAATAGGTCCGAATAACCTGCCCATCTACAGATCGCCATTGCATCTTGATAGTTTTCAATCATATATCTCAGACTTCCAGTGAAACTTGAAGGTAGAACAAATCTTTTGCCTGAAGATGCAGGGGTAGTATCTCCTCTCATAACTACATCTTTCAGTCCTTTATACAATTCTATCCTTAATTTGTCTTGGTTTTGTTTTACCCACATAAGTCGGATTTCTTCAATACATGTGTAGGCATCTACATCAAATTGTTGAAACAATCTACCACCGTATACCAAAATATGTCCCTCATGTTCACGTTCTTGCAATCGATATGCATAGTATTCTCTCATTATAACAGAATCAGTTGTATTAGATCTGATACCATCTACATTACTATACAAAATACCGAGCCTAAAACCATCTTCGCCATATGGGAACAAAAGGGGATATTGTAATGCCATGTATGAAGGATGCAACACATTTATATGTTGTAACCCTCCTTCTTTTAACTCAACAATAATATAGCGATGTGCATTCTCAACACCAATATCACCAACGATAATTGCTACAATTTCTGAACATGTAGGCAGGTTATATTCTCTGCCATTTGTAATTCGGCAGCCAATAAGGCGTAATCTTAATCAGTGAACATTCATATCAATGAAACGGTCTCTAGACATCTGAAATATCTTCACCAAAGTGTTTGATTCATCAAACATTTGGACCAATGCATCAACAATAAATGGATCAAGGTCACTATTAATTTGACCATTGCTAAAGACATTCATTCTATGTTGAACTTCATTTTCAGCATCGTAGAAATATAATTGTGCAAATTGTGGATCCTAACCATCATTAGGAAGAAGAGTTCCAATTCTATGATGGTTTTGGCCATTAAGTTTGAAAATGTAAGGGTGTCTTCCATCGTTAATTCTACTATCTACTTTACCACCCATAGATGTCATTGCGAACATTGCATTAGAACTTCTGATTAGAGTTCTAAATGTTTTAGATTGTTGACTACCGAGAGGATCTAAAAGCTCATCAATAAGAGGAGGTGCTTTCCTAAGCAAAGGTAACTTAACCTTACCCTCCATACAACAGAGAGAGAATTTTGGGTTCTAGGCCTCTTAGATTTGAGAGTTCTCTCTTCATACCATAAAATTGAACCACAATGCACGCATACATGAGAAGGCAAGCCAAAATTCCAAGGTTCAATAAATTTTCCTATATGAATTTTAAAATATGAGAACAACAATAATGATGTAAACAAAAATGAATATCAATATTTTTTTTCCTTATAAATTTAAGTCATTTACTTGAAATTCTTCACAACCATTCTCATTTTCTGATTCTTGGATTTCTTGAGGTATATCACAATTATTGAACCCATCTTCTACCAAAGTATCATCTGTACTTATGTTCAATCTAGTTTTTTCATAGGAATGATCCATGTCAACATCAATATCTAATAATCAAATGTGAATTGAAAGTTTTATTTTCAAATTTTTATGAAGCAATGTTTAAAGAATTTATAAATACAAAGTGGCAAAAAGAGAAACGAACCTCTTGATGCATAAAAATCCATATTTGTACTAGGTGAATGCAACATAGAGTAGTCATGAGTTAATGTTGTTCTATCCCTCTTGTTTTTATTCCTCTTTTCAGCAATGACCATTTCCTTGGATTTCCTAGCCTGGGCAAGTTTATTTTGTAAACTATTTTTCCTTTCATGCCATTTTCTGCTGGATCACCTCTCAAACATTAGTAGCCGTCTTTTTAATTGTGCTTGTCTTGCATTTTCCTTTTCTTTTTTTCTTTTTTTTGAAAAGACAGAAATGAACTGCTACAAACTGAGATCCTATAAAACATGTGATTGTGTGTTATATAATTATTTAAAATTCAAAAAACATGGCAGGTTTATATAAATGAAATATTACAAATTTTGAATCAACACCAAACAAACACTGATGGGAAGAAATACAAGAGACCGAAATACATATATAAACAATAATGTTCTAATTTGCAAGTATGTTTGATCATATCTAAAACAAATTAATAAAGTAATAATATACGTCATTGACATATTCAATCTTTATTTAAGAGACTTATTTTCAATTGGTAATCATGACTTGGCTATTACAAACCCTTCATTTAATCAAATATTCCTTCCTCTTGAATTTTTTCTTAACACTTTCATGAAAGCCAAAACATAAAGAAACAAAAGCACCTAATCATAAGCACTCAATAAGACAGCAAGAATCAAGATTGATTACACTAAAGTTCATCAAATTTTTTAGGCTTTGCTTCAAAATTACACAGAGATAGATTAGATTATACGCACACCCAAGTAATAGATTAGATTAGATTATCCATTTGTCAGGTTTATGTAATCTTCTATTCAAAAAAATAAATAAATAAAATAAAATCATCTATAAGAACTCAATCCAAAACACTAAGATACACACAATAAAAATAAATGAATAAACAAAATAAACAAAGGTAACAACAACAACATTTAAAAAAGCCTATCAATTTTTGACAACACGTCTAAAAAAAAAAAAGCAAGCCTGTCAATAAGCTGAGCCTAATAGTCTCAGCAGTACGAAAATTAAAAGAAACAAAGTCTAATAAGCATTCTAGTAAATCAGAGACATATATCAATAAGGAAATAATAGTTAAATTAAATATCAAGAAGAAAAACAACAAAGGCGATCAAAGAAAATGCAGTTCAATCTGCAAAATCTCAGTAATTAACATTAAAAACCAATAATTTTACTCACTAAAAATTACAAAATAACTTTACTCCTCAAACATTCAGATCTTAAACCTTCCATCTTACAAATATGGCTATTACCAAAACATAGAATACAAATCATTGGTGATTAGAGATAGATGATTAGAGACGGCATCACAAAAATGGCTCTAACAACCATATATAAAAGAAAAGCCAATAGGAAATAACAAAACTCTATTCTAAAAGAGAACCAAGTAAAAGCATCGTTAAATATTATGTGTGTATATATATATAGGCAAATATTCCCTTAGGAAAAATTATTACAGGCCAATACAAAAAATCTTAAAAGAAAACTACAACCTATTAAGAAAATCAACCCTTAATGGGCACATATAATAAATATAACCTCTGTTAGCAAAAAAAGTAAAACCTAATGTATGTTGATTATTGAAAAACATGCTAAGAAATGAACCATTATTGAACAACAAACATGTTTTTTTCTTTAGGTTTGTTCGTTTGTCTCTCTGAATTATGATAAATCAAGAAGAAAGCATCCAAATAAAGAGTATAACACATCAAGTAACAAAATGCTGACCTTGGGTATAGGTGCAGCAGAAAAGAAGCGAAACAAAGTTGGTGTCAAATTAATTATTGGAAGGAGGGAGAGGTTTTATTTTGCCGTTTTTTCTTTTACCAACTGCCTATCCCTATGAATGTAGATCGTCTAATGACTTAGATTGTCCCTGATGACAGTAAATAATCAAAGATTATAATCTGAGGCCAAAACTTTGAAAGAGAGAGAATAAACATCCAGATTTTAATTCAAAAAAAATAAATAAATAATCAGCATATGTAGAGGTCGATCTAATTTATAGATGGCCTTTCATGATTCTAGGATTCTACCATTCTTGTCCAAGCCATAAGCATTAATATTCATAAAAAATTAAATTAGTAAATAACAGAATACTGGAATTGTTTTTCCATGAAATCAAAAGACCAAAACCAACAAAACCAAAAAAGAATAAATACTGTAAAGGCCACAAACCAAATATAAAACCTGGTTTGAAACTTAAATTAATGATTACATAATCTTCACTAATAGAAATTCAAATCCTTCAAAACCAACACAATGTAATCATTGAGCTAGACTGAATAGTAAAATTGAACTAAAACAAATAAGCCAAATTAATTAAAAAGCCGAGCAAACATAATGATCAAGATCCACGGACTAATGTAAAACATTAATCAAAGACAATTAGTGAATTACTGGATCAATAGAAGTACGCAGAATATTGTTGTTCTTTGGTCATTCAAGTGGAACCAAGAATTAAAGACGTTTGCATAATATTTTATTGGCTTATTTTAAGCAATATGTTGGTTATTTAATGAAATTCAATAAATGAAAAAGAAACATAATTTACTGACAATAAAAATTCATTCATTCTTTAAAACAATTATACATTCCTTTAAACAAATATACAATCAAACGGAAAACATGACTTTTTAGCACAAACATTAAAGAGGTTTTAGACTTTTTAGTTTCAAATAATAGATGCTTAGAGCAGCAATATTGAGAAATCAACCATTATCAAATGGCAAACATGTTTTTCCCTAAATATATTCAAGGGCTAAACCCCATTACGCCACTCACAAAGAAGCCAGATTATAATAAATCAAGAAGAAAGCATCAAATGCAAGCCACTATGTAAATATGGTGGAGGTACCAAATGCAGGCCACTAAAAGCATAGCATTTTAAAATGTCATTACAGTTTTACAATTCAATAAAATACAAAATAAGAATTCATTGAATTTTAAAAAATAAAAAAAAATAAAAAAAAGAGGAAAAAACCAAATTAAAATATGCAATTCAGAGCCTAATCAAAACCAAACAGATCAACGGAGAAAATTTAATTCAAATTATGAGATAAATAGAGGGAAAATCAGGCTATCCAAACCACTTAGTTTGATGCAGCAACTCTTCTTGCAAAATACTTGTGTTGTACTTGGCAAAAATCTCAATATTCAATAAAATGACAGGGTAAGAAGTTTTTAAAAACTACAGCAAAGAAAGATGAAAGAAAGGCTACAAAAGAAGCGGAAGCAAACATTGTAACATGGTTTGAGTTGCAAAAAATAAGAACTTGGCTTCCATTAGCCAAGGATATATAAAATAAATACTTAAAGCAAAATTAACATCAAACAGTAACACTTTTTGACACAAACTTGAACTAGAAAGTCTGTTTTCGTCTTATACATAAAGATTTTAAACAATCCAATGGTGTCCTTTTTTTTCTTAACTTTCTAACTCTCTCAAAGAGGGTTAATCTCATTACCAAAAAAGATTACAATCACCAAAACCATCAATTTTCCTTTCTTTCTTTCCCAATGTCAATCATTAAGCCTGGGTGTAAATCTGATTAGCTTTGGCCACAACCAAGCAGTACAGACTCAAAAGTGCTAATAAGTTTTCAACCAATTTTGTATGATAATGCTTTTACCTTCAAATATTTTGGAAATAAAACATAATTGTTAAATGTCATATGACCAGTGAATTTTATGAATAAGTAAACTTAGTATATATTTTCACTAATTCAAAATCACAACAACAACCAATAGCCTAAGGTAAATTGTATATGCCAACTTCTAAGTTTTAGTATATATTTAGTGCTTTAACTTAATTCCATGAACTTACAGATAAATGTAGTTACTATTCCACTAACAAATGTGCAATTAAACAATCAGGAAAGAAATACACCAAAACATCAAAACAAAGAACCATAAACTTTGCATATGAAGAAGAATCCAACAAATTTAGACAATATTTATACATTTTGGTGAAGATAGATTCAGCTCTTACAAAAGATGATCTTGAACAACATTGAACAAACAATTATAATTATGAAAACAAAGAAAGTATTTTAACAATAAATAAACAAAAGGCAGTTGAACAAACAAAACAAAATTGAATGTGAACCGCTTTAATTAAACAAAGAAAGTATTTACACTAACATGACTACTTAATTCATTATTCACATCATCCCACTTCAATGACTCATCTTACTCTAAGTGAACAAAGATATGATTGACAGATACAGACTAATACAAATTAAAGTCATACCTCATTTTAAATAAAACTTACTAATTTAAAGAAATAGGTTCACCCTCTCTTTCAAGCCAATTCTAAATCAAAATCAATCAAACCAAAATAACTACGTATAAGTCATTTTCCTCAATAGACTAATAATGCAGTTAAAAAAACTATCAGCTTTAACTATAATTCAATCATAATTAATATCAAACTTAAAAGGAAAAAGAATTTTAGAAGTTAAAAGATTAACTACTATTCAACAACATTGGCACCATATGACCTGGTATTGCCTCTGTTTACCCTTTGAAAAAAATATTCAATGGATATGAAAACCTCTATTTTAGTTCCATTTTTATTTGATTATATGGTGTTCTTATTGTCAAGGAAACCCTACATAATAATGGAGTAGGCATAAAGATGTAAGAGAAGCCAGAATAAATATGTTTTAATATTATTATTAAAAGACTTTTCTAAGTTAGGTTGAAGAAGATCACTAAACACCAATCCAAATATACATAAGAATTGAATCTCACATCAAATATTCATTTTTAAATTGTAAACTTCTTAATGCCTGACTCTCATGAATTCCCTCCCAAAGACTAGAGTTGATCAACGGGTGCTGCTCCACCCTTAGTCACTAGACCTATTCCTATCTATTTCAACCATTCAAATATTTATATTTACTGAAAACAATGAAATTGTATTTGTAAAGAACATGTGATTGGCTGCAAGTATCTTCAAAGGGAGATTTCTACATAGTAGAAGATGAACAGTTTGGTGCGATTCAATGCCATTTCAATCTCTTTTACCAAAAAACAATAATCCAAATATAACCCAAATACCCAAAACAAAAACAATTCTAACCCAAAAACCTAAGCTAAAACAAAATCTAACCCATATAATCATGAACTGATATCAAAAAACCAATAGTTAAGAAACAATAGTTTATATATCCGCACATGAATCTATATATATTCATTTAATCTAAGGATATAAAAGCATACGAATGATGTCAAGCACATAATTCCATAGATATATCAGAATCATAACAAAGATTCTAGTGCTTCAACTATTACATAATAAAACAAAGAAGTTATATCATATCTCAATAAACCTAGCAATCTCATTAGCAGTGTGCATCTGTAACCATAGCTTTTACGAATCAAGTTTGTACCTATATAAAATTATATATATGCCAAGCCACAGTATCCGAAAATTGAATGAATATATCACATATATCAATCATAGCACACAGATTTATCAAACAATAGTTTTAAAAAAAAATTAGGCAGGAAAATTACTGCAAAAATTTGAAGAATCAATATTCTAGGGTTCTGCATTCTTGTCCATGCCGTAAGAATCAATTTTCACAACAAAGCACCAAAAGGAGAAGAATGAACATAGAGAATTGATGCGTACCTTTCGTTGGAATAGCGTCGATCTCTAACTCTGTATCTCAAAACCTCTGGGACGTTTGATCATATTTAGCTTTGACGGATGCTGATTGTGATGGTCTAAGTCTAGCAGGGTATGGCGGTGGCCAGCCATATGAATATCCACTGGTTCGCAGAGTCTGAAGAGAAGAGATCGCTAGGGTTTTAATCACAAAACAAATCTAGAATATTCCGTAAATTCACAAAAACAGGGGAAACGTATCCCGAAATCACAGGGAAGTTTCAAAACCGAATCAAAACAACAAAAACTCATAGAAAGAAAGAGAGGGAGAGAGGGAAGAACGTACCTAAAAATCTCAAAAGGGGATAGCGATGGTCGGCCAAACGAATCTCCAGTGCGGCGTAAATTTTTTTTTTTTTTCTCCTTGCAGAGTTTGATGTGAAGAGATTGCTAGGTTTTTTTTCTCCTACCCTTTCTTTCTATCGCAGTATCGCTATGGTTTTTTTAGAGAGAGAAAATGTTAAGAAGACTCTGATGTGAAAAGGCTAGGTTTTTTTAGTTGTGATGTTTTTTTTTTTAATCTTATTTTTAACCCCTTTTATATTTTAATATATACACCATCACTGTCAAACGGTGTTACTCTTGCAAAACAAATGGAAACAACGGAGAGGCTTTCAAACGCCGTAGAAGTAAAAGTTAAAATTTTTAGAATACTGAAACGGTGTAATGTGCGAGTGTTTTAACTTAAAGTTGTGTACGTGTTAGTTTTTAAAGGGGTCTTTTTTCCTATTTGTCACCACCTCCTTAATTGTAGGAATCCACTTTCTCTCAGCTTCTACTATTATATATAATAATAATATAGATATAGATATAGATATAGATATAGATATAAATTGTTTGGCATTGGCAGCCTCTAGATGTTTGACAAGTGTCCAAATCCTATTGGCCTATGTTTAAAAAAAGAGAAATGATGTCTACAACATTTTTACAACAAATCCTAAGTGTCAGATTGTTACTGGTTGTTATTGTTGTGATAAAAAAGTAATCTCAATGTTAAACTCAAATTTGAACCAATAATAACTAACCACCCATGATTTGTTGTAAAAATGTCGTAAACGTAGCACCTCTCTTAAAAAAATTGTTTTAACTAACTAACTAATTAGTTACAAGAGGATTAGGATATAGCTACTTGAAATGTCCTGCATCAGAATGCCTTGTGTTAAAAAAGATCCAGGCTTATCCCTTGGCTACAAGGAACATGGGATTATTGTTTTCCCTAATGTTCTTAACGTATCTATTAATTGTTGCTACAAAGTACTTATCTTCAAGCTTTAGGGTTGCTTAAGCTTGCTTTCTGCAAACTAAAATTTTCGTTGAGTCTTGATGCAATTTTAAGCTTGAGCTTGGGTTTGGGGTTCGAACATTGAGGAATTAAGCAGAATAGTTTGCAAAAGGGGTAGTATGCTTCTTTGCTTATTGTCTGTGAGAAAATGTCTCCGAATCTGGATTTTTTTCAGACTCAAGTCATGTAGCAAAGGAAAATTCAGGTCTCAAAATGAGATAAGAGCAAACTACCATTTGAGCAGCTCTTTTTTTCTTGACTATCCAAGACACCCTATACACAATTCTTCCCAACCCCTCCTTGTTCTTATTAATTGCATGTTATTCCTTCCCTATCAATGGACCTATTTTATAGAATTTTGAGTTCTTTGGCTTCAATTAATTCGGGATTTGAACTTTGACTTTACTCTTAGCTTGCCATATAATTTCATGAATGTGAGTGTAGGAGTTAAGGATAGCCTGGATGTGCTGGTGGGGTTGTTGGGTTGTAGGCATTCTTCCCTTCCTTTGAAATATTTGGGACTACCTTTGGGCGCCAAATTCAAGGAGGTATCAATATGTAATCCTATTTTGGAGAAGATGGAACGAAGACTAGTAGGTTGGAAGAGGCTTTATTTATCTAAGGGAGGTAGGGTCACTCTTATTAAAAGTACCTTATTCTCCTTACCTACTTATTTCCTTTCCATTCTTCCTATACCTAGGAAGGTTGCTAATCGTATGGAGAAGCTACATAGAGATTTTCTTTGGAGTGGTATGAATGGTGATTCTAAATTTCACTTGGTGAAATGGGCGAAGGTTTGCAAACCAATGCAAGTTGGGGGGCTAGGTATCAGACTATTGAGAAGTTTTAACACTGCTTTGTTGGGCAAGTGGTTGTGGAGGTATGGTTTAGAGACAGATGCACTATGGAAGAGGGTCATAGAGGCAAAATATGGGAACATTTGGGGTGGTTGGTGCACGAAAAAGGTGACTAATCCATATGGTGTTAGCCTCTGGAGGTTTATTAGAAGTGGTTGGGTGAACTTCTCTAAATTTTTATGGTATGATGTGTGTGATGGTACTAGAGTGAAATTTTGGAAGCATGTGTGGTGTGGAGATTGTTCCCTTAAAGAGGCCTTTCCAAAACTTTACAGTCTTAGTACAACAAGGGATTCTTCAGTGGTGGAAGTTATGGGATGGTATGGTGGGCAGCTACATTAGAATTTTCATTTTCATCGTTCACCGCAAGATTGGGAGGAAGAATCTTTTGATCGGTTCATGGACATTGTTTACTCTTCGAAAGTGCAAGGGTTGGTCCTGATAAGGTTTATTGGAAGCTAACTAGGAGTAGAGGGTTTGAGGTTAGTAGTTTTTATCTTTCTTTGTACCCTCCTTCCATTTCTTTCCCTTGGAGGTTGGTGTGGCAATCAAAGGTTCCTCCAAGGGTGGCTTTCTTTTTCATGGTCAGCCTCTTTAGGAAGAATCTTACAACTGATAACCTTTGTAAAAGGTGTATTGTTGTTCTTGATTGGTGTTACATGTATAAGAGGTGTGAAGAGTCGGTGGATCATCTTCTACTTCATTGTCCCTAAGCCTACGAGTTGTGGTTGTTAGTGTTTTGTTTGTTTGGGCTGCATTGGGTTGTGCCACTTAAGGTTATTGAGTTGTTTGAATCTTGGCAAGGTAACTTTGGGCAGCATTGCAATATAGATTTTTGGAAACTTGTGCCACACTGTTTGATGTGGTGTATTTGGAGGGAAAGAAATGCTCGCTGTTTTGAGGGATGTGAACAGTCATTGCTAGAGATTAAGTCCTTTTCTTACACACTCTCCTTGTTTGGAGTGTAGACCTGTCTCATTTTTCTTGCTTTTCTCTTACTTTTTTACTTGATCATTGTAATTTTAGGTCTTGATTTTTGGCCCCCACAATACATCCCCAATGTACTCAGGTTGGCTATTTTTTTCTTAATAAAATTTATTTGTTATCTATCAAAAAAAAAGAAAAAAAAAATTCCCTCCAAGTCTAACGTTCCAATCCCCTTGGGTGCAATCAATTTCTAGGGGCCACGTCCCATTGATGAAGCCAACGACTTACCTAATCTATGTGATGTGAGCGCATCACATGGGTCTGGGATTTATCCGGATAAAAAGACATGATGCTCTGCGTGATCCCCAAGGTTCCTCATCATTAAAAATGGAGTTTTATTTATCTGACGACGAAGTCCCCTACCTTAGTGCATTCCATCTGTTTTTTTTTTTGGTTGTTGCTTCTGATCTTTTGGTTTACAGCCTAGTATCCAATTTTGGTGTATTGGGATTAACTTGTAGAGCAATGATCTTTTGTCCATATTTTTAGCTATGCTTTTAAATCTGGTCAATGAGCTTGAATTAGCTCAGCCTAAATTACAACATGAAAAGCTTTATTTATTAACCAATCCCAATCTCTTCCTCCGCCTTTTCTTTAACTAAGTTCATATGCCTCTAGTACATGAGCAAATCTCTTATTCATCAACAAGAGACTTTGCTTGTTTAGCTAACTAGAACCCCAAGTTACATGTTGTTAAGTTGGGTTAAGGAGACCAGCAACAAATCCAAGATCTTTCTCTGCAGCGAGGACAAGATTAGGCCTGACCTCTACTTTAATCAAATGCCTAACTTTGTAGAAGTCAAGAAGGCAGCTTAAGGCAGCACATACAATAGCACTAGAACCTGAAAGTCCAGTCTGAAATGTCAAAATCATAACTTAAGCCATGTTGCAATATCAAAAGAGTCAAAAATTAAGTTCTAAATGGCTATCTCTTCTATTGAAGAGAAGATTAGCAACAATAACAAAGAGACACTATAACACATTTGGTCACAAAAGGTCACATAAAAACTTTGCTACAAAATCAAAAAGTGAAACATGCTTGCAATTCAGTTTTGTCTACAAGCAAAAATATATAACATCAAATACAGTTCTTGAGGTATAGATGGTCTCTTTCACATTGTTATATTCACTTTCAGCATTGTCCACAAACATTAAGGAAAAGATAAGCTCCAAACAAGTTAATGCAGATAAAAATTTCACAAAGTGAGAAATATTTAAATCTTAATGTGTTAAATTAGACATCAATTACAATATATTGGAAGACGCATGATAACCATGGTTATAATGGCATTCATGAGCAAGTGCATAATAGAAAAAATAAATTAAAAAGAAAAGACAAGAAATGGGACTCATGCCTTGTCATTTATTCATCTTGCAAGTCAATTCCCCTCAAAATAAACAATAACAAATAAGTAAATATGTATTTAAATTGGTAAGTTACACATACAACCAATAGGTCTTGAATCCACAATCTCACCCTACACCTAGAACTTGGAAAGGGAGGAGGTGCCAATTGAATAAGAGCTCATTGGCAACAAACAAATGAGTATTACCAGGACATAACTGCTTCATAGAGGAAAATCAAATCAGCAACAAGAATGTAACTCACTCAACAGAAACAATCTTTTCCACAACGTAATACATGTTATTCCTTGTCATTTTACCAAGATAGAGGGTTGGATAAATAGATGGTGCAAACCTCAAAGCCAATAAAATAGACATGTAGCAAACAGTAAGCTTCGCAAACAAACATAGGAATACTGGAAAAAATAAATCATAGAGATGTGTATCACAACTGAAATAATGATTATCACAAAAAGAGCTAAGAAATTTCTAGTAGAACTGGACTAAAGCTTTACCTGATGAGGGATATTAGTGTCATATGATAGAGTGAAATTGCCTTCATGAAGATCAATCTTGTTATCCTTGCAATAATTATGGAAAACTCTAAAAATTGCCATAAGCAATCGTACAACTCCATAATAACCTTCTGTAGGGGCCTTTTTTAGTGGGATTGGGCTGCCTCCTGCGATGATGGGCCCTAGTATTTCTGAGTAAGGGAGTTGGGGTCGGTCCAATTGTAACTCAACTTGGGCCGGTTTGTGCACAAACTTATGCCATGTCTGCCAGGAGCAAATTTACGGCAAGCAGAACTGTAGCAGACAAGTTATGACAGGCTGAACTGTTGTAGACAAGTTATGGCAGGCAGGTATAATAATAACTAAAACAAAGTATTCTGCCTATTTAAATAAATTGCTATGTATTCCCTGCTAATAAAGCATGATTACAGTCATAATGATATCAATCACAGAAAAAATGAAGAGAATAATACTGGCTAATTTAAATGGGCATAAATTAAGTTTTAAGCTTAGTCTGCTGCAGCAAAGCCAAAGAGGAGAGAACGCCTCTTCTCAATGCAAATAATCCCCCAGGAAAAAGATCCCGCCGTGGGGATTAATGGCTTTGAGGGAGTCGGACCTGAATGGTTATTGCCCCAAAAGAAAGAGTCCTTGTTTGCATTTTGGAAAAAGGTAAGATTTGAAGGGGGAGAGAGGGAAACCGATCTATTGGTGCATGCCTATTGAACTAACTCTTTTTTTTTTTTAGTTTCCTTTCTTTTCTTCTCTGTTTTCTTTCTTATCTTTTTTCTTTTCTTCTTGCTCTGTTTTTTCTTTTCACTTCGTAAAATATACTCTGTTTTTCGATCCCCCTTCTACAGGGCACGGCAAGAGCCTTTTTATAGCACCTGCCGTGGCTAGTGTTTTACGGTCTTGCCCCTTAATCGCCTTTGTCTGGTCTGGGTGTACTTGCCGACCACACTGTGCGACACCCCCCTTCACCAGACAAAGGCGGACTTGTTTTATTCCTCTGTATGTCGTAGCATTTCTTCCTGCCACGACATTAATGCCTTCTCTCTCCACTCTCAGAGCATGCACCCAACGATTCCCTCTCAAATTGCCCCTTTTGGGTAGTCTATCATCCCAGCAGGACGTACCTCCCAAAAGGGGCTTGGGCAGGAGCCGTGAATAGATCTTTTCCCCTCTCCCCACCACTAAACCACACCCCCCTTTACCTCTTACCTCTGGCCCATGGCCCCACCATGTCCTATATTGGCTGGGTACAGGCTGGTGGCGCCTGGGCCTTGCGCGTGCTTCCCTTTCAAATTTGTCCAAGAGTCTGCCTGCTGCTCATGTGTCTGCCGCAACCTGGAGACTCTCTGTCTGCGTTTCCTGGCCTTTCATGCAGGCTTTCTTTTGGTTTTTCGCTCCATTCAGGAGCTGGGCCTCGTATGATAATGGGCTTTACATTTCTTTGGCCCACTTTTGGTTTTCTTCACTGCTTGTGACGTTGAATTGTTATTCCTGCCGTAATGACTTAATCCTGCTGGACCCCTTTTTGGACCAGCCATTTATCCTTTTTCTCAGTGGCCTGTCACGGGCACTATTTTGCTTTTACTCATGGGCTCCTATGTCCCTTTGGGCGTCCACGGCCCGATTGCTTTCTTTGGGCTTCCTCGGCCTGTTTGCTAATTCTACACTCCCATGGGCTTTTTTTTTACTAACTTCATTGGGCTTCCCTGGCCCAATAACCTTATCCTTATCTTTGGGGTTCATGAGCCTGCCATAAACCCCTTACTCTCTTAGTTTACACTGCCTTGGGCCTGCGGCGACCATTTCTCACTTTTCTAACTCATACTCTGCCCATGGGATGCTATTTCTTTCTTTCCTGGCTTCTTTGAGCCCGCTTGCCTTTTCAAGACCCATGTATACATTTGTTGGGCCAGTGACCCATTATTCCTTCCACTTGGGCCTAATGGGCTTTTTTGCTATTTATCATGTCAATTCTTTGTGGCCCTCATCATTGGGCTCTTCTGTCTGCTGGGCTTCCACAAATGGCCCTCAACACCTTCATTATCTAACCGACTCACCTGTAAACGAAGGTAAAAGGACATTTTTTATTATGATGAATCCAGAACCTGTAGCATCATGTACATGGACTAAGATAAGACTTAATCACCACAACATTCTATATGAAGGGAAAAAAACCTTAACATTAAAAAACACACCCATCAAGAAAGAGAGACGAACTAAAATATATAACAATGTAAGATAAGCAGCTTCCCCCAAAAAAAAAAAACTCAAGCCAAACACAAATTGTGAATTGGACAATGTCAAGCCAAACACAAATTGCGATTTAGAAGGTATTACTGGATACCGGGAATCAGCCACTCCAAAACAAATGCCGTACGGCCACCCACCATGACCTCTCCCAGACCCTGAAGTGGAAGTTTTGTGAACTGAGTACAACTAACAGTATACTGGGTAACTGAAAAACTAACACTAGAGGAACACCATCACCTACAATTACCGGACAAAAGAATTTTCACACATAACTCCAAATACATATCAGAACAAAAAAGCTATAACTTTGGTATGCAAAAGTATACCTTTCAATCTGTTAAAAGAAACATATAAATACTTAAGTGACAACACATACTCTCCTGAACAAATGTCCTTTATCCTACTACATGCAAACTACAGAATTGCACAGAGTTTTTGAAAAAAATACCCACACTCCTAAAAAATCGATTCGGCAAATGCAGCAGTTTAAGGGACCAAATATACAACTGCATCAACTCTAGAAATCTGCATTTTTTGCTCTATTCAGAGCCATATCCAATGCCCGGTTCACAAAGGCTTCAATTGAACTGATGTGACATCATACGTATCCGGTCCTTGCCGCCCACAACTGTGCAACAAATCCACATATTTTGCTCTATCCATCACACTCAATTGGCAAACATGATTTAATAATAATTCCAAGGGCATTTCTCCTAAGCATAAAGGACAACATATTCATCCAAATTTGATTTTGTGGAAATTCTTCCAACCCACTGCATGGCAACTAAAATGATTATTCACAAGTACTTTTAGGACCTATTTAGAAGTCACATGACTTGTTTGAATCAGTCAATGAGTCATGTGATTACAATTCAAGTAGAATAGTCATGTAAAGGGTTAGAGGAGATTCTTAATATATATAGATTTAAAGTAATTATTCAGCAATTGGATCTGACATACTAGTGGGTCCCATTGATAATATATTCCTGATAGGATTCACTACCAGAGTAGTAAAAAATAATTCTCCAAATCTTATACATGAAATCCCACCAGTTATCATATCAAAACTGAACCTATAAATCCCACACATCAAGATATAACCTTCAAATTTCATCGCATCCAACCTTTCACAGCAAATGCAAGCTACAGATCAAATCTAAATCACATTCTAATACCAAAAAAAAACCCATTTAGAGAAATGTAGATAACACCAAAATAAACAACAAAAACAAAAGTTGATTGAGCTTGTTATACATTGCATGCAATACCAAACCCAATAACCAAAAAAAAAAAAACATATATATATATATATATATATAAATATATTCACCCAGATCTTCAAATTCAAAGTACTACATTGCAGATCAATTATAAGAGAGAGAGACCAGGTGAGGGAGAGACTGGAACTAGACGAGATCGTGGGTGGGATGGGGAGTGATGATGAGGTGATCAGACGGCTGCAATTGAACATCAGCCCAGAAGTTATCGAAAGTGACAGAGATGGTGTTGCCATAATACATGTCACTTGGATTTCCAAGCAGTCCAACTCTAGCATAAGCCTTGTGCTCTATCACTTTTTTGTTATTCTCATTTTTTTATGATTCCATTGTTCTTTCTTCCTATTTCCAGAAACTGAGAATTCTGATTTCTTCTTCTTCCTAAAAGTCTGTTCTATATATACATACGATACGAGGTGCCACGTCAGCCTCAAGTGTTGCTGTTGCTGAGGTTTTCCTTTCTTCAGTTTGAGTTTATCTAATGAATACACCCTGTCTAAAGTCTAATGCTCTGCCAAATCTAGACATATGGTATTTCACTTTTAATGACTTAATAAGGTAGCATGGATAATGGTACTTTTAAAAATTTGATGTCAATGGTAGGCCACATGATAATTAACAAAAGTTTGTTTTGTAGGGGCGTGATAGATATTTATTATGATTATATTATTAAATAAGAAGCGTGATAGATATTTAAATATTAAGAATAGTGTGTAAAATTGTTTAAAATTTTCGATTTTATGCATATTATTATTATTAGCCAATAGTTTGTGCAATAAATAGAAATTTTTCTCAAAATATGTGTAGAGTCACAATTTGTAACCCAAGTCCAAAAGATCTGGGATATGAGCCCAATGAGCCTAAAATTTTCGATTTTATGCATATTATTATTATTAGCCAATAGTTTGTGCAATAAATAGAAATTTTTCTCAAAATATGTGTAGAGTCACGATTTGTAACCCAAGTCCAAAAGATCTGGGATATGAGCCCAATGAGCCTAATACAATAAATTTATAGAGAGTGGATGAAAGAGTTGGACTCTTAGCAAATCGATTAAAGGCTAGCAAGGGCTTAAAAAATGAATAAACATAGAAAAACACAAATAACACTTGATGAAATGAATATCCGAGGAGATAAACTGTTATTTGAACAATTGTTCTTGAGAGCTAATGCAACCCTTAGTGTTACAGTAATTCTTTTTCTCTTTCCTTTCTCTATATTTTTTATCCTCCCCCTTCTGGGAGGTCTTTTACATTATATAGTTTCTTTCTAAACTATCCTGATCATACACTTGTTCATCATCTAAATCTCCACTTGAGTATATGTCTCATTAACCATCTTCTTTGGCTCTTCGTGAATGGTGGTGGTTGAGGCTGCACTGTTCAGAGGTCTTCTCCACATAAATGCGACCAGAAAAGTTGCTGCAGTGCATTTAATGCAGTGGTAGTAGCCTTTGCTTCTAGATATTTCTGTATTCTTATCATCTTTGCACATGCTTGAAGTTCATCCTTATCGCTGGATCTTCCTAGAGGGTCACCTAAATTGCTTAAATATCTGTTTGACCGATATTCTTTGTATCCGAGGAGTACAAACTCCTCAGACTATATCCCCTCATCTTTTTTTTACGTGATTCTACACTCTGGCCTCTCCTAATCATCTATCCTCCTCGGACGTATCCATGTCCTTGAATAGGGTCCAAGGCCCAATATACCAACTTGGGCTCTTATCCCCACAATATGATATTTTCTTTCTTTTGTTTTTGGTTTTTTTTTTCCTTCCAAAATTTGGAATTTGATAAAAGTGGTAGTTATTAATAAATATTTATATTATTGCATTTGTATATAAAACTACTCATATTTCTATTTAAAGAAAATATGATGTCACAATGAAATCTTTATACCATTCAAACTTAATTGAAAAGTATGTGTTATTATATTAGAGTGAAAGAAAAAGACAAGAACAAAAAAAAGGTGAGGCCTTCTCAAGATTATGTGGCAAAATATTAAGAGGTGAGCCAAAAGTATTATCTCTCTAGCCACGTAAGTTAGGTGTAATGCGAATCCCCTTCATAATTAATCTTTATCCATTATGAATTTGTTGTCAGGCTTACACGATTTAAGATTTATTAAGAGTAAAATAATAATCACAAAAAACTGCAAGATATATGTTACTTTATTCTGTTTATTCCTGCTTTGCCCCAAAATTTCTGGCTTCTTTTGTTTGTGTTGTAATTTGTTCATTTAAGGATTGTTGAGCTTAAATCATAAGCCATGCGTTAGACATTAATTTAACTTAAAAAGCAGTTCCACTTATCCAAAATTTGAGGATTGTTGAGCTCATAGGTGGTGCTAATTAGATTAGAACAAGGGAAATTGATAAACGAACTGTAGTAATGTTTGTTTTAGGCCATATGAGGAGTATGAAATATGAATTGCTTGATCCAACCAAGACTCAATTTTTATTGTTGGATCCAATTGAATGCTCAATCTAACCATATGCTGTCCATCCATAACCCGGAACCCGACAAAACTGCCCAACCAAGAAGGATCTGAACCAAAGACCGACCGATTGCGAAGTAATACATGCATATGATTGGCTAGTGAATAATAATTGGCTGATACTTTAAAACCAAACTTGGCACAAAGATCACATAATTAACATTAGTCTAGTTAATTTACACATAAAGATACTGGTTTAGTGCGTAATTTAAGATTTGCCTTCGGCACAAGGAGGAATTACAATTAAACAGAAGGTAAAACGAAGCAAACCTAAGTGCAGAAGACAAAAAGGACCCATATATTCAGTCTTCCTCCTCTTCACCTTCTTCAGGCTGCCCAACATCATCTCCAATACCTTCAAGCAGTGTGTCAACATCCTCCCCTAACTCAAGCAACCTCGCGCTTAATTTTTCCACCCTGCTCTGTTCTTGGCCAAGGCACACAAGCAAATCATTCAGTTCTGCCTCACTGTCCTTCTGGGCTTCTTCCCTTGCTGCGGCCTTTATTGCCTCAACATCTGGAATTGTTGGGGGCCCTCCACTCTTCAAAGCTCTCAACTCCTTTTCTAGATATAAGTTGGCCTGTTCAAGACTGTTGTAAGCATCAGATAGGCTCTTCAGATCAGATTCCATCTTCCCAGCTAAATTTCTGTACATGGATGCCTCAGACTCGATTTTGGCCTTATCAGTCTTGAGAATCTCCAACCGTTGAGATGCTTCTTGAAGATCTCTTCGGAGTTTCTCTACCTGGACTCTATCCAGGCCCCCATTCACTCTCTGCTCAGGCTGGGAATTACTGCCTCCACCAGTTTTTGCAAGGTCCTCAGCCAAAAGTGAATTTCGGCTAAGAAGGTCCTAAAAGACAAGGGGAGGAAAGGGCAGGGGAAAAGAAAAGAGCAAAGTCAAATTTAGTCCTCACTGAAGTGCAGTTCTACAGAAATCTTCCAACAAGATGGCCTGTTAATCACCAATGCTTATGCCCATCAACAATAAGTTAATGGGCAACACGTCTGACCACAAATTTTAATATGACCAATGCTATAATATTATCGTTATAGAAAATTCTCCAAGGAGTAAGGACATGCCTCAGAATGACATATAAGGATGTTGGAATCATTATAGAATGACATAAGGATGTTGAAAATGCTGACACTAGTACAGCATAAGAAAGATTTGACAACTATAACTCCATTTGTAACCAGACAGCCATCTGACAAACTGAGAGGGTCACCTACAGCTGATCCATATTACTATCCTGATGGTACCCTCCCATTCATTATATGACGCTTTTCCCATTCATTATGCTACACTTTTCGGAAGAATGATTAGAAAAGCATGAATTGTAAAAAGAACAATACCTGTATCTCAGAGCACTGCTTCTCCACAAATGTTTTCAGCCGCTTGATATACTCCCCATCACTTTCCCCACTTCTCTGTTCCAATTCTGCTGGCACCACTGACACCTTGCTCTTTGGGTGACTGTAGACCTCAACAATGCTTTCTCTGATATCTCCCTCCAATTTCTTGACAAGGTTCACAAATTGAACATCAAAGATTGCCGAGAGAATCGGATGATCCTCATCTTTCTGATCAGATGAATCATTCTCGTCAACATCTTCAATATCTGCCATGCTAGCAGCAGTAGATCTTGTCAATGCTTTACGAGGCTGGGCTGACTTTACAGAGGTAAAAAGGAAGCTTTTCTGCATCTCATCGAACTTCAAGAAGTATGATGTAAGCCCGAGTTTCTGGCTTATGGTATCAACCACTGTAAAAGCATCCTTTCCATTATCATTGGATTTGTTGTAAATTACACATTCTCCCAAGAGAACTGCTGCCAAACCCCTTGTACACACTGTTGCAGAGGAATTTGACACCAATTCAAGTAGATATGTAAGGTGGGGACGTGAATCTAGGAAGCAATGCACTGCATTAGGGCAATCAGCTAGCCATGTGACCAGCAATTTCAAGATAATTGGTTGAACATATAGATTTCCTGATGTGCTTGATTTTCCATCTTTATTTTTCATGGAAGAGGCAAGAGCCATGTATTTTACCATTCGGTGCATTAGTGGCTCACTAGCTCCTAGTGATGGCATGGGTGGCTCAAGTTCAATTCGAATAACCTGCACATACTCTAACAAAATCAGATATATGCAAAAGTCATTGTTTTCACTTTTTCCTTTTTCATTTTTCTGAGGCTTCTCTTTTTCAATAGCTTAATTATGAGTTTCTTTCCATCTTGAGGCACATAATTACCTACCTCAAGACTTTACATCCCATCATGTAGAAACATTTCTTTGTAAACACTCAAGCCTTTTAAGATGGCCATCAAAGTGGCCAATGGCGTGAGATAAAAAAAGTTCAACAGTAAGCCTAAGGTGCACACCCTCACAAAGAACAAATTTATGTATTTATTTTCACCAAGTTCTCAGAATCATATAACATATAGAGGATAGATAACGCCCACTATAACCATTTATACAACAAAAACAACAACAACAAGCCTTAATCCCAAAAATTTGGGGTCGGCTATGGATCCTCAACAAATTAGTTACAGTCGGCCACATGTATTATTTTCCTCCATTATTTTCCTATCTAAATTCATATTATCTGTTACTTCTTTAATTGATGAGTCCTTTTTTATTTGTTCCATTAATGTTAATTTGGGTCTTCCTCTACCTTTTTTTAATTCCCTCAACTTTTTTTTTTTTTTTTTGATGTCTAATTCCCTCAATTTGGATCAACTCACTCTTTCTTACCGGTGCATTAATCGCCCTCCTTTGAACATGACCAAATCATCTCAAGCGACTCTCTCTCATCTTTTCATCAGTAGGAACTACCCCTATCTTTTTAAGTGGATTTCCTCATTTCAGATCCTATCATTCAATTTATTTTCACTTATTCATATTAACATTCTAATTTCAGTTACACTCATTTTATGAATATGTTTCTTCTTAACAGCCCAACATTCAAAACAACAATTAACCTATATTGCTATTTGTTCATTTAAAAAAAAAAAAATTCTCTTGTACGTGCTGTCCAAGTCTAACAACATAGTACAAAGAAGGTGTTTTGGGGCACAGCTCATTTAATGAGCGTGCTGTCTAAGTCAATGTAGTGTCCTGTATTGAAATAGAACTTTTGAAAATGTTGTCAAGAGGAATCGAACCTGCAGCCCCCAACTCCAACAAATTTTTTCACACATTGCAACCACTGAGGCATTTGCCTTGGTTCTAGAACCATTTATAATGCAATTAAAAGGGCAAAGAACAATATGCTGGAGTAGATGAAAGACATAAAACATAAAAAGAAAGAAAAGTAATTTCACAGCAATTAAGTATAAATTCCAAGGTTTTAAAACCGGAATGGTCAAAGAACTGAAATAGGTCCAGTTTACAGTTTTTACAGGTTGAACCGCCAATTTTCCCGGTTTTTACTGGACCATTTCCATGTCCAGTTCCAGTTGAACCATCTGGTCCAGTTTTTAAAACCATAATAAATTCTAATGAATGTTCCTTATCATGTTTGTTAAGTCCAAAAAAGGAAAAAAGATACTCTATTAAACTTTTAAGAAATAAGCAATGTTAAGATTAGAATATGGAAATATGTATTTGACCAGGCTACGTAAAACATTGCCCACTGCAAAGGAATCAACCTCCCACACGAATGCAATCATTCTCCAGATAACTTTTAATTTGAAGATGGTAATTGTTTTTCCTTTTGTTAGGTAAAAGAAGCACTGAAAAAGCATATGTATTTACGCAAGCCACATACATGACAGGCATACAAATGATACATCAGTTGATCAGACTATTACTAAAAGCATGGGAAGACAACAATGAGAAGGAAATGCAGTTGCTTACCCTTTCTTTGCACTGGACATTATCCTTTAGTACATGAGAAAGAACACAAGCAGCTCTGCAACAAGTCTGTGTTTCAAAAAAAAAATTCATTGACGCACATGGAAAGATTGTAATCTGTGTACGTAAAGATGATACAATCCAACAAATTCAGCTGGTACTACTGTTGTCTTTAGAACTTAAATTACCAAAGAACCACATTACCTCAAGATCACCATCATTTTCACTCAAGGTAAGACCATGCAATAGCATGCTGCGGGAGAAAAAGCTTATTCATCAGAAATAGCTTTTAAAAGAAGAAAAGAATGTGATGCCTTTTTTTTAAATTCATGTAACATAATTTAATATATGGACCAAGCTCAAAACAGATTAATCAGTAAAATGCAGTCCTTAATGCACAGAGAATAGACAAACCTTCCAAATGACATGTTCACATCCTCCTCAAAGGGAGCATGAGTCATTGAATGCGGTTGAGGAATTAATGTGGATGCTAACATTGTTTGGCCATCAAAATTTTTCTGGTACAAGAGGCAGAGCAAACAAAAACAAGCAAAAATAAAAGGTCAAGAAGCAATGATGTATATGAGCAAAAGATTTAGATTATTAACTATGCATTGAACATGCTTAGGAACCAAAGAAAATGACAAAATAAAGCAGATACGTGTTATCAACCTCACAGAAGCTCTTAAAAAGGTAATCAGCTGCAATAAACTCTTGCATACTAGACGTCCGCAAAAGGATTCGAAGAATAGAGTTCAAAGCAGGTTCCATTTGTGGCTCCTCTCCAAGAACTTTGGTTGCAAGGATATCAAGATTCTTGGGTTGTCCAGAAATCAGATCACCGATGCATTGTAATGCCTGACAAGTGAATAGGCAAAAAAGTAAAACAAATATACCTCAAACTCCCCCTTAATCTACCAATAACAAATGAATGTTACTGTATTTAAAATGCAGAGAATTTTTTTTTTAAAACACGGTGTATACATAGTACCAGAAATTAGAAATAGAATTCCTAAATGCTTATTTGCGTAATATCTAACCTCTTAACTCTCTCTCTCTCTCTCTCTCTCTGTGCAAATTATATGTGCACAAAAAGTGTGTGTGTGTGTGTGTGTGTGTGTGTGACGGTGAACAATGTCCAGAATAGTCATCTTACCGCACAACGGACAGCGACTGGTGCCCACTGGCTTTCGACACCCAACAAAAGAAGATGATCCAATACTTTTTTCTACAACCAATATACACATTACAGGATAAGATACCGCCAAGTTAATGATTCTAAAGGAAATAATTATAGCAGATATGAAGTTAGTAAGAAACCTGAACCAATGTTGCTTTATTTGTCAGCTTATTTGCATCTTTTCCGGGATCAGCCTCTGTACCTCCCATCATTAACAAATTAATGGTTTCTAATGCACTGAGTAGATTAATTGTCTACTGGCATGGCGTTTGTTTCAAGGAAAAGAAGAAATACCAGTAAGGCTTCTGTGACAGAAAATTCAAAGATCTATGGTAAAATTTTATATACATTTGAGTATCTAACCTTTTGTTGGGTGAAATTGTAAGTACTTCCCCGTAGCTTCAGAATTGATATTACGGGGTCAAATCCCATAGTCTCTCTCAGTAGTATCTGAACCACACTTGGAAACATTAGGAGCAGGAGAGAATCTCATGCATAAAATATAACACAACAGAGGCTGCAGACCTGATTAGATGCATTAGTTCGGAGAAGATTGTTCAACAATTGGAGACAGTCCTGCACCATTACACATATAATAGTTTTATAACCAAGATATTCACACAATTCTCAAATGCTTGTCAAGAAAAATAGAAATGAATAAATTGAGGAATAGCTAAACAGCCAGCGACCATAAGTTGTTCTCTGATTCTGAGAAGAAAAAAAAGTATTGAAAATGGGACTCAGAATCAAGGCCCATGCACATAACTCTGTTTATTGTAACAAATTTTCTACAAAGAATATTCCCCACCACCCCCCCCCCCCCCCCCCCCAAAACCCTATTTTAGATGTTTGTCTGGGCAAGTAGAACCATAAAGAGAAAATCATGATGATGGATCAACAAAGCCTTTTTATATGCTTTCTTGTCACTTACAATGTTCAACTAGTATGTATCAAATGAGCAACTTAACCCATACGGAAGAGGGCAGTCAAAGGATAATATAAAGCATGTGGGTTTCGAACTCAAAAAACTGGTGAAACTACAAGAGTCCTTAGTTTGAGCTACAAGTAAAATCATAACCATAAAGAACCAATGACAAAATAAAATATTCAGAAACAAAACCTACAAATGGTGCAGAAGGTCAATGTAATTATAGCATATAAACAGCTCATTTAGCTAGCGAATTAGTGATATGCAATAGAGACATAAACTCTGTCATAACTCCATTACTGAAGCTGTCTTAGTAATCCATGACAACTACTCAATCGATTGATATAAAAGAAAAAAGTATCACATTCAAAAGACCGTAAAGAAAAGAATTTTTAAATTGTAGAAGCCCAAACAATAATAGAGGCACTTAAACTCTGCCATAACTCCATTACTGAAGCTGTCTTAGTAATCCATGACAACTACTCAATCGATTGATATAAACGAAAAAAGTATCACATTCAAAAGACCGTAAAGAAAAGAAGTTTTAAATTGTAGAAGCCCAAACAATAAGAAGCCATTTGCAAGACAAGTGATTTATCAGCAAACAAGCTAGAACCAGTTGATTAAACTACCACGATAAATTGAGTAACAGTAAATCACCTGCACAACAACACCACCTTCTGAACCTCCTTCCTCTTTAATGATGCTGAAAATCTTCTCAAATGCACCTTCAAAGACCACAATTTTTTGAATCTCCTAAAATTCACAAAACTGTATTAATTAGTAGGGAAATCAAACACATTTTCAAGCACAAGTTCAGCAGAACCATCAGATGACAAAGTGGAAGGAAGATCTTACCTCAGCTTCACGGGTCAAATAAGTAAGCAACAATAAGGCCTCGTTTCGAATAACCTAAGAACCACAATTGTTTTCAATAAGAGTACAAGAAGATAATCAAACTGATAAATTACCAAGTGGTGATTTTAATCTAACCATTATTTTAACACAAACAATTAAAGATATGTTGTTCTCCTCATAAAGTATTACAAGAGCCAAAATTTCAACTAACAGACAGGAATTGTAAGCAGAAAAACTCTGGGAGATAATAAAAAAATTTGAATTTTCCTACCAAATAAGATCACTGCTAAAAGCTTATATTGTTGAAAAATATGCCTTTATAAAATAACATTGAGAAAATGTAGCAGAAGCAAGATTCCATGAACACATTTTTTACCTCACGATCCATTAGCATATCCATCAGCCGAGTTATACCGCGAGGAATGGTGAGAATGGCTTCCTGTAACCTGAAGACGAACTCAGCAAAAATTCTTCCTGCTACAACTTAAAAGAATCCACAAATTTGCACAAAAGCAAGAAGTAGTTGAGAAACTAATACCTATTTGGAGAATTTGTGAGGAGCGCTGTCAAAAGTTGAAGAGTATAATATCGTACATAGAAATCCTCCTCTGACTGCCAAAGCATCCAACCAAAATAACAATGAAAAAGGCCATGATGCTATGCATAAACCAAGCAAATATAGTAAACCAACCAAATACAATTAATGTGTGTGTCTAGTATTAATGTAAGAGAGGTGAAAATTTCTGTAAGGCTCTTAGAGCTCTTTTTTTTTTTTTTTTTTTTGATAAGTAAGAATTTTATATATACGAACGGCTACTCTGTGCAAGAAAAACACAGAGCAAACCCAGAGAAAACAAGCAAAAAATAGACAGAAAACGAGAAAGAACAAAACAACAATAATAGTTACAAAAGAGAAAGAGAACAAAGAAAAGAAGGGAGAGAGTCACTTGTCGTGAGTCTCCAAGCCCGAGACCAATCAAAAAGAGTCCCACTAAAAGAAGCAAGAATCTGATCAACGGTACTATCCAAATCCTCAAAAGTTCGCTGATTCCATTCCTTCCAAATACACCAAAAGATGCACAATGGCTCTTAGAGCTCTTTTTAGCAGAAATGAAGAGTTTTTAACAACTTTAAGGTTAGAGATGAAATTTGAACAAATGAAAGCTCCTTAGAAATTGGTTACCAAACAGTTTAACAACTTTATAGCACTTAGCATTATTGAGTTAAATTTTTTAATCTCAAATGCTCTACAGCTAGAACTCTACTTCCTACAGCAATACCAAATGCGCCCAATAACAGATCCATGCTGATCAAAATTTAAGTTAGGAGCTCTCACCAACAAACTTAGAAGAAGAGAAATGCTGTCTGCTTCTCTGGAAAGCAAATCAGTGTTCATTAAAGCTGGTTGAACCTCATTCTTTGGCCCTTTTGCATGCTCAATAGGAGTCAGAGCACCTACAAGAGTTTCTAAAGCACCCCGAACCTGCACAAATGGAACGAATGAATTCATTGTCTTACTCAGTTCTTGGACATAATAAAACTGAAGATTATTTCACATTGAATGAAATAATGGGAAAAGGTATACAAATAACAATCAATCTTGCAGGATAAGAATGTAAATTCTGAAGTAAAAATGGGTCATATTTGTCAGCCATGACCAAAAAAGGCTCGTGTCCCACTTAGTTAGTTTCCACCAATGGCCAAAAAAGATCTTCAGTAGAGAATCTTTCTTTTGGTAAGTTGATTGTAGAGTCCTTCAAAAATTTTATTTTATTTTTTTTCTAAGTAAAAAAAATAAAAATAAAAAAATAATTCTGAGATAACAGTCAAGAATATTTTCTACAGATCCTCTGTCCAAGGTCAGAACCAAATCAGTCTGATTGGTCCATCTTGGTCATAAGCGTTATTTAAATAAAATATAGCATGCCAGAATTTGAACATTCAACTTATTGGTAATGACTTAGCCTAAATACAGGCAGAAGAATCTCCAAAAATAAAATATGGATCAAACCATGGATTTTACCAAACTGTTGAATTTAACCATTAAACCATAAAATATTTTAGGATATAAGACAGCTGATACTGAAGATCATGTCGGAATTGTTTTTAAGCTACCTAAGGGGAAGATATATCAGAAAAATGTGGATAATTAAAAACCACAGTTCAGTTCTCAATTTTTTTTCTCTTAATATGTACTTTTTTGAGTGATGGAATTGAAATTAAAGGAAAAACATGGGATAAAGATATATGGGGAAGAAAGATTTTCCACCATTTCAACATCATCACGTTCTTCCTTTAAGACAGCCAACATTACAGGGAAGCCTGCAAAAGTAAATAAAAAATATTATAAAACGCAATCATGGCACAAAAACTAATCCACTATATCATACAAGAGAGAAGCATTCACCCATTGCCCCAAATGCTAGCTGGGCACCATGACTTTCTGCCACAATAGCCTGAAGCTCAATCATGGCACTCCTCCGGTCCTCAGCCAGTTTACCATTGCTTATACGGTCTAGCAAGCGCTCAACATAGCTATCAATACAAAGCACAGAGAAGATTGATTACAAGAGGCAAATACTTCTCCAGACAAATAAAACAGTGATACATGGCAATAAGAAATGAAGCAAAGAACGCTTTAGAATATTCAGGACATAAGAAATGTAGTTGCAAGAGAGGCAAAAGGTGGCAACTAAATTGCTTTGAGAAAACAATACAGTACAAAACAGGCTACCAGCTGCACAAACCAGCTAAATGCATATTCCTCAAAAATCCTAACAGAACCGATGTATTTTTACATTAACCACCTATTCCAATGAGATGATACATTACTTTCAAATGCCTAACTTCTTCCGAGTTCAGACACATTACAGTATGACCTCTCTCCCAACTCCAATGAAGGACCGAAAACAACACAGTATAACAATTTTATTAAAAAAATAAAATAAAAAATTGTATAATACAAGAATGCAAAGTGTGTCTGAGTCATAAGTCATAAACCCTTCTTTCTCAAAAACAAGTTCTTCTAGAATTAGTTATGACAGAAAAAGACTAAAGTTGTATCTGGGTCATTTTCAATTTCTTCAAATTTATAAATATCATGTACATAAAAGAGAACTTTACCTATCTTCATTTGAACCAGAATTCTCATTGCCAAAAACGAGCCCAACAACCCCCTGCACAATAATTTCAGGCTCAATTACATCCAAACATATTATAAAAGGCACAACCACAAAATCCATTCAATCATAAATTGGCTCAAAACCAAATGGCAACAACCCTCACTAACCAAAAAATTTGAAAAAAAAAAAAAAACCCATTCTGCCCATGACTTTTACATAATCAAATCATACCATTGGTAGAGGAAAAAAAAAATATTGTGCCCACCATTCATTATAAACCCATATACCGAAATTTTAGAGTTTGCAAATTTAATATATGCTATAGATGACCATATAAAAAGGTTATTAAGGTCACACCATACAATTAAAAGCCTAAAACATTAAAACGATTATAATCAATTAGTCACAAATGATAAAAATTTACAACTATTAGAACATGCATTAGAGAGAGACAGAGATAGGAGTGACCTTGTAGCCAGATACCAAATCCATGTTATTGGGTCACCAAATTGAGAGAGAAATCCTGAAACAAAAAAACCCAAAAGAATCAAGGAATTATTGGAGCTGGTTTGACTTTTGAAGAAAAAACACTAACACAAAAAGAGGCTCACAGTAACAGAAAGGAATTGACGAAAAAGAAAACCTAGATAGAAGGGAAATTAATTAGTACGCGAAGATTGTACTTTTGCTTATATTTGAGGATTATGAAAACGAGCGTAGTGATCTCAGTGTGACGATGGAGTAGTTGATCTGAGCTTTTTCGCTTTCATGTGGTTTCGATACGATCACACGAAACCCCACAGTAGTTATTGTTTTAATGTTGTCGTTGTTGTTGTTTTTTTTTTTTTTTTTTTTTTTTTTTTTCAGGTTGTTGTTGTGCTGGACTATGAATATGATTATGAGGTCTCAAAAATTAACGTACAGTGTGGCAGTGAGTCACCGGTAACGGAGATATATTGGGCCTCCGAGCCCAATTGATTTTATGTGAATGAGCGATTTGGTAGGGTTGGAGTTGTTTGTGTTGGACAACATTGGGCTTTGTGGTTTTGGAAGAGAAAACATGTCTTGTCGTGTGGATTTTTTTAGAACCTTTTTAATATATTAAAGGCGAAAAGTCATTTTAGTCCCTACATTTTTAGAAAATTCTTATTTTAGTCCTTACATTTTATTTTTATCACTTTTAGTCCCTATCTTGAAAAACGCTTCTCATTTTGGTCGCTTTTAGTCCTATCTTCAAAAACGCTTCTCGTTTTGGTCCCTACCATTAAATCAGAAACGGAAATTACACAGCTGGCAAACGGCATGCACTGTTGGCCTAACATGGCCATTAAAATAATAATAATAAATGTCACATTAGCATTTAAATTAAAAAATTAATTTATTAATTTTAACTAAATAAAAAAAATTAAAAACAGAATTAAAAACTAAAAACCATATGAATTGAGATCTAAGAATGCGTATTAAACAAGAATAATAAGAACACAAACCCACATCCAAGAACACAAACCCATAAATTTTTTTTTTTTTTTTAAACCAACAAACAACCATTCAACACCGAATTCTCCAGCAAATCACTAATCCACATGATTTTCTCAAAGTCCATAATTGAATAACTAATCAACCATACAACACCGAATTCTCCGGCAAATCAAACCCATAAACCCAGTAAACAATCCAATCTCCAACAAACCCATAAACATATATTTTCTTAGGAAACAAACACAAAATAAACCCAAAAAATTTAGCTCAAATACAAATTTAGCTCAATTAGCACCAGAAATTTCAACCTCAAACTCAGAGACTTTACCTTCCTTTTCCCTGATTTCGAAGGAATCGGAAGCTTCATCAACCTCACCTCCTAGGGTTAAGGTTTGTCCATCAGCAACAATGGACTCCAAAAACTCTTGCAACGCGATCGCCCTCTTGATCACACTCTTCCAGCAATCCCTAACCCCCGAATCGATGCCTCTCATCGAATCCAACCTGAAGAGCAAGCTCATCAGCATCTCGTTCACCCTCAGCCTCTCCTTCGGGTCCTTCTTCATCGATTCCAGCGCCTCCTCCCTCGAGATCCGCCTCTCCACCTCATCGACTTCTCTCCTGATCGTCGTGATCTTCTTCACGCTCTTCCTCACCAGAAACCCTCAAAACACCTTCTGGATCTTCAACGTCGACAAGTTGGACTACGCCCTGCCCCGACTCGACAAATTGGACCGGGATTGACACTACTTTAGATCTGGGTGTTGTTTTTTTGAGTTAGTTTGAGTGAAGGAAAGAAAGTGTATGTATGTGGGTGTTTTTTTCTTTCTTTGTTCTTAAATCTTGAACTGTGTTCTTGTTGTTTTTGATCTCAGGGTTTGGTTTTTTTTTTTTTTTTTTTAATTTCATTATCGGTTTGTGATTTATTGGTGGGTTTGGTCACTGTGATTGTCCCTGGGTTCGTGGCTTGCTTCACACGTGGTGGTTGATGGGTTGTTCTGAGTTTGAGATTTTTTTGTTTGGATTGGTTGTGTTATATTTTTGGATTGATTTGTTACTATGAGGCTTTAGGATTTGAAGATATTGCTGGGTTTGAGAAAATGGTGATTTTGAGATTTTTAATTTTTGTGTTTGTGTTCTTGGATTTGGGTTTGTGTTCTTGTTCAAGACACACTTAAATCTCAATTCATGTAATTTTTAGTTTTTAATTCTGTTTTTAATTTTTTTTATTTAGTTAAAATTAATAAATTATTTTTTTAATTTAAATGCTGACGTGGAATTTTTTATTATTATTTTAATGGCCACGTCAGGCCAACAATGCATCTCGTTTGCCAGTTATGCAATTTTCGTTTCTAATGTAACGGCATTGACTAAAACAAGAAGCGTTTTTCAAGATAGGGACTAAAAGCGGTAAAAATAAAATGTAGGGACTAAAATGGGAATCATCTGAAAATGTAGGGACTAAAAGTGGCTTTTCGCCTATATTAAAACTTCAAAAACTATATAATTTGCAATGGTATTTTTTTTTTAAATGGCCTATTTGGATAGAGGGGGGAAGAAAGGGGAGTAGAGTAGAGTAAACTAAAAATAAGTTAATTTTGTGGTAAATCTACTATACTATACTCTACTCCCCCTCCTTCCTCCTCAATCCAAATGGACCATTAGTCTTTTTGTTGTTGAAGTTTTTTAGAAATAGGATCTATTCTAGATCTAATTCCTCTATTAGTCTTATGAGTGTGACCATTATATCTTTGCCATTACGTTTTTGGTATTGCTTTTAAAACAAATATATGAAAAATTTGTTTCAAGTTTTGATTGATCTTACTTTTTTAGAAAGTATGGTAAATTACATATTTGGTCCCTATTCTTTACACTATATGTCAATTTGGTCCCTAACGTTTCAAATGTGTCAGTTTAGTCCCTAAGCTTTTTGCTATTGTGTCAAAATAATCCCTGTTGTTAAATAATTGATAGAAAATACTGACGTGGCTAACGGTGATATTAAAATATTATTATTTTTGCCAATTGAGCTGCCACATCAACAGCCATGCGTCCTTAATTTATATAAATAAAAAGAAATCAGTGGTTTGAATAATAGCATCTGTCTAATTGGTATCACTTGGGAATCTTGTGCCATGAATATCAATGGTTGTAAGTTGTAACAGCCTTGCTTGTTTGACGAAGATTGGGGTCCTGCTCCATGAATCTGGACAGTCGGCTTAGACAATCAAGTAGTTGCTGCATGTGTTTGTGATAAAGGATTTGGAGGTGGATATGACAAATTTTTACAAATTACAATCAGGGTAACTGTTTAGAGCTGCAGTTGAAGAGGAAAAACCAGCCAGAAGATCACACAATGGGTGTGCTGGTAGACTATTCTCTCTCAATACCAACTAAAGATTAGATCTTTTCTTTTCTTTTTCCTTTTTTTTTTTTTAAGAAAAAGTTTGTATCTTTTTATTTCCATTGCAGATTTGGGTTAGAACCTTCATATGACGTAGATCCATATTCTATTTTTGTGGTTTTGGTTTTTTTTTTTTTTTTTTTGGCTTCATTACCGTTAGTGCTCTCACTGTGGTTTTATTATTAAGAATAGGACATTGTTTTATTAAGAATAGGGAGCAGAGGAAGCCAAGGGTTGGGAGAGGATGAAGGTGCATCGGCCAAAGAGATTGGGAGGGAGAGGTTTCAGATTTGGGGGAGAAAAGCAAGTATTTTGTTTTTGTTTTTAAGTAAATAAATAACGAAACATGGCTATTGATGTGGTTGTTTTTTAATCTGATGTGGAAGTATAGTTGGCAACTATTGTGACATGAAAAATAATTTTTTATTGTTCCGTTTGACACATCATCTTTTTCCATCCAAAAGATAACGGCAAGGACTAAATTAACATGGCACTGAAAAGGTTAGACACTAAATTGACCAAATTAAAATATTAAAGACCAAATTGAAATATGATATAAAGGATAAAGGCCAACTTTATAATTTACCTTAATTTATATTATAAGGGGTGGAGAGAGAGAGAGAGAAGTTTTTGGGAAAAGAGCCATTGGAAATTGGGAGATTTTTGAAATTTGAGTGAAAAGGAAAAGAAAGAAATGAGGCGGTTGTCTTGTCTTGTGGTAAACTCCTATAGCCATGTATTATATTAATTTATAAAAGAAAGAAACCAATTAACAAATAATCAAATAATAGCCATGTTTTAAACATTTGCTTTGCTGAAAAAGATAGTCATGTTATAGTGATACAACATTACAAACATTAAATATAAATATAATGGATTTCTTTCTTTTATTCTTAATTTTTTGATTAAAAATTATGAAATTTTATTTTATTTGGACTAAACCATTTAATTTTGAGTTAAAAAATACAAAAAACATAGAGATTATAAACTCGAAATATGAATTCTAAAAATACAATAAAAATGATATTTATTCAAAAATCTTATTCGGTCCACTTCGGTCCTATTAGGTCCATTTTGTCTTCTTAGGTCCACTTTGGTTCTATTTGTTCTATGTTGGTCCTATTGGGTCCAATCGGTCCAAATTGGTCATATTCTATCCTCTTCAGTCCTATTTGGTTCACATTGGTCATATTCAGTCCACTTTGGTTCTATTCGGTTCACATTAGTTCTATTTGGTCCATTATGTCCACTTCAATCGACATTGGTCCTATTCGGTCCACATTGATCCTATTTGGTCCATATGTCCACTTTGGTCCTAATCTATCCATTGGTTCTTATTCGGTCATGTTCAATTCACATTGTTCTCATTATGTCATATTATGTCCTACTTCATTCCATTTGTGTCCACTTCGGTCCATTTTTATGCACTTACATATAAGGAAAGGATATGTTTGGGTTGAGAGTACCTATTCTAAATCCAAATTTATTACAAAAAATATAGATCTCAAATTTGTAATGTCTAAAATCTTAAGCATAATATTTATTGTTGCTATACTTTTGTTGAGCCACATTAACGTAACATTTCAGTTCACTTGTCCGGCTAAATTTAAGTGAAAGTCTTTCTAAGCCTAAAAAGGCAACTTAAAAAATGAATCAATTTTAGACCCAATTAGTCCAAAATGGACCGAGATAGACCAAATTGACTGAGTGGACTAAAGTTGACCAAGTGAAAATAAGTGGACCAAGATAGACCAAATTAGACAGAATGGGACCAAAGTAAACCTAATTGGACCGAATAGATATAAAAAACCAATTGAAGACTTGGTGCTCTATATTCCTAGCCCCATGAAAGAAAGAAGCATCTTTGTAATTTTAAATTACGAAGAAGAGAAGTTTATGTCTTTAGATTTGCTGAAAATTACACTTATCTCCCTCACAATTTTAAATTGTACACATACCCTTACTTTTTAAAATATATTGTCCACTCTCTCACCACCCCTATAGCACACCTTATTAGTTAACACCATCAAATCCACTAATGAAAATTGATTTATTTCCACATGTAATTTGTAAGCTCCCTCACTTTTTAACTAAGGGTACCTTTTTATATTAAAATTTAAAATTGTGAATTTTTTTTTCTGGCTTTATTACAATTATATTGGATTTATATTGATCCATAATATTAATCCACCAATAATAAAATAAATGTGCAGCAAATTGCAAATAGGGTTTTTCTTGGTTCTTCTTGCTTGGGTGTGCCTCTAACTTGAAAAAATTGCTATAGTCTAATCCTGGGGGGTTGTTCGGCCAAGAGAGTCATTCGCATCGAGTTCTACTCCGGGTGGCATGAATGAACCTTTAAGGATAACACGTTTTGCGTGATTCTATAGTTTGTGAGATTTTTCTAACTCCATCTATTTATTTTTGTCATTGCTAATTTTTTAGGGTTTATACTGCTGAATCAAAACTTGTTTTATTTAGCCATATTTTCCAACAAATAAACCATACGAACTAATCCAACGCAAAGAGAGAGAGAGAGAGAGAGAGAGAGAGATCATCTACTACTACTAACAATATTATTTTTGAAAAAGAGATTGAGATTGGGAGAGTAGAGAAGAGTGGGTTGGTGGTTTCAGAGAGAAGGGAGAGCTAAGAGAATGTTGAGAGAGAGAGAGAGAGAGAGAGAGAGAGAGACCTATGCTCAGGGATTTGTGGAAAGAGAGAATGAGAGAAAGCCGTTGGGGTTTTTACAAATTTGATATGTGGAGAGAGAGGGTGAGAGAGCCATTGGGATGTGTGCATTTAAATACATAAATTTCTGCTTTTTTACGAAACTAAAACTAAAACTAGTTTGTTTTCTTTTTCGTTTTTTAATTCCACATCTCTCGGTTTTACAAAATTATTCCCCTCTTATTTTTTTACAAATTCTTCACTTTTTCCTATAAAAAAAAAATAAAAATAAAAATAAAAAACATGTGCACTAAGGCCCTTTTTGGCACTATCTAACTTTGTGAGTAGGTTTGGTTGTTATTTTTACAATTACTAGTCGCAAACCCATGCAACACGTGAAAAATAATTAATTATTTTATAATTGTAAGATAATGTATAATTTTTCTCTAAAATCTATTGAACATAATTTTTTCTCCCTAAAAATTAATCAATTCTTATTCAGTCCAATTAGGTCTACTTCAGTGACAACCTGTCCAATTAAGTCTACTTCAGTCTAATTTGATCCACTCGGTCAATTTCAGTCCCCTTCGTTCCATTTTGGACTAATTGGGCCATAAATTGATTCTTTTTATAGGTTGTCTTTTCAAGATTAGCTCAACATTTCTTTCTTTTTTTTTCCTTAATTTTGGGTTGAAAAGTATGAAATTTTATTATATTTGGGCTAAAGTCTTTAGTTTTGAGTTAAAAATAGGGTTGTAAACGAGCCGAGCTAAACTCTTCATTATTATTATTTATTTAATAATAATAAATTCTTATTAATACAAAAATAATTATAATAAATGTGTATTAATGTCTACCATATTTTTTTTATATAATAATTACTATCATAATAATTTCTTTCATATTGAAAAGAAAACCCAAAAAAAAAAAAATCATATTTTGTTGATTTTTTTTTTGGTCAAATGAAATTGATTTCTTTAATATTATGTTTCGTTTGAGTGAAAGGGTGGAAAGAAAATGAGAGTTTTCTTTTGTTTAGTTGAGGGGAGAAAATAGAGAAAATCGAGGGGATGGAAAATAGGATTAATGATTTTTCTCGAACCCACAAACTTCTATCTCCACGAATTGGATAGAAAAGTAGGCAAAAAAAGTGGATAATAAATGCTTTTACGATTTCACCCTTTGAAACCCATTTGACCAAATATGTTATTGTTTTTTTTTTTTTTTTTAATAAATGTAATACAAGCAATGTAGTAAATCCAACTAAACCATTTTTTAAAATCCTCTCATTATTCTTTCCAGCCAAACAAAGGAAATTCATATTTATTTTTTACCCTTCCACATTTCCTTCCTCTTTACCAAACATACATGATGGAAAACTAAAATATTTTGTATCCTCTCACTTTTCTATCTTCCTATTTTTCCATCTTCCTAACCAAATTACTTTGCATATGATTGCTAAAAATAGCCATTAAAAGTGACTGGAAAATGGCTGAAAAGAAAACTTAACTAACCATTGATATAGTCTGGTCAAAGGAATATTTCAAATTTTGAAATATTTTTCAATAATGTTACTAATGGTATGATTTATGCGTTGATTTGTTACAAAACTCACGGAGAGGAGTGTCATTTTTGTTAAGGTTTGGGGCCAAGTTTCATTCCTAAAACTTTAAGAAAGATTTTTGTAATTTACTCCACATATATATATATATATATAGTCTAATGGTCATTAACATTTCCTCTCTTTACTAATTAAAAAAAAAATCATTTGTCTTTACTCAAAGAAATCAAGAGTTTTTTATTTATTTATTAGTTTTATCATTTTACATTCTTTTATGTGTCCAATCACTACTCCCAATGTCTCGAAAGGTTAGTCTTTCCCTTTATTTATTTATTTTTCCTTTTGAAAAAAAAATCACTATAAACTATTTAGCGAGTTATGAATGAATGTGACTGTGGGTGAATGGAGCTCGGCCCAAACCGAATTCAGGCTGATAACCATAAATATGTGGCCCAACCCATGTGTCAAAAACAACATGAAGATTATAAACTAGAAATATGAGCGCTAGAAATGCAATAAAAATGATAAATATTCAAAAGTCCTATTTGGTCCACTTCAGTCCTATTAGGTCCATTTTTTCTTCTTCAGTCCACTTTGGTTCTATTTGGTCTACATTCGTCATATTAGGTCCAATCGGTCCAAATTGGTCCTATTCTTTCCTTTTAGTCCTATTCGGTTCACATTGGTCATATTCAGTCCACTTTGGTTCTATTCGGTCCATATTGGTCCTATACCGTTCATTCTGTCTACTTCAGTTGACATTGGTCCTATTCAGTCCACCATGATCCTATTCGGTCCATATGTCCACTTTGGTCCTAATCTATGCATTGGTTCTTTTTTGGTCCTATTTGGTCCACCTCGTTCCCATTCTGTCATATTTTGTCCATTCAGTCCACTTCATTCCATCTATGTCCACTTCGGTCCATTTTTATGCACTTACATATAAGGAAAGGATATGTTTGGATTGAGAGTACCTATTCTAAATCCAAATTTATTACAAAAAATATAGATCTCAAATTCGTAATATCTAAAATCTTAAGCATAATATTTATTGTTGCTATACTTTTGTTAAGCCACATTAACATAGCATTTTAGTTCACATTTCCGGCTAAATTTAAGTGAAAGTCTTTGTAAGCCTTAAGACTATGAATATACAAATCTAATATTTATGATAGTTACTCATTTGTTTTAGCCTCATTACTTATAAATGAATTGCATAAGGTTGACTATACTTTCAAGCAATATGTGTGTGTGTGTGTGTGTGTGTGTGTGTGTATCATTTTAATTAAATAAATTATTCAAATTCTTGATTTTCTTATAAGAAATTATTATGATAATCAAAACTTGTAACAAACTTATACAGAATATGTATAATTTATTTTCTAAATTTTATTGTAGATAATTTGCTCTCCCCAAATGTTACAAAATTTTCAAATAATAATTTCCATCACTTTATTTTTACAAATACATAATATTTTTATTTTTATGTTTTAGATTCATATTGTGCTTTTATGAAATTGTAATATTCTTCTAACTATTTTTATTATGCATTATATTTTCCCAATTTCTTTGGTACAATTAAAATTTATAAGTTTCAAAGTTATATTCAAATTCTTGTTCTCTTGAAGAGATTGTTGGAATTTGCAATGAATGCACCTGGTTGGCAACAATTTGAAGTAAAATGGTTATTGTAAGTGTAGGCATTATGGTTATTGCATTCAGACACAATTGCCTAATAATATGTGGTGGTGTAAAAGTACACAATTTGAATATTGTACTCACATAAGATTCACAATTAAACATAGGTACACAATTTGAACAACAATATTGGCTAGCCACAAAACAATATTCGTTAACCTTAAAAACTATATTAATGCACATGCACACACAAAATACCAACTTTAGTACAATATATGAGCTGTCCAATTGAGACTATATTGATTTGTAAGTTACATACGTACTCAATAGGTTTTGAATCCACAACCTTAGCCTTCATCCCATTAAGTTTTAGTTGGGCTATTAGTTATTGGCAATCCCCATAGTTTAGGGTGGTTTTTTTTTTCAATTAACCATTTGTTTAAATTATAAATTTATACAACAATTTTAAAAATAAATGTAACTCAAACTAGATGATATAAACTTAATAGTATGCCATTGGAGATTTAAATGATGTTATTTCTTTATTCTCATATTCTCTGAATTAAATTTGTAGAGTTACCTTGATTTGGTGTATTTCTTAACTAATAAACTAATAGACAAGAGTATTGTTTATAGCCTTGGTATTGTGTGGTGAAATTTTTAAATTTGGCTCTCAAGTGTTGTGAAGATGTGACAGATGCTAGACCTTCAATGGCAGAGGTGGATCGAGAATTTGGAAGTATATGGCATATGATGCCTAATTCCGACATTAGATCAACAGGTAGTATTAGATCAACAGGCACTATGGTCACTAATGCTTAAAAAATCGCGACTCCACCATCATCATCCTCTATGGTGAAGGATCCTTATGTGTTGTCAGAGATATCTGGCATTGAACTTGTTGGTGGAGTCATTCCATCCATCATGCCTAGATAGAAAACATTTCTAAAATAGGTTGTGTTAAAACCTGAGATTCTATGATCTTGAAATTTTAAACTGGGAAATGGTATTTGCGATCATCTTGGGTGTTGATGTTGTGTAAAGTCTCACTCTTCGACCTTCATTATATATGTGGACAAGGATTTGTTACAATCGTGTTTGTAAAAGTTGCTAACTTGCTACAAACAGTAGTGGCGGCGAGAGAGTAGTGGTAAATTGGGGCCGAGGGTGACCTTCCCCCCCTCCTAAAAAAAAATCTTTGAAAAAAAAATAAAGTAGAGGTACTCTTTCATGGGTGATTTGAAAATTTTGAACATTTTAAAGAACATACATACTTTTGGCCCCCTTAAGCTTCCCAGACTAGCATCTAGGCAGAGACACCAGAGAGGCAACACAGACCATGCATGCTTTTGGCACCCTCACCTCCACTCTTTTATATCTCTCTATCTCTCTCTTTCTCTGATTTCTTAAGCTACCACTTCCGGCCTCACCACTGTCTAGTTGGTTTGCTTTTTATATTTTCTTTTTCTTTACCACTTCGTTTAGGCTGCCATTTGTTCATGATGTTTCACCGTCCAAGAGATTTTATTTTACAGATTTGAGATTATAGTCAATTGTAGGTTTTAGAATCTTTATCAAAGGTGAGGAACATAGAAGTGAGCTATTCTTAAAATTTTATAATTATATTGGCCCTTCCTTTTGTGCTTGGTTTGTTTTCCTTTTTCCTATTGTTGCTGCTGCCTTAGCCTGTCCTTGCTGTATTTAGCACACCGAGGTAGAGTCGTATTTTAGAGCTCGGAATATTTTCAACTTGCTTAGAGAATCTCATTAAATCACTACAAGTCTACATCTAATCTATTTATTTTATATTGTTATGCATTGCTTTATTTGAAAAAGTAAAAATAAATTTACATGATGTAATGTTTTAAAGTAAACCAAATCTCAATGGAACTCTCCCCCTAACAATATCATATGTTGCTATAATTAAGTTAGCCCCTCTTTGGACCAAACATCCTCTTATTCAAATATCATGAAATTCCATAGTTCTTGCATATAAATAGGAAAACTGACATTGTGAGGGCTTTACAACTATCAGGAGTTTTTAGTTGTTTTAAAATTTTCATTTATCTGCCAATTTGATGGTGGCTGATTTCAGATTTCACATTTCGTATTTCTGTGCACATGTTTTTGAGGGTTATCCAGCTAGCACTTCCAAACTTGTTAAAATGGTTGTAAGAAAGTCATACTCAATGCACAGGGACTTTTGTGTTTCTGGGAGGCGGGTTGGTAGGAGACCTACCCCAAATTTTGAAGAGGCACTTTAACACTAGTTGAAGATGGAAAATAAGTTTCCTGTTTGATCGTATTTTGCAGAAAAATGGCTTATTGGAGGCCAGATCCTTTGATTCTTTTTTCTTGCATTGCAGTACTCCCCTGCGTGGATACTATTCAAAATACTATTCAGTCTTCTGTCTTCTCATGTCTTGTGTTATAATGTCTCAAATTTGAACAAGTAACATGTCTTGACAAATTGTACAAATTGATGTTAACAAGTGAAGGATATTGCTGTGAGGTTGATTTTATCTGTTGTTTATGTAATATATTGACTTGGCTCCATATGATTGAAGGATTTTTGACACACTTGTTTACAGGCACAAATGTTCTGCTTGCTTCAAGCAGTATAACAAAAAGGAGCATCTTGTTGAGCACATGAAGGTCTCATACCACTCAGTTCATCAGCCTAGATGCAGGGTGTGTCTGAAGCACTGTAAATCTTTTGAATAATTGAGGGAGCATGTTATTAGTGAGATATTATTTCATATGCATTCTGATCCAGAGTATTAGATGTTTGTATGGGTTTATCTCCTAAGTTGCTTATCTCATATGTTCTGTATCATTTCGGTCCATTGCCAAATGAAGATTGTTCAAGGGTCTTCTCTGAACAAGGCTGTAATCTTTGCTTGAAAGTTTTTGATAGCCTCATTTCTCTCAATGAGCATAAGAGAAGTTGCCGACTACCTCCACCTAGTCCTATAGTAAGTTGATGAGTGTGAACTTCAAGCACCCCTACAAAATTTAAAAGTTTATTATCTTCTGGTACTTCTGAATGCTCTTTTCCTTTGATCAATTGATCAATCAAAGACACTCATAACAGCAATTGTATCTAGACATGCAAACTCAAATGGTCATATACTTTGTGTTGAACTGTTTCAGGGAACCATGAAATTGCCATATTCAGACCCAATTGTTGTAAGCCACAATGGTAGAGGTCCTGGAGCAATTGCCATAGATTGTGAAATGGTTGGAGGTGGAGATGATGGAACGTTGGACCTTTGTGCTTTGGTGTGTCTAATTGATGAAGATGAGAATGTGATTTTCCACACATATGTGCGTCCTCAAATTCCTGTCACTAATTACAGGTACTTGTATGCTCTATATCGTCCTCGATTTCTTTAGAGGAATTATCATGAATTGACCCACTTATAATTCAAATGTCACCATAAATATTTTCAGATACGAAATAACTGGGTTAACTGAAGAGCATCTAAGAGATGCCATGCCACTAAAGTTAATTCAAGAAAATTTTTTGCAAATTCTGTACAATGGAGAATCCATTGTGAGGGCAAGGATGCAGGGTGGAAAGGCTAGGCTTCTTGTGGGGCATGCATTGGAGCATGATTTGGATTGTTTAAGAATGACTTATCCTGATAACCTGCTGAGGTATTAGAAACTCTTTATAGATGCCAAACTTAGTTTATGAAGCAAGTGCATCTTAAAATTTCATCTTGAGAAATGAACAAGATTGCAGTTATAATTGAATGAAACTATTATGGCATATCATATATTCTGCTCCAGGATCAGCATATGCAACTGGCAACTTAGTGGACTACTTATCTGCTACACCATATGAAGTAGTTGATATGGGACTTTCGTTATTGAGTTAGCCATACACTTCACAAGTTTCTAGCAATTCACATGGCATCATCAAATGATACTAGTCTTAGATAAGAATCTACAACGCACTAGAACGCCCTTGTTGACGATTCTTTACTCCGTCAATTTAATTGTCTGTTTAAAAAAAAAAATCATTTTATTTCTTTAAAGTGTATTCCGATTGGGTCTATTTTTTTTTTTCTTATAACCTTTAATGAGTCTCTTTTTTGTTATCACAGTATTATCGATTTGTCATAGGATTTCAAAATATTAACAACATTTGCATTATCTTTATGGAACTGAAGTTTTGCAGCAAAGATTGGATTATTACCTTCAATTGTAATGGAAAACATAGGAAATTATCCTTAAAAAAAAAAAAAATCTTCATTTGCTTTTGTCGTGGCCTTTTTTTGTGTTTTACTGGGCTGCCTACTGCGGAATTATTATTGTACTGGGCTGGGTTGCCTCCTGCGGTACTAGGCCCAAGTGTTCTGAGTAAGGGAGTTGAGACCGGTCCAACTGGAACTCAAATTAGTCCGACATGTGCGCAAACTATGCCTCGTCTGCCAAGAGCATGCTTACGGCAGGCAGAGCTGTTCTGAATGAGTTATGGCAAGCAGACATGATAATAAAGCAAAAAAGAAGAAGAATACTTCGGCCTCTTAACTATAGTAAACAGTTAATCCATACTTAATAACGATAATCACAACAACTATAACTTAAGGAAGGCAAATGAATAAGTGTTTAGCATATAGGTCAATCAAAGAAAAAGAAAAGAAGAAATAAATCTAAGTCTAGTCTGTGAGACCCAAAACCAGAGAGGGAAGAACACCTCTTCTCAACGCAATTAATCTCCCAGGAAAAGAATTCTGCCATGGAAATTAATCACTTTGAGGGAAGCGGACCTGAATGGTTAATGCCTAGAGGAACCCCTTTCTTTTGCTTTTAGCAGAGGGTAGGATTTTGAGAGGGAGAGAAGGAAATAACCTATTGGTGCATGCCTGCAGAACTAACTCTCTCTCTTTTTTCCTTTTTTTTTTCTTTCTTTCTGTTTTCCGTTTTTTTTTTTCTCTTATCTTTCCATTTTCTTCTTTCTTTCTTGTTACTCCTTATTTCTATTTCCTGATTTTCAAGTTTTCAATCATATCCTCTTCCTCACGGTCGTTGTTTTTTGTCACTATACACAGCAAGGGCTTCTTTTTATAGTGCTTACCATGACTGGATTTTACTATTTTAGCCCTTAACCACCTTTGTCTGGTCTGGGTATACTTGCCGATCACCACATCTGTGTGCCACTCCCCATCACCAGACAAAGAGAACTATTTTGTTTGTTAGTCTGCCGTGACACCCTCTTCATGCTACGGTGTGGGTGCCTTCTCTCTCCCTATCCCTCATGGCATGCACCTAGTGACCCAGCTTAGCTTTACCTGTTTAGGTGGTGTGTCATCCCAGCAGGACACTTCCCCCAAAAGAGCCCTGGCAGGAACCTCAAAATAGGTCTTTCCCTCTCCCCACTACCAAACCATGCCCTCTTACCTCTAACCCATGACCTCACTGTGTCTAGTATTGACTGGGTACAGGCTGGTGAGATCTGGGCCTTACGCGTGCCTTCCTTCCATATGTGTCCAAAATCTGTCTGCTGCTCTCTCGTCTACCGTGGTCTGGAGGCTTGCCTGCACAGCCTGCCATTCGTTCTTTGACCTTTCATGTGAGCTGGTTTTTGATTTCCCACTCCCCTTAAGGGCTGATATTTATTTATTACTGGATTTTACACTTCTTTTGGCCCATTTCTTGATTGCCCTAATTTCCTGCCATATTACTTTGTCATTCTTGCCGTAATGACTCAATCCTGCTAGGCCTCTTTAGGCCCGCCGTTTATTCTTTCCCCCAATGGCCTAACATGACCATTGGTTTTCCTACTTATAGGCTCCTTTGTCCCTTTTATTTTTCTCTTGGGCATCCTTGGCCCATTTGCTTCCTTTGGGCTTTCTCATCCTTTTAACTAACTCTGCATTCCCATGAGCTATTACTAACTTCATTGGGCTTCCCTGGCCCAATTACTTCATTCTCATCCTTGGGGTTTATGAGCTTGCCATTAACCCTTTACTTTCTTTGTTTGCATTACTTTTGAGCCTACAGTGACCCATTCTCACTTTTCTACATCATATACTGTCCATGGGTATGCTATTTCTTTCTTTCGGGGCTTCTTTAAGCCCATTTACCTCCTTAAGACTCATTTGTTTATTTCATGAACCTGTGATCCATCATTCCTGCCGTTTGGCCATGATGGTTTTGCCACCTGTTTGCCAACCCCTTGCTGCCCTTGTTGCTGGGCTTTCTTCCTTCCACTTGGATCCTAAAAAAATGACCCTCAACAGCTTTCAACACATCTTAACTCTATATAAGATTAAAGATTGATAAGAGTATATAAATATTATACTTCTACCCCCTTCCCTTCTTAAATATCATCCATCATTTCTAGCTTGCCCCAAAGTTTCTCTGAAATTAATGGTATCACTCTTTTTTGGTCAATATCAAAGGGGCCAAATAGTCCACTTCTTTTTTCTTAGTTCAACCAAAACTAGAAGTGTTGGGCCTTGATCATTGTAGATTTTTGGAGAAGCTAAGTAGTTTTACTAGCATATATTTAATTTAGACTTAAAAGCTTTGCATGAAGATCAAAGTTTCTTAATCAAACTTCCAAGTTTTGGAAAGTTGGAACACATTATGCTATACTTTCACTTAGCAGATTTTTATTGGAGATTAAAGTTTGTTTTTGGTGGTTTCCATTTTGTTTCTTTTAATGCAGGGATACAGCAAAGTACCCTCCATTGATGAAAACAAATCTGGTTTGCCACTCACTCAAGTACCTCACCCAAAAATATCTAGGGCAAGTTCTTCTTGGTTGTTTTATTGATAATGATCTTGAGTTTTCCTTGGTTTTCTAAATAATCTCTTTAGTTTTCAATGGTTTTTATCTAAAGAAGCTTGGTCATAACACTTAATTTTGTACTTCTTGTACTAGTGTTGTGCTTGTATTGCTTTCTTGATATCTTAAAACATGTTCATATTAGTTATATAATGGAACCACAATTTTGGCATATTTGCCCCATGGAAGACTGGATGTTGCTATCATAATGCTGATGTTGTTGTTGGGAATATTTTTTTTTTTTTTTTTTAAATTCTAAACATATTTGTCCCCATACAAACTAGAAAGAACAAAAATAATCTTATCTGGAAGATTACAAGGGACTTCAAGAAAGGATGAAGAAAGAGTCTCTTTATCTCTCTGAAATATGTTTCTTGTGGTAAACATCAATCTTGACTCATTCAACTTAATCTTCATCAAGCATAGTTGATTTATATGTGAATGACAGCAATCTTCATAAGGAACCCATGATTTGGTTTAGAGATCTCCATGATGCACTTTACATAGAATTGATACTACTATTCGTTTGAAAAAGTAGAACTTTGTGAGTGTTTTAGTTAATATTTAGGGTCACAATGTTTTGATTTTTTAGGTACAATATCCAGACAATCTTTCATGATCCATATGTAGATAGTGTGTCTACAATGAGATTGTACAAGAGAAAGCGTGCCCAAGATCATCCGAATGATGCTAGTGAGATATCAACTGATGCCTACAAATCCCAAAATGTTACCAGCAAATTTGATTCTTTAAGAGCTAAGGAATTTGAGCAGATGAGCCCAGATGAGCTTTATGAAATTTCAAGACCAAAATATAAGTGTTGGTGTCTGGACTCAAGCCAAGCAATTCAGCCATAGCAATTGATTGCTATCATCTATCAGACTTGTTGATCTTCTCAGAGCATGGAAGACTATCATTTTTTTAATTACATTTTATTGAGGTTGGAGAGGAATATAGTTTCAAAGTAGCCCATTCTTAGGAATAGATTGGTGTTAGAGCTATAGTAGGAGTTCTACATATTCGGAGGGATCTTACTAGGGTGTTAATATTGTTTGATACTTTCCACAAGAAAAATAAAAATGAAGAACTTCCTGTGTAAATTAACATTTTTTTTTCCAACAGGGTGTCGTAAACACTTGATAGATTTCTGTTTTTCCACTGAAATGCTCCTTGTACAGGGCTGAATTCCAACATCTGCAAATGCAGGGGAAAGATAACCAAGATGATGTCCTTAATCTTTCTCATTTTTATGTGATTTAATTTATACAATCTGTGTGGCCTCTCTATAGAAAGGTTTATGTTAGTCATCAAATGTACCTAGGAGTGTTCACCAAAATCCTTAATAGTAATTGGAACAATTTTCTGGGGTTATTTGTAGAAGGTGCAGAACTTAGCTGCAGTTTTGCCCTTGTAGAAGTTGTCAATAAGATGGATGGATGTCCTAATAAATTCAATAGTCACTTCTTACTTCCTAAGATCACAGCTAGTAATAATTTACAACTAAACGTTTAACGGTTTTTCAGTTAAAGTTCTTTACAACTAAAATTTTTATAATAAAACCATACATTTTTACAACAATCCTAAACTGGAATTTAGATGCATTTCTTTTTTATGATAATTGAATTCAATATAGTTCAATATTAGTTCTTGAAAGTTTTTGTTTCAAGCAAATTTTTCGGAAAAAAAAAAAAAAGTAGAAGCAAATTCTTCAAATTTATGACAAATCTTTTCTTATATTGATCTCTTATTCGACGATAAGAGACTTTACTAATTGAGTTAACTGAAACTCATTATATATGTAAATATATAGTATTATGATAAAACACTTGTTTTAAGGGTCATGAAGCTGTCGAAATTTCTTTTTCAGTGGTGTTTGTTTCAAGAGTCATCAAGGGTCATCAGGACCCTTGAAATAATATTTTTCATGATTTTTATCATACTTTTTTCAAGGGTTTGGACCCTTTAAAAAAGAAAATCAACCTTTTTGTAGTGGTGGTATTATAATATGTCGAAAACCAAGTTGAAAACTAGTCTTATGTACGCATTATGAGCCTGCTTGAAATTTTTTTTTTTAATATATATAATACTACTAAATAAATGTGTAGTGTGAAGGTAGATAAGACTTTTTTTTTAATTGACTATTTTATTCGAAATTTTCATTTAACCAAGTGTCAAATACTTTTATTTTCCGCATAATTTATATTTTGAAGGACATCAAAGGATCATTTTGAAAATAATAAAAAAATAGATAAAAAAGTCTTATTCCAATTATATATTTAGTCAACAAACTGAAAATCCTAAATATGCGCCATAATTAGTTCCATTTCCTTTATTTTCTTTTCTCAAAAAACCTTCTCCTTCTCATTACTTCTTAAAAAAAATAAATAAAAAAATAAAAATAAAAATAAAAAAAAACCACTAGGAAGAACTAAGAAGAATCTGAATGGCGGTGACCGAAAAGGCGAGTGAGGGCACGCCACCGCTATAGGATGGTGTGTTGGAGCTGATGAAGGCAGCGCAGGAGAGGAACAGGCTGATGTGGACGGTGCAACTCATAATAAATTTTCACATTGATTTATTTGAGGTTTAATTTTTAATTATCCATTTTGGTTTTTAGATTCACACTATAAATTTAATTTCTTCCTTCATTAAGCCCCATTTTTTTCCCTTAACTTAATTCCTTAACCCAAGCGCACAAAAATGTTTGGTTTTGCTTATTATTAGCAATTAGCTTTTTAACCCGCACTATGTGTGGAAACCTTTTTATTTATATTTACTAAAAATAAATTTTTTTAATAATATTTAAATACACTTTTCCAACGTACTAAACACCCAAACCACATCTCCATTTACAAATCTAATTACAAACACCATAGGTAGATACCAAAAACTAATTTAACCCAAATCTAATACAAAATACTCAAAACAAAATTTATTTTAAACCCAACACCATAATTAAAACCAAATCTAACTCAAATATCTAAATCTAAAACAATCCAACCAAGTGCATTTGAAGATGCTAATTCAGCATCAACTAACTTTTTCTTTCTTTTGAATTCTAATGTGCCTCTACATTGCTTTTTGTGTGGTTATGTGCTCAATGTTCATTTCATATCTCAGTTGTTCTTTTTGTTCTTGCTCCTTTCCAGTCGACCAAATATCGTTTCTCCTTCTATTTTCCGCCTATCAAGTCCCTTTTGTGAGGAATAAATATAGACCTTTGTAAATTCCATTTAACCCCAACATTTATATACTGCACAAAGTAAATGTATCTTAGAAGCTTGATAAGAAACTATACAATTTAAAATTTAAAAAAAATTTAAAAAAAAATCATAAATGCATATAAATCACAAAGTTTGATCATAATCTACAGTAAACAGTACACCAATTGTTTTTTTTTACATAGATTCATTGCGTTATTGAAAGTGTATGGGGAGTAGTAACAGCAGGACAGAATATGAAATTGCAAAAAGTGTACCCATATCTCCTTGCAATCAAAATCTATAGCAAGTTGGACTACAAATTTGGTTATAAGAAAAAAGTAAGTTTTCTTATGCATTCACAAACTTATATGCTTCTAATTCAAGGAAAAAATTCAAGTAATTAAAACATAATTAAAAAAATATAACAATAAAAAATTGTTAGATCTAGATGGAAGTTTCCATACCAAAAAAAAAAAAAAAAAAAAAACCTTAAGTAATACATGAATATTAACAGAAGTTCAAAACCCTATAAAAGCTCAAATCTCTTAAAACAGTACACCAATATAAGAAATTTGAGTGGTTTATTCTATCTAGGCACAAAGTTAAAAGTAACCTCCAACTTTTTATATCTTATCCAGACCTTCAAATGCTTTAATATATCTATAAGTCTCTCATAACATCATATTTTGCTACTGGAAAATGATGGGAAAAACCTAATGGAATCATAACAGTTTTACAATTCAGTTTAGTTCAGTCCAAAACAAAAACTAATTGAATCCAAATATTTTTAAAAAGATTACAAAAATATGACAAAACCAACACAAACCCAAATACAGCAATCAACAAAATTTAATCTAAAATATGAGATAAATACAGGGAAAGTCAAGCCACTCTAACCTGTCAGCTTGATCTAGCAACTCTTCTTACATAACACCCAAGTGTCTTATATGGCAAAGAAAGTTGTAAAGCTATAACTAAAAATTATTGAATCAACTTAAAACAAAATAGCTGATTAAAAATTGCAAAGCAAAACCAAGTCAAAACCAAATATATTAATGGACAAAATCTAATCCAAAATATGAAATAACCATAGGGAAAATTAGGGCATCCTAACCAGTCAGTTCAATCAATCAACACTTCTTGCAGAATACCCAAGTGTCGTATTTGACAGAAAACGCTGTAAATCTATGTTTCAACAAAATGGAGTAATAAGGATTTTTAATTTACTAGGAAAAGGATGAAAGAGAGACTACAGAAGAAGCTGAAGCAAACATAGTAATCTTGCAAAAAAGTCGAAGATTTTTCCCATATTACTTTTTTTTTTTAAACAAAGATAATTTTCAAGTTCCACATAATAATCTAAAAATTAATGTGTAAACAATACAACCATGTTTAGTAAACAAAGATAACACAATTTTAACATTCAGTTGGCTATTTTTTTTTTTTTTTTTAAATCATAAATCAAAACCAAACATTTTAATTTATTTTAAAAAACCATAACTTAGATAAAATCATAACACTTTTACAATTCAAATATAAAACCTTCCAAGGAGAAATTGACTTTTAAACACAAAATTTCAAGGGAAAAATCCACTAATGATACCAAGACAAAAGCCATAAATGATAAATTGAAACAAAAGAATCCAAAGAAATAGAATAAAGTCATCAATTTACAAAACAATCAAAGAAGAACACTAGCCTATTAAGTAGGGAAAAGGCAAATGCTAATTCGAATAGGAAAAGCTTCCGTTTACAAAATTACAAAATATAGATATTTAAAAATTCAAATGCTAAGGAAAAGCAATTGTGGAATATTACAGACAAAAAAACTTTTAAAAAAAAATGCTATGCCAAGGAAAATTTTAAAAAAAATTGAAGAAAAAGCTGACTAAAATATTCAAAATATAGCCAATTCAAACCCCAATACATCAATGGACAAAATTTAATACAAAGTAGGAGATAAACATAATGAAAATCAGGCCATCCTAAACTGTCAGTTTGATCCAGCAAATCTTATTGCAAAAATACCCAAGTGTCATACTTGACATAGAACTTGGTAAATCTGTATTTCAATAAAATGATAGGGTAAGAAAGATTTTTAAATTACAGAAGAAAAAGATGAAAGAGAGACAACCAACGAAGTTAAAGCAAACATTATAATATGGTTTGAATTGTATAAATGTGAAAGATTGTTCCCATATCAAAGGTAATTCAACAGTCTCACAAAAATAATGTAAGCATTAATATACCCCTGTCTTGTCCTCTATATTTCTGTGAATTTTAAACCTCAGCAGAGTGGTACAGGCATACATTAAGGAATTTATGATGATGTCCATATGTTTAGATAAGTTTGAAGAAACAATTAAAAGAAATAATAGAATTCCTATAAACAAATAGAAAGAAGTACAAAGTGTGTCATATAAGAAAGGTGAAGAAAAATTAAAAGTTTAAAACTTGTGTTAGTGACAGATTGTTGAAGACAGTAAACGTTATCCCACAAAGAATGTTATCCAACAGCATCGGGTCTACCAATCATCTTGAAATTGCATCCTTTGTTGATAACGCTTCTGATTTTCTCATGTCTCATCACCTCCCTACTCTTTGCTCTTTGCGTAGAATGAAATATTAATAACACAAACAGAAAGTTTGTTGTCTAATAACACATAAATAGTAGACACCATAGGTTGAAATTCAATCATAACTCTAAAACAAAGAAAGAACTGGTGAGGTATCAAAAAAGAAAAAATAAATAAACTTAAGGAACATTAATAGTTTTTATGTCCACACCCTTACAATTCCACAAAGTCCGAAGGCTCCAACAAAAGGCAAAACACAAATAGAGAAACCAAGATTTTGAATCAGGATATAACAAAAAACCAAAGACACGAATTTAAAAATGCTCATTATAGAAAAAAAATCAATAAAAGAAATCAAAAATTAGAATTCATATTTCCAAAAGGCAAGAATTCAAAAATACTCCCTGCGAAAAATTACCAAAATCAATCAAAAAAATTTATGTTAAGTAGAAAACAATTCTAACCCAAACACCGTAGCCAAATCCAAATCGAACTTAAATACATAAATCCAAACCTATCCAACCAAACGACTAAACATAAAAATCAAGTTATGGTGTAATATAAAAACGAATAAAAAAAAAAACCCTTTACCTATAGCAGTTAAACAGTGGAGGGAGGCCATTTTTTTGGTGTATGGAGAGCAACGGTAGTGCCTGCCCACAAATTGCTCTCTCTCTCTCTCCATTGATCTCTGTTTTTCTCAATGAATCCTTTTTTGTTTAGTTAAACAGTGTCTAACATAATACAATACAATGTAATAAACTCTCTGTTAAAATACAAACACATACAGTGTCTACCATAAAACTGTATATCATTATATAACCTAGAAGACCACGCTCCTTATTTTCCTTCCACCTCCATGTATTAAGAATTCTAGAATAAAACAAAAAATCAGTAACTTTACCAAACAAATTGTGTATTAAAAATTAAGTTGTTCTATTAGCAAAATTAGAAAAAAGATGTTAGCAATGAAAGATAAAGTATCATCAAGGATAACAGTAAAAGATGTTGGCAAAGGATTTGGCTTTCGTAGACCAAGGATATCCCAAATACATCCATAAAGCAAGATTAACAACAATAAAACAATATGCCCAAATTTAATCACGATAACACACTTCAAACAAAACAGTTAATTTTCGCATAGCAGTAAAAACTTTTTGCATAAACTATATTTGGAAACTTCGTTTTCGTCTAATAATTTCAGATTTTAAATAATCCAAGGTAAATTTTGACTTTTAACCACAATAGATAAGGACAAAATCCCTAATGTTACCAAAAATAAAAGAAGACAGAGGGATAATTTGAAACCAAAGCATCCAAAGAAAGAGGATCAACCCATCTATTTTTTAAAAAGGGGTAAAAGAACAACCCTAGAAAATTATGCAAGGGGAACAACCAGTTTCCTATTCCTGCCAGTGTGGCTAAGCATATTGAGAAGCTCCAGCGGAATTTCTTATGGGGCAATTCTGGAGATAAGCCTAAAATTCATTTGGTGAAATGGGATACTGTTTGTTCTCCTATCTCTTCGGGTGGATTAGGGATAAGGAAGATAAGACTATTCAATGAAGCGCTTCTTGGGAAGTGGCTGTGGAGATTTGGGATGGAGGAAAATGCCCTTTGGAGGCAAGTGATTGAGTTGAAGTATGGTTGTGTGTGGGGGGGCTGGTTTACCAGAGCTGTGACTGGCCCTTATGGTGTTGGTTTATGGAAAAATATCAGTCAGGGATGGCCTTCCTTCTCGCGCCATATTTTGTATGATATTGGTGATGGGTCTAGAGTGAAGTTTTGGCAAGATCGGTGGTGTGGAGAGACTGCTCTTGCTGTTAGATTTCCTAACCTGTTCAGATTTTGCAGGAATAAGGATGCCAGTGTGGCTGAGCTTTTGATGTCCACCAATGGGGTCCTCTTTTGGGATGTGAGATTCGTTAAGGGTGTGCATGCTCGGGATTTTGAGGCTATGTCTGACTTTATGGTAGCTATTTATGGTGCGCCTATAAGGGGCCGTGGTGAGGATAAAATGTGTTGGATTCCTAGCAAAGTTAAAGGTTTCTTGGTTAGAGACTATTATAGAATTTTAGTTGGCACCACCTCCTTTGGTTTTCCTTGGAAAAGTATTTGGAAGTAAAAGATCCCCTCTAGAGTAGCTTTCTTTGTTTGGACTGCGGCTTTAAGGAAATGCTTGACGATTGATAGTTTACGTAAAAGGAAGATGTGGATCCTAAATTGGTGCTACATGTGTAAGAGAAATGGTGAATCGGTTGACCACCTTTTCCTTCATTGTCCTCTTGCTTCGGATCTTTGGTCTATGGTTTTGGGCCTTTTTGGAGTTTCTTGGGTTATGCCGCGCACAGTTTTGGGGCTATTATGGTGTTGGCAAGGCAGCTTTCGTCGTCACCGAAATGGTTGTATTTGGTCCATCACTCCTCATTGCTTATTGTGGTGTCTTTGGAGGGAGAGGAATAGTAGATGTTTTGAAGATACTGAGAGATCTATTCCGGACCTCAAGCTTCTCTTTTTTAGAACCTTAAGGGATTGGTTGTTTGCTTTGCAAAACAAATCTTTCCCTTCTTTTCTTGATTTCCTAGAATCTTGTACTCTCTGTATTTGTTTTCTTCTCCCTTGTACACTCCCTGTGCACTAGGGTGGCTTTTCTTTATCAATATATCTTTTATCTTTTACTTATCAAAAAAATTTGAATAGAAAAGGCAATGGTGAGGAGTTTAGATTTAAGATTCTAATTTGGATAATATGGGGTGTCACTTTAGAGACTTCTAAAGAAACTTGAATATAATTATTAACCCTAAGCACATCTCATTTCATAGAATTAAGATAATTTGCTTCCATCTACATGGTAAAAGTTTGCAATAAGCAAGACATATATAATATGTGCAGGTTATGGTAATCGTTTTAAAAATTCGCTTTTAAATTATCCTTAACCGCCAACAGTTAAAAACAAAGTATTCACCTTTAAAAAAATAACCACTTTCTTATCCAAAGGTAAGTTAATTTGTTTCCACCTATGTCAATTAGAGGCTGATACATCATACAACCAACATTAGCATGAGCAACAATAAAGAAAACCCAATGAACGCAAGCTATTTATCTGTAATTGTAAGTGCTTTCAATCAACTTTTCACAAATTTAATTGTTTCTAGTCCCAAACAAAATACTGAACAAACGAAAATAAATTATAAATTCATCAAGATAGAAATATAATTAATCAATTTTCTTTCAAGCATTTTATCAAACATTATGGATTCAAAATAAAATATATACCTACTCTTGGGCTCTTTGCAATTCGAATCCACTACAAAAGTTTCACCTCCACTGGCACTTTGATCCAATCCACATAGATACATGGGTCTACGCTGTGATTGCATGTGACATGAAAGAGCTCAATCCTTTAGTTAAGCTTCTTCCTCACGGATCTTTCTACATGCCCAACAAAAGCAAATTATTCAATCAACCCAGTCTTAGCCTTAGGATCCAAACAGTATCAAATTTGACAATTTCCCTTAATCACGTCCCCATGTAACATTTTTAAATCACTAACGTAAAGACCAAGTTATAAATTATAAAAATGGTGTGGGTCAGACAATATCTCAACCAATAAAGATATCAAAACAACAGAAACAGACCACTTCATTCAGCAAAAACCCATTACCAAACAACAACAAAAAAAATGAACAAAACAGAGTTAGTATTTAGTACCTCTTAAATACAAATGGAGGTTTTGATATTCATTCCTTGGTGGCTGTTCCTCCTTCGGTTTAGTATTTTGTACCACAACCAGTAAAGTTGAAGCTTTGATTTTCCCGAATCTGTGTTCCTATAAAAATTGCAGACCAGAAACTCAATACCTGAACTAATATAAAAAAAACGAACTGAAAGAAACAGAGAGAGAGAGAGAGAGAGAGAGAGAGAGAGACAGATATCAAATAGAAGGAGAGAAACAGAAAAGTATGCGTTAAGCAACTTTTGGAGTTCCATTCAAGCAAATTTATTATAATTTACACCAAGGACCATTCATCATATTTATGATGGGATATATTATTTTTTTTATGATCAAATTGGTCCCACTGATACACCAAGGGTCATTCATCATATTATAAATTATCTATGAAGACAGGTGGTTGTCCCATTGAATATAAATCTAACAAAATCATTGTTTTGAAATAAATTTCATTCGAGACCTAGAGAGAATTCTAATAAGATTTTGTCTCACTGAAATCTGATAAATGCTAAGTAAAGGCTCAATTCCCCAATTCACTCTATAATAATATTAAATCAATCACAGGAACCAATCAATACGGGGGGAAATTATAATCAATTAAGTAGGATGGAGCAGTAGATAACTTTTTGAAATATAAAACCACAAAGGAAATTTCAAACAATAAAGAGTAGCCCCTTTCTCATTAAAAAAGAATAGTTATAAACAATATACCAACAACACTTACTCCAGACTGATCAAGCTTGCAAAGGACAGAGATGATCTTAGTAGATCACTCCTTTGCTGAGTTACCATTATCTATCAATGAATTGAACCTTAACTTAATAAAAGAAAAGAAAGAAAGATAGAGAGAAAGAAACAGTGGTGATTTATGAAAGAGAGAGCAATGCACCCAATCAAATTAGTACATGCTGAAGTGAGATCAAAACCCACTGCCTCTGCTAATCACTCATAAAAACAAATACATATCCAAACGTAACTCTAAACCAAAATCAAGTCAACTGAAAATACCAAAGCCTAAATCATATTTAACCGGCAAAAATCAAAAATCAAAGAAAGCAAGAAAGAAAAAATCAAAGAAAGCGAAAAAAAAAAAAAAAAAACTCACCCCGTAACAGAGTACCGCCGGTTGAGGGAAGCAGGATTTTTGGCGGTCAGAGTCCGACGGTGGTGCTGCCTTCTCTATCATCCTAAACTCTGACTCCTCTATTCTCTCTTTCATCTCTGTGTCCAGGCCTCATCGCCTCTTTCTCTATTTCTCTCCGTGTCCCAGACTTCTCTGTATCGCAAGCGTTTTTTTTATTTTACTTTAACCGGTTTTTTTTTTAACACACAGACAATCAAACGGTGTTAACTAAGGGAAACAATATAATTTACCGTTTTTTAACTTAGCCGTTTTAACTTAAACGTGGTTGAATTTTAGATAGGCAATTATCTTAGAGTATATGATTAGATTAGATTATTTCCATTTGTGTTCCTCCAAAAATTATTTCCATTCCGAGAATATATTGATATGATATTGTGCATATCTGATATCTCCCTATATATATATGAATATGAGTACCTTTCTTTATTTTTTGCAAAACCCATTTTCTCTTCTAATTTTTGTTTCTTGCAGATTTCTCTCTAACAAAGTTTTTTCAGAATAATCCCAGCCAAGAAGGTGCAAATTTTTTTTTTTTCATTATTCTCTCTTCGTTTTCTTTTTATTTCATTGTTTATTCATAACTGCATGTACCATTCTACGTATTACAAAGTTTAGTTTTTACAAGGAAAACAATCTTGTTTTTTTTTAATTGCAAATTGGTTTTTTGTTCTATATATTTACAAAGAAAAATTCATCCTCCAAAATAAAAATGATTAAATTCTTCAATTTCGTCTGTGGGTCTGTTTCATAGTAGCCAAATTTCAATCTATTTTTGCGTTTTTGTTGTCTAAAATGTTTTACATGCCTACAATAGACGGGGTTTTTTGTGATTGATGTGGTTGGATGAGTGACTGTGAGAGAAGAAAGAAAATATTGTTATACGTGTGTTTATGTTCCAACTAGAGTTCCGTTAGTAGCATGTCATAGTAGGGAGTGAAACTGTTGAGTTAAGAAGACTATCATATACCCTCGCTTTTGATATGAAGCTATATATTAAGACAATTTTTTGAATGGGGTAATATGGTCATTGTGTTAAACTAACACAGGTCTCCTAGCCCTTTCTAAGGAGGTCAATGTGTTTTAATGACCCTAAGACTAATACATGTATTTTTATTTTTTTTATAAAAAAAAATAGTAATTCAAAATAGTGGATGAAAAAATTATGGTAGCTTAGCTTATCCTTCTCCCCATTATACGTGTTTTTATTAATTGTAATAAATAATAAAACAAATTAATTACAAAAAATAACAATAAAAAATTCTATTTACAAACACCCACCTACTGTGGGCCAGATATGACTATTAGTCTTAGAGATGATAATACTTTTTTTATTTTTTGAGAAAGTAAAGATGATAATACTTAGTACTAATGAAGTGCTATTGTTGTTATTGGTATATTAATAATTACAATCTACTATATGCTTGAATTCCTCATGAGAAATAATGAAGCCGACCAGAGTGTGGTTCAATCTTTGAAAATTTCTGGCTTTGCTTTTTATTAGTGACAAATATTTCCATTTAGATTTCAAAAAATCTTTCCATTTGGGTAATAGATTATGCATATCTCTCTATATTTCAAGGAATTTATATTAAACGAAGACATTTCTCTTTGGTGAACTTTTTCTTTTTCATCTATAAAACAATTCTCTTTTCTCACCAATCAATCTCCCTGTTAGGGTTTTTGAGGCATATCTTGAAGTTCTTTTCAATGGAAGCCATCCGTCCTGTTGGTTCGGTATATATATACTCGTCCATTTTGTTACAGAAATACCCTATACTATTTATTTATCTTTTTTAAACTTCAGTAATTTGTTATTTGAATGACGTTTGATTTTATTTGCAGGCTTGTGTGCTGAAAGTGAATATTAATTGTTGCAAAGCATGTCCTGGGAAATTGAGAAAAAAGTTGCAAAAGGTCTATGGTATATATTCAATTTTCTATGAAATAATTCTTTAACTAGTTTATATTTTATTTTTACTTATAATAATATTGTTTTCATTTTTTATGGTGACATAGGAGTGAGTTCTATCTATATTGATGTAAAGCAAGGGCTGGTTAAAGTTACTGGTAACATAGAACCAACCAAAGTTGTAGAGGCAATAAAAAAGATTGGAAGAAAGGCAGAGCTTTTGTCCTATGAAAAGGACCCCCCAGTTGCACAAGAGAAACTTAACCACTTATTCACTAAGATACATAATAATCATATTGCTGACTCTGATTCTAATATTGATGATGATGATGACGACGACGAAGATGATAATAGTGATGATTTGCATGATGAAAATTGTGAATATGCTCATCATAATAATCATAAAACAAAGCCTAGGCACGACCATGGACCAAATGGGCATCATCAACACCATCACAATGTGAATGGCAGGAGAGAGACTAGAGGCACTCCTCTACACCATCACCATGCGAATGGCAGGAGAGAGACTAGAGGCACTCCTTTACGTGGTGCAACCACAGGGTATGGCTATGGTCTACCAAGGCCACCACCGACAAGGCCACCATATGGGTATCCAGCAATGCCACCACCTGCGAGACCACCATATGGGTATCCAGCAATGCCACCATATGGGTATCAAGGATATCACCATCAACAAGGGATATATGCAAGGCCACCGCCACCTCCACCTCCACCAGCGGCTTATTATGATCATCAGTATAGGCCAATGATGCAACAACCAAGGGTGGCACCACCATTGCCTCCGTATGGTTCTTGCTATACTAGGGATGCACCAGTTGGCAACTCCGTCTTCCACTATTTTAGTGATGATAACACTAAAGGTTGTTCTATAATGTGAGCTGTTGCTGCAGTGCTTTGCTTGGCTTTGGGTTTTTCTTAACAAAGCTAAAGAGATTCTAAGTATATTGTCTTTTAATTTTATTAGACTTTTCATGACACCCTTTTTTTTGTTCATTCAAAAACATTTGAGATGAAGTTACGAACTTACAGTTCTTGTAATTATAAAGTTGGAATATAATTACAAACTTAACTTCATAATTAATTTGTATATTTTTTAGTACCTTTTACAATTTTTTTCATAATTATTGACATGATATTATGAATAGAGCAACATTACTTTCATTTGCTAGGAAAAATTGTGTTACTCTAGACTTATTCCTCTGTTATATTCCTTGGAATTTGCAAACATGTGTGTTTTGTGTGATATAGACAATGACATGATCTCCAGTATTTTTAGTGACGTGTTAATAACAAATCAAGGATGTTTAAGTCGGATTTTTTTGCTAAGCAATTTGCTTTGGATGCATCTAAACCCCCAATATATTTAAGTTGGTGGCTCATTGGTTTTTTCTTACATTGTTTTTAAAGATACGGATATATCCTTCTTAAGGAACTGGCAAATGAAAGTGAAATAATGGATCAATTTATTTCAAGAACTTGAAATCACTCAATGTTACTTGTGACTGCTATAAATTTTTCTGTATGCGATATATGCATGGCTAAAGTTGACAAATCAATATACTAAAAGATAGAATATCCATAACTTATGGCTAAAGTTGACAAATCAATATACTAAAAGATAGAATATCCATAACTTACACCGACAACAAAGAATTAGAGATGCATCCATGCAATTTTGAAACGAATAATACTTTCAACTCATAGTTTCACTGCCTTAACCCGAAAGGGTAGAAGTGTAGGGTTTGGTTTGTGTGTATAGCTGAGTTGCTTGTGTTGTGCTGTGATGGGGTTTTATTGCTAGGGTTTGGTGTTTCTATTTCCTTCTTGGTGGTTTTCTACGGTTCTTCTAGGACCACATCATTTGTCACAACTTTTATGACAATTTGTAGAAGTGGTTGATTTAGTAATGGATAATCACTTTGACATAGATCTACCATTTTTCCTCCATCACTTACAATAGATCACTGTGACAACAAATTTAACAAAAAAAATTATCCCTAGACATTCTTTTCTATTTAAACCTTATGGAGTTTCAGTTATTTATAGCTGCACCTAGGACATGCCAACTAGGAAGCATGCGTGCACCTCCAGGTGTGGTGTACCTGCACCGGACAGCTCGTACAGATGCTGCGTGCAGCCGTGTCACGTCTGTTGCAAGTCTCTCTCTTCTTCTTCTTCTTAGAGCATGGAAAACGATATATAGTGCAAAAGAAACTATATGTTGGATAATTATGTCATAACTAGTAAGTGCCGCCAAAATATGTTCAAATATATAGAATAATAAAAAAATCACAATTAGCAACAAAATCAGTAAAAAAATTGGCTATGAAAGCACAAGAAAAACTCATTAGTCTAAACCATATGAAAAAAAAAAAAAAAACCCATCAATCTAAATCATCAGCCTTGGCTTCCGTACCAGTGGTGGCATGGAAAACCCCCTCGCCGGGAAAAATCTTCTTCTTGTTCAAATTTGGCAGTAACTTTCGCAAGAAAATCTTCAAACCCTTTTCTTGAATTCCAAGAAAAGTGTATTTTTTTTCAGTTGTCGGAGAACCACTTTCTAATTAAGGATAAATTAGAGCATTCAGGAAGAGAGAGAGAGATGGGATCAGATTTTAGAACAATCATATATTAATCAATAAACTATAATTCAGTAAGGCATAACTTACTTATAAAAATAAAAGTACAAAAACAAACAAACAAACAAAAAAGAGGAGTCAAGCTAGGTAAAAATTTAAGGTGCTCAAAGAAAGACAAGTTGAAGAATATACAAGAACTCAAACCCTCAATATACTGAGACTATCAAAGAAGATTGACACTACCAAAGAAGATTGTACAAACAAAACTTATTACAACTATATTGACAATACGAAAGAAGATTCCATAAACAAAACTTACAACTGCAGTTACACCTCATGCAAGAGACAACTCCATTTTAATTGCCAACTATAGTTAAACTGCAAAATTTTCTCAAAATAATAAGTTAGTTTTAAGTTTTAAGAATGAGGATAAGAATATTAATTAGAGCAACACAGAAGACATATATGATCATTAATAGGATTTATAATTTTGTGATACTTAAAAAGTTTTCTTGCAAAAAAAGAGGAACTCAACCCCACAAAAGTGCACAGGAGGATCCCTTCAAGAAATTTATAGAACTTTACAATGCCCAGAGAACAATAATAAAAAGATATTTGGGGTCCTTAAGGCCTAAAATATTTGGTTCCATTGATGTAACAATTCCTCATGCGAAGAGCCACCCCAAAGCTAGGCATAAAACCATGCATAAAAATTATATTGATATCCATAATCGGTAAGGCATAAACTACATCTTCTTATATAAATTAATAAGTAGCAGCAAGTAAAAACACATAAAGAAGAAAGCATACAGATTGAAAAATAAAATTAAAGTACATAGTTCATCCAGATTAATCCAACATCATTCAAAGCAAAAAACGTCAACCAAGAATCAAATTCGATTAAAACTTCAAATGGGTAATCAAAATTATATAGGGAGTGCAGTAGAAAATCTCAATCACAAATGAAAAGAAAAACAACCTCAACTTAAAAAACAAAATTCCTAATCAAAACCAATCCAACCATAATACCCAAACCAAAATCACATTTAATGCTCAATAAAAAAAGAAATGAAAAAACATTACCGACAGCGGTTCCAGCCTGTCTCAAAGGGGAAGAATGAAACTCTAAATCAAGTCAATTGAAATACCAAAGCATAGCATAACAAGTTCAGTCTGCACTCTTTCCCACCAATGCATTTTTCTCATGCAAAAAGACACAAAGGGACTGTAGAGGGATACAATGGATAAATGTTTATAAATTGTGAGAAGAATATCATTTGACAATTATACTGTCCTGTTAGGAAATCCTTTTTATGTGAACAAGTAAAATCAGCCTAAGCGCTGACATGTACACTGCATAAAAATAGGGGCAAGTAAGAACGTATGATATATGAATGAATGGGCATGTGAGATGCATGAACATGTGAGCATAGAATACAATCTATCCTTAGTGATGACAAATGAATACATGGATATGTGAGCATGTGACCACATATAGTCTACCCTATGAGATGACATGTGCAATGCATGGGCATTTGAGCAATTTATCCTAGAAAATAACATTAAAGAGTACAGTAATGCATGTGATTGTGTGGCATTGACCAGGAAAGTAAAGTGCATACTTGAATTCAATACAACTAACCTTATTCCAAAGCATAACATAACAAGTTCGTTTTGCACTTTCTCCTATCAATGCATTTTTCTCAAGCAAAAACACATAAAGAAACAACAAAGGAATATAAAGGTTTAATGCTTACAAATAGATAACTTAAGAATTTGACATTTGACAAATTTTAGAAGCATGTGAACATGTACAATCAACCAAGGGGATGACAAGTAGAATGCATAAACATATGGGCAAGTGAGAACATATGATAAATGAATGCATGGGCATGTGAGGTGCATGAACATGTAAGCATAGAATATAATCTATTCTAAGTGATAACAAATGAAAGCATGGATATGTGAGCATGTGACCGCATAGAATCTACCCTATCAGATGACATGTGAAATGCATCAATATGTGAGCAATTTATGTTATAAAATAACATTAAAGAGTACGCTAAGCATGTGATTGCGTGGCAATGGCTAGGAAAGTAAAATGCATTCTTGATTAATTACAACTAATCTCATTCCAATGAATAGAACAAGAAGTTTGATTAGCAATTTTTCCATTTTACGCTTCTTTCTCATACAAAAAGACATAAAGAGACAACAATGGGATACAAAGGTTATAGCTTACAAAGTGATAACTTAAGAATTTGACATTTGACAATCTTTAGAAGCATGTGCACATGTACGATCAACCTAAGGGATGACAAGTAGAACGCATAAACATATGGGTAAGTGAGAACATATGATATATGAATGCATGGTCATGTAAACATAAAATATAGTCTATCCAAAGTGATGACAAATGAATGCATGGGTGTATGGATCTAAAACCCTAAATGCTAAACCCTAAACCTTATACCCTATACACTAAAACCTAAACCATAATACCCTAAAACCCCAAACCTAAAAACCTTAAATCCAAAACCATGAACCCTATACCCTGAACCCTAAAACCTAATACCCTAAACCCTAAAGCATGGACATCTGAGCATCTGAGCATAGAATACAATTTTTCCTAAGTGAGAACATATGATATATCAATGCATGAGCATGTGAGGTGCATGAACATGGGAACATAGAATATAAGATATCCAAAGTGATGACAAATGAAAGCATGAATATGAGCACCTGAGCACCTATAGTCTACCCAAGGAGATGACATGGGAAATGCATGGGCACATTAGCAATTTAAGCTACAAAATAAAATTAAAAAGTATAGCTATGCATGTGATTGCGTGGCATTGGCTAGGAAAGTAAATTGCATTCTTGAATTAAATACAACCAACCTTATTCCAAAGCATAGCATAACAAGTTCAGTTCGCACTTTTTCCCTTCAACGCATTTTTCTCATGCAAAAAGACACAAAGACAACAAAGGGATACAATGGTTAAATGCTTATTAAATGTGTGAGAAGAACTAGAAAGCACGGACGCGGCACCAGAGGTGCCGCACCCGCGTCCGACGCTGTTGCCCGCGCGTTGGACCCTGTCTGCGTTTTTTTTTTTTTTTTTTTTTTCTCGGATTCGCGCCGACTCAGCTCGATTCGCGCCGATGCGGCTCGATTCGTGCCAAATCGGCTTCGATTCGCGCCGAACCGGGCTGATTCGGCCAAAATCGGGCCGTATCGGCCATATCAGGTCGTATCGGCCGGCGGCCGATACGGCCGAAAGAGGCCGGAAAACAGCCGAAATCCGCCGGAAACAGCCGAAATCGGCCTTGAATATGGCCGTAAAATCCGAAATTTGCATTCTTCTTTCTTTTTTTGTGAATCAAGGCATAGTATGTGTTTTTTAAGAATATTTTAATAGTAAAAATATATGGAAAATATAAATAAAAATATTTTTAATAATTTTTTAATCGCCGAGTCCCGCCGCACCCGCACCCACCTTTTTCAAAAATTACCGAGTCCCGCACCCGCACCCGAATCCCAAAACGCACCCGTGTTACACTAGAGAAGAATAACATTTAACAATTTTATTGTCCTTATAGAAAATCATTTTTATGTGAATAATTTCAATCAACCTAAGGGCTGACATGTAGAATGCATAAACATAAGGGTAAGTGAGAACATATGATATATGAATGCAAGGGCAAATGAGGTGCATGAACATGTGAGCATAGAATATAATCTAGCCTAAGTGATGACAAATGAATGCATGGATATGTAAGCATGTGACCACATAAAGTCTACATTTTGAGATGACGTGAAATGCATAGGCATGTGACCACATAAAGTCTGCGTTTTGAGATGACGTGAAATGAATAGGCATGAGAGCAATTTCTGTTATAAAATAACATTAAAGAGTATAGCTAGCATGTGATTACATCGTAATGGCTAGGAAAGTAAATTGCATTCTTGATTTTAATACAACTAACCTCATTCCAAAACATAGAATAACAAGTTCGATTGGCGTTTTTCCTTTCTATGCATTTTTCTCATACAAGAAGACACAAAGAGACAACAATGGGGCATGGCTGTCACATGCTTACAAATGGATAAATTAAGAATTTGACATTTGACAAATTTTAGAAACATGTGAACGTGTACAACTATGAAGCACGAGTGCGTTTCGGGACTCGGGTGCGAGTGCGGGACTCGGCAATTTTGGAAAAAGTAGGGTGTGGGTGCGGCTGGACTCGGCGATTAAAAAATTATTAAAAATATTTTTATTTATATTTTCTATATATTTTTACTATTAAAATATTCTTAAAAAACACATTATTATGCCTTGATTCACACAAAAAAAAAAAAAAAAAAAAAAAAAAAAGGCAAGTTTCGGCTTTTCCAGCCATATTCAAGGCCTATTTCGGCCGTTTCCAGCATATTTCCGGCCTGTTTCGACCGATACGACCCGATATGGCCGATACGGCCCGATTTTGGCCGAATCAGCCCAGTTCAACGCGAATCCAAGCCAATTCAGCACGAATTGAGCTGCGTTAACGCGAATCGAGCCGAGTCAGCGTGAATCCGAGAAAAAAAAAAAAAAAAAACGCAGACGCGGACCAACGCGCGGGCAACCGCGTCAAACGTGGGTGCGGCACCTCTGGTGCCGCGTCCGTGCTTTCTAGGTGTACAATAAACCTAGGGATGACAAGTAGAATGCATACACATATGGGCATATGACATGTGAGCATGTAAGGTGCACGAACATGTGAGCATAGAATATAATCTATCCTAATTGGGGACAAATGAATGAATGGATATATGGATCTAAAAATCTCAACCCTAAACTCTAGACCCTGTACCCTAAAAAACCTAAATAGGGGTGGCAAAATCTGACACAACCCGCAAACTCGACACAACTAACCCATTTGTAAACAGATCATGGGTTAAGGCTAAATAGGTTCGGTCATATTCGGATCAACACGGTTGACCCATTTAGTAAACGGGCCGTGTTCGTGTTCAACATGTCATGGGCTGAGGCTAAGTAAGGATATATGAATGCATGGGCATGTAAGGTGCATTAACATGTGAGCATGGTGTATAATATGTGAGCATTAACATGTGAGCATGGTGTACAAATGATCGCATAGATATGTGAGCATTTGAGCACATATAGTCTAACTGAGATGACATGTGAAATGCGTGGGCATGTTATAAATTTATGGTAGAAAGTAACATTAAAGAGTATAGCTATGCAAATGATTGCATGACATTGGCTTCGAAAGTAAATTGCATTCTTGAATTAAATACAACTAACCTCATTCCAAACCATAGCATAATCAGTTCGATTAGCACTTTTTCATTTCAACTCATTTTTCTCATGCAAAAAGACACAAAGAAACAACAAGGGACATATAAAGGTTAAATACTTATCAAGTTTGACAAGAATGACATTTGACAATTTTATTGTGCTTGAAGAAAATCCTTTTTATTTTTAAATTTAGTATTGGGATGGTGATTCTTATAACCTCATGTACTTTTGTGCAAATATTGAACTTTAGGGGGTTTTGGTTATTTTTAGAAACCTTAGGATAAATTATAATTTTGTTATTTGGAAAAGTTGTGGTCAAAAATGTAATTTGGAAAATTTGTGGGTCAAAAATGTAATTTGAAAAAAAAATTTGGGTTTAAAACTTAATTTTGAGAGGTTTTGGGGTCAAGTGTAATTTTGTGATCTCTCTCTCTCTCTCTCTCTCTCTAGACAGCAATTCTTGAAAAATTAGGACACGACATAATAAAGATATGAATGTGTGTGTATCAAGAAGCACGGACATTTCATTTGCAGTGTTTTATCCATGTTGTACTCGTACCCGTGCTTCCTAGGTAAGGGCTAAATTTTCAAAAATTGCTATGTCGCCGTATCGTACCCATTCCCATAATCGTGCTTACTAGTATTTTATGCTTATGTCGTGCGTAAACATATATTTTTGTTTATTTTAAGTTTTCAAAAAAAAAAAAAAACTATTAAAATATTTAAAAACATCTAAAACACCCAAAAAGGTAACTAGGCCTGTTATATAAGCCATGACTCTAGGATTTCTATATTAATGACCAAAACTCACCGGCAGCATATTGAAGGGCAGGTGAAACACGGCATATTGATGGAATTGCAGATAGATCCCTGGAGCCAGCTCTTACAGTCAATAAAGCCGCATTCTTTTCTACAGCAGCAACAGCTTCAGGTCCAGTAGATCCATTAGCCCCCATGGACCCCAAGAGTGCCTGATGCAATTAAAAAGATAAGTTCAACAGCTCATGGATTCATGCTTTTACAGAAAATTTCAAGGGTAAAAAAGCATAAAGAAAATTTGAATCCCATAAATATATGACATCATAATTAGTTACTGGTAATCAATTTTGGGAATCCCATTAAGCCATGAGAACATTATCACCATATAACTTGAATGTCAATGAGAATAATATACAGATTACCACCTCCATAAAAATTAACATCAAATAGTTCAGTTATAGCTTCAAAAACCTGTGGGGTTGATGGAAGCATGTAGAGGCTATTATCGGGACTTTGATAGAAAGCAGAACTTCTTTATCAATAAGATCTTTTGCACCATTGGAAATGTCCACAACAACTAAGCAAGTTTGAATTATAGTGCTTGATGCATACTCCCTTGCAGCTAATGGCTGCTGATTCCAAGAATGTAGCGATATCATACAAGATTAATGAAATTACCAGAAGATCATTTATAAAAAATAATAAAGTTTTAAACTATTGATATTATGTTGCTTAACTAAAAGAATCAACAGCCAAAAATGCACAATATAATTATATTGCCGCAAGACATAAATGAATTGATGAATAAGATACTAAACATCACTGGAAAAACGAATATAAAATCCCAGATAGCTATTCCTCCTAGCTGTATATGGAAAACAGACTAAAAAAGTGTTTCCTATTTGTTTTTGGTTGGTAAACTAATGTTGTGCCTGAATGAGGAATTTTGAAATTGAATTTTACTCAAAGTTCTAATTTGGGAATTTCTAATGTTCATTTACTTTCTTTGGCTTAACAAGAGAGTTTATTCAAAAATATCCATGGAATTTTCAAGCATCTATATCAAAAGCCTAAAATCCATGCAGAGAGGTACCCTTAAAAAATTTATAATTTAAATTGTGGTGGGCCATGTGTGAGGTAGTTGGCTAATTTGTGAGTTTTTGTTGTGTCTAGCTTTATTGAATTTCTTAATGCTATACAAAATAAATAAGACCATCCAATTTCTATGGAACAACAAAGAAGTTACTGAAGCTTGGACCATGATTAGACTTGAGGTGGTTTTTCTGCCTGCCTTATGTTTTTCCCTGCATAAGGTGGTTTTCTTGAATATAAATCTCTATTACCTATCAAAAAAAAATGATTAGACTTGAAAATTGAAAGCAAAATAAAGGGAAGATAAGACAATGAGCACTCTCAATGACTCAAACACAATTTCATTTCGAATTTCAAGGTATCTCAACCATTTGCTCATTATTAAGTACTATATACTTTCTAATAACAATACAAGTACAAAACAAGGATATTTGTATATACCATGAAGAGGCATTAAAAGACCATTGTAAAATTCAACTACTTTTATAGTGAACCTTGGAGTTCTACTTGTGCTTATTGAAACAACAAAGAAGTTACTCAACTCATATCACCATGATGCAAACCACAAAATACTCATGTAGTTTAGTTTCTGGTATAAACAGACAGTAAACTAATTGAAATGAGAAACAGCAAAGAAACCTATTCCATTCCTAGAAAGGGGCACACATAAAGGAAAAAGAAGAAGAAGAAAAAAAAACTGGTCATACCCAGTTCACAAAGCTTCCAAATACACACACACACACACACACACATATATATATATTTCGATAAATACAAAGCTTCCATATATTTATCAAAGATTTAAACCAATACCAGGTATATATGTTTATGTCAACAAAATATTCATATTTCCAGAATCACACTTGTGCAGTGATTAGATAATAAAGCCACCCATTTGTTGAACCATACAAAGCAAACAAAGAAACATGCCAACCAAAATAATGTATTATATTTTGTCTGTGAGACTCACAAGAGAATCCTTAGCAACAAGAAATGACGAAGCACTTGTGAGTCGTGCTGCTAGCATCCCCACAAATAATATGTAAGGAGTCATGGTCATAAGATTAAAATTCTGCATCCAACTTCTGGTGGTTATGAAAAAAAAAAAGCTCTAACCTTTTAGGATGTTGATACAAAAAGGTCTCTATACTGCATAGAAACCATTTGTGAGCATCTCTCTTAGCCACAGACCACTTGGGTTTTTCCTGTGTTTTCAGCTCAAAATTTGGTTTCACAGCAGTTTAAGGAATGCAGTAAAAGCTAAAGAAAGTATTGAATAATGACTATCATCACTGTCTTAAATTTATTTGGAAAAAATAAACAAATGAAGTATTCAATCGCAAAAAAAAGTTTTGCTAACAATAGCAAAAGTTATATGTCACATACAGTGAATCGATTAGCAGCTGATAAATTTATAATAATAACAAGTTGGAAATACAAATTTGAAGCCAGAACCCTCCACCATATCATGTTTTCTATCAAGTCCAAACACATGCACACAGAATCAATTATATTCACTGGGGGAACTGGGTGCAGAGAAGAATCAACTATTCATTGGAACACATAAAAGCAATAGAAAATTGAATTTTAAGGGTCAGAAAAGACCAAAAATAAGATTATCCAATAAGCTAAAGCTAGAAGTTGATATCCCCTAATACTGTGCAGATGCCCTTACATGATCACATTCTAGAAGCCTAGATCTACATATCAAAAGTAGACGCAAAAAAGTTCTCAAACTTGATCAAACTTTCAAGTGCGAAACATTACTGCCAGACTTACAAAATGTTGTTTTGTAATAATGAAGCATCTGATTGTCAAAGAAAGATGCAAGAAAATCATTATTGGTTCATTTCATTAGATGAGAATGTTACCTGAGGGTTCTGCAAGTTGAAAACTATCAGATTGTGATCTGCAGTGCCAACAACCATCAGGGGATGCCGCACTGTAAAAGAATAACAGCAGTCAGGGAGGTGTTGAGTACGCACAGGATTTAACTGCCTTGTATCCCAGTACCTAATAGTAATTTGAAGGAAACCAATAGAACAATTAGCAGTCAAGGGCACAAAAGCATCAAGTTGCAAACATAATAGATCGTGAGCATGCAAAACGATACATAGTGCAAAAGAAACCATATGTTGGATAATTATGTCATAACTAGTAAGTGACAAAATATGTTCAAATGTATAGAATAATAAAAAAATACATCACAATTAGCAACAAAATCAGTAAAAAAACACACCTATGAAAAGCACAAAAAAAACTCATTAGTCTAAACCATATGAAAGCACAAAAAAAACCCATCACTCTAAATCATCAGCCTCGGCTTCCATACCAGCGGCGGCATGGAAAACCCCCTCGCTGGGAAAAATCTTCTTGTTGTTCAAATCTGGCAGTCACTTTCACAAGAAAATCTTCAAACCCTTTTCTTGAATTCCAAGAAAAGTGTTTTTTTCAGTTGTTGGAGAACCACTTTCTATTTAAGGATAAATTAGAGCATTCAGGAAGAGAGAGAGAGAGAGGATCAGATTTTAGAACAATCATATTAATCAATAAAATATAATTCAGTAAGGCATAACTTACTTATAAAAATAATAAAAGTACAAAAACAAACAAACAAACAAAAAAGAAGAGTCAAGCTGGGTAAAAATTTAAGGTGCTCAAAGAAAAACAAGTTGAAGAAATATACAAGAACTCAAACCCTCAATATACTGAGACTATCAAAGAAGATTGACACTACCATAGAAGATTGTACAAACAGAACTTAGAACAGCTATATTGACAATACGAAAGAAGATTCCATAAACAAAACTTACAACTGCAGTTGCACCTCATCCAAGATACAACTCCATAATACGTGCCAACTACAGTCAAACTGCAAAATTTTCTCAAAATAATAAGTCAGTTTTAAGTTTTAAGTTTTAAGTTTTAAGTATGAGGATAAGAATATTAATTAGAGCAATACAGAAGACATATATGATCATTAATAGGTTATCAGGAACCTGAGGATTGGAGGCCCACTGTTGATGGGTTAGACTTTGCTAGTTTGGATGAGTTTAATAGGCTTTCTCTGGAAAGGGAGTTTGATAGGGAGGAGATCATTGCTGCTCTTCAAGAGGCTGAGGGTGATAAGGCTCCTGGTCCTGATGGCTTTACCATAGCTTTCTTCCAAAAGTGTTGGGGTGTGTTAGAAGAGGATGTTATGGCTTTTTTTGCAGATTTTCATAGCCAATGCATCTTTGAGAAATCTCTGAATGCTACTTTTCTTTGTTTGATACCTAAGAAGATTAAAGCTGTCAATATTAAAGATTTTCGGCCCATTAGCCTTGTGAGAAGTTTGTACAAACTTCTGTCAAAAGTGTTGGCTTCTAGGGTTCGAAGTGTTTTGGACAAACTTATATTCAACTCTCAGAATGCCTTTGTAGGGGGAAGACAGATTCTAGACTCTATTCTTATAGCAAATGAATGTTTGGATAGTAGATTAAAGAGTGGTGTCCCAGGTGTTATCATTAAGTTGGATATAGAGAATGCTTATGATCATGTAAATTGGAATGCTTTGTTTTACTTAATGGAGAGGATGGATTTTGGGGAGAAATGGGGGAGGTGGATGAAGGCTTGTATCACTACAGTACGTTTCTCAGTGCTTATTAATGGGTCCTCAACTGGCTTTTTTGGTAGCTCACGTGGTCTTCGTCAAGGAGATCCTTTATCTCCTCTTTTGTTCCTGTTGGTGATGGAGGTGTTGAGCAAGTTATTGAGGAGGACGGAAGAGGGTGACTTTCTTAGGGGATTTCAGGCAAGCCCCAATGCAAGAGGAGGTTTGCATATTTCTCATCTTTTGTTTGCTGATGATACTATTCTTTTCTGGGATGCATCTAGGGAACAATTATTATATATTAGGATGGTGTTGATCTTTTTTGAAGCTATTACAAGCTTAAGAGTAAATGTTGGCAAGAGCGAAATTGTGCCGGTTGGTGAGGTTGGGAATTTGGGTGCTTTGGCTCACATTCTATGTTGTAAGGTAGGGCGTTTGCCTATGTCTTATTTGGGAATGCCTCTTGGGGCTCATTTTAAGGATGCTTCGATCTGGAATCCTATTCTAAAGAGGGTGGAGAAGAAGCTCGCTGGTTGGAAGCGGTTGTATTTGTCAAAAGGAGGTAGGCTTACTTTATTGAAGAGTACTTTGTCGAGTCTCCCTACTTATTATCTATCGATGTTTACTATTCCACAACACATAGCAGACAGACTAGAGAGGATTCAGAGGAATTTTTTGTGGGGGAGTTCTAATGATGTTTTCAGATATCCGCTTGTTGCTTGCGATAAGGTTGTTTGGCCGGTGGAGATGGGAGGTTTGGGGATTCGAAAGATTGGGCTTTTTAACCAAGCTCTACTTGGGAAGTGGCTTTGGCGATTTGGGAAGGAAGCTACTCATTTATGGCGTCAGGTAATAGCCACCAAATATGGAGAGGATAGTGGAGGTTGGTGCACTAGAGTTGTGAGAGGGACTCATGGTTGTGGGTTATGGAAGAATATTAGGAAAAGTGCAGACAATTTTTTCAGTCATGTGGGGTATGTAGCGGGAGAGGGCAATCGTATTCGATTTTGGCACGACCCTTGGAGTGGTCCTACTCCTTTGAAGGAATTATATCCGGAATTGTTTGCATGTGTTGTGGTTCAGGAAGCTCTGATTTCTGACATGATAATTTTTGCACCAAACGAGGGAGGTAGGAGTTGGAACTTCCATTTTCGACACAATTTTAATGAATGGAAGTTGAGGAGATTTTATTCTTTCTATGAGCATATCTCTGCCAGGATTCCTAGTGGAGAGAGGGAGGATATCTTGATTTGGCAGTTGAATCATAATGGTGTATTTGATGTGCGATCCTTTTATATTGCTTTATTGAAAGCCCCTTCTGTTTCTTTCCCTTGGCAGAGCATTTGGTGTGTAAAGGTTCCTAAAAGTGTATCTTTCTTTTTATGGACTGCTACTAGGGGTGGGATTCTCACAATTGATAACCTTGTTAAGAAGAACTTGTCCCTTGTTAACTGGTGTTGTCTATGTAGGTGTGATGAGGAGACTGTGGATCACCTTTTGATCCATTGTAAGTTTGCATATGCTTTGTGGAGTGAGGTCCTTATTATGTTTGGGGTTCAGTGGGTGATGCCGGACACTATTGTTTCTCTTCTTTATGCTTGGAGGAATTGGTTGGGAACTTACTCTTCAAAGGTTTGGAATTTGGTACCAGCTTGCCTTATGTGGTTAGTATGGAAGGAACGCAATGCCCGAACTTTTGAGGACGTTGAGAGTCCTATAGATAAGTTGAAGACCTTGCTTGCTAGGACTTTGTTTGAGTGGTCTCGTATTTGGGGGTTTACGCATTGTAGTTCCTTGTCTGATTTCCTTATTTCTATTAGTCTTTCCTTATGATTTGATTGTATCTATTTCGAGGGCAGCGTGTTTATAATCGTAAACACATTGTTCTTTTCATCATTAAAACTCTTATTATCTATCAAAAAAAAAAATTTAATAGGATTTATAATTTTGTGATACTTAAAAAGTTTTCTTGCAATAAAAGAGGAACTCAACCGCACAAAAGTGTACAGGAGGATCACTTCAAGAAATTTATAGAACTTTACAATGCCCAGAGAACAATAATGAAAAGATATTTGGGGTCCTTAAGGCCTAAAATATTTTCATCGGAAAATAATTCCTTGTTCATGTTAGGATGCGTTTTGAGCCTGGATTCCCACCATCTTCAACCTGTACAATAAGGCAAGAAAAAACATAAATGCAATGAAGAAAAAGTGTGATGTCGACCACTGCCTGTTCACATAATGCGCCAGAAACAGATTGTTAAAACAGATAGCAGCAAACACAACATTACAAATTAACATCCGGAAAGAAAATTCAACACAAAATTAGGCATTCAAAGTAACACCTACATTCCAGGATTCAAAATTTTCCGTGAATTATCCCATAAAAACTTCACAAACACCAACAATAATAACCACAAACTAACCCACTAAAGCAAAAACCCACTGTTTGTTAGCCAAGAAAACGAAGGAAAATAAACGAAAATGCGGTTTTCAAATCCCACGTTTTCTATGACTCTTGGTTTCTCTGGAAATGAAAAAATTTAACAAAACCAAACCCAAAATTTGCTAATTTGCTATCTAAAGTCACCAAGAAAGAAAATAACACATTTTATTTCTCGCCTTATTTTCTCAGCAACCAAACAGAACATTATAAAAATAAAAATAAAAAGAGCGAAAAATTAAAAGAGAGAGAGAGAGAGAGAAATGGTTACCTGAGTGAACCCTAAGAAGAATCGAAACACACGAAATCCTAACCCTAACCCTAAAATTTCTTCTCTTTTCTCTGGTGGTGTCATACAGTCGTGACTCGGTGAGAGAGAGAGAGAGAGAGAGAGAGAGAGAGTGTGTGAGTTTGAGTGTGTGTGTGTAAGAGGAGGAGAGAGAAATTAATTTATATTATAAGGGGTGTAGAGAGAGAGAGAAAAAAGATTTTGGGAAAAGAGCCGTTGGAAATTGGGAGATTTTTGAAATTGGAGTGGAAAGAAAAAGAAAGAAATGAGGTGACTGTCCTGTCTTGTGGTAAACTCCTAAAACCATGTACCATAATTAATTTATAAAAGAAAGAAACCAATTAACAAATAATCAAATAATAGCCATGTTTTAAACATTTGCTTTGCTGAAAAAGACAGTCATGTTAGATTTCTTTCTTTTATTCTTAATTTTTTTATTGAAAAGTGTGAAATTTTATTATATTTGGGCTAAACCTTTTAGTTTTGAGTTAAAAAAATACAAAAAACATAGAGATTATAAACTAGAAATATGAATCCTAAAAATGCAATAAAAATGATATTTATTCAAAAATCTTATTCAATCCACTTCAGTCCTATTAGGTCCATTTTGTCTTCTTAGGTCCACTTTGGTTCTATTTGTTCTACGTTGGTCCTATTGGGTCTAATCGGTCCAAATTGGTCATACTCTATCCTCTTCAGTCCTATTTGGTTCACATTGGTCATATTCAGTCCACTTTGATTCTATTCAGTCCACATTAGTTCTATTTGGTCCATTATGCCCACTTCAGTTGAAATTGGTCCTATTCGGTCCACATTTCCTATTTGGTCAATACGTCCACTTTGGTCCTAATCTATCCATTGGTTCTTATTCGGTCATATTCAATTCACCTTGTTCTCATTATGTCATATTATGTCCATTTGGTCCACTTCGTTCTATTTGGTTCATTTGTGTTCACTTTCGTCTATTTTTATGCACTTACTACAAGAAAAAGTTATGTTTTGGTTGAGAGTACATGTTCTAAATCCAAATTTATTACAAAAAATATAGATTTAAAACTTCTAATATCTAAAATCTTAAGCATAATATTTATTATTGCTATACTTTTGTTAAGCCACATTAACATAGCATTTCAATTTACTAGTCCGGCTAAATTTAAGTGAAAGTCTTTCTAAGCCTGAAAATGCAACTTAAAAAATGAATCAATTTAAAACCCAATTAGTCCAAAATGGACCGAGATAGACCAAATTGACCGAGTGGACTAAAGTGGACCAAGATAGACCAAATTCAACAGAATGGGACCAAAGTAAACCTAATTGGACCGAATAGATATAAAAAACCAATTGAAGACTTGCTGCACTATATTCCTAGCCCCATGAAAGAAAGAAGCATCTTTGTAATTTTAAATTACGAAGAAGATAAGTTATTGTCTTTAGATTTGCTGAAAATTACACTCATCTCCCTCATAATTTTAAATTGTACACATGCCCTTACTTTTTAAAATATATTGTCCACTCTCTCACCACCCCTACAACACACCTTATTAGTTAACACCATCAAATCCACTAATGAAAATTGATTTATTTCCACCTGTAATTTGTAAGCTCCCTCACTTTTTAACTGAGGGTACCTTTTTATATTAAAATTAAAAATTGTGAATTTTTTTTTTTTTTGGCTTTATTACAATTATATTGGATTTCTATTGATCCATAATATTAATCCACCAATAATAAAATAAACATGCAGCAAATTGCAGATAGGGTTGTTCTTGGTTCTTCTTGCTTAGGTGTGCGTCAAACTTGAAGAAATTGCTATAGTCTAATCCTAGGGGGTTGTTTGGCCAAAAGAGTCATTCGCATCGAGTTCTACTCCGGGTGGCACAAATGAACCTTTAAGGATAACACGTTTTGCGTGATTCTATAGTTTGTGAGATTTTTCTAACTCCATCTATTTATTTTTGTCGTTGCTAATTTTTTAGGGTTTATACTGTTGAATCAAAACTTATTTATCTAGCCATATTTTCCAACAAATAAACCATACAAACTAATCCAAGGTGAAGAGAGAGAGAGAGATCATCTACTACTGCTAACAATATCATTTTTGAAGAAGAGATGGAGATTGGGAGAGTAGAGAAGAGTGGGTTGGTGGTTTCGGAGAGAAGGGAGAGCTAAGAGAATGTTGAGAGAGAGAGAGAGAGAGAGACCTATGCTCAGGGATTTGTGGAAAAAGAGAATGAGAGAAAGTCGTTGGGCTTTTTACAAATTTGATATGTGGAGAGAGAGGGTGAGAGAGCCGTTGGGATGTGTGCATTTAAATACATACATTTAGGCTTTTTTATGAAACTAAAACTAAAACTAGCTTGTTTTCTTTTTCTTTTTTTAATTCCACATCTCTCAGTTTTACAAAATTCTTCCCCCTTATTTTTTTACAAATTCTTCCCTTTTTCCTATAAAATATATATATATGTGTGCACTAAGGCCTTTTTTGGCACTATCTAACTTTGTGAGTAGGTTTTTTGGTTGTTATTTTTACAATTACTGGTCACAAACCCATGCAATACGTGAAAAATAATTAATTATTTTATAATTGTAAGATAATGTATAATTTTTCTCTAAAATCTATTGAACATAATTTGTTCTCCCTAAAAATTAATCAATTCTTATTTTGTCCAATTAGGTCTACTTCGGTGACATTCTGTCCAATTAAGTCTACTTCAGTCTAATTTGGTCCACTTGGTCAATTTCGGTCCCCTTCGTTCCATTTTGGACTAATTGGGTCTTAAATTGATTCTTTTTGTAGGTTGTCTTTTCAAGATTAGCTCAATATTTCTTTTCTTTTTTTTTTTCTTAATTTTTGGTTGAAAAGTATGAAATTTTGTTATATTTGGGCTAAACTCTTTAGTTTTGAGTTAAAAATAGGATTATAAACAAGCCGAGCTAAACTCTTCATTATTATTATTTATTTAATAATAATAAATTCTTATTAATACAAACATAATTATAATAAATGTCTATTAATGTCTACCATTTTTTTTTTATATAATAATTACTATCATAATTATTTCTTTCATATTGAAAAAGAAAAAAAATCATATTTTGTTGATTTTTTTTTGTTCAAATGAAATTGATTTCTTTAATATTATGTTTTGTTTGAGTGAAAGGGGGGAAAGAAAATGAGAGTTTTCTTTTGTTTAGTTGAGGGGAGAAAATAGAGAAAATCAAGGGGATGGAAAATGGGATTAATGATTTTTCTCGGGCCCACAAACTTCTATCTCCACGAATTGGATAGAAAAGTAGGCAAAAAAAGTGGATAATAATGCTTTTACGATTTTACCCTTTGAAACCAATTTGACCAAATATGTTATTTTTTTTTTAAAAAAAATTTAATGTAATACAAGCAATATAGTAAATCCAACTAAACCATTTTTTTAAATCCTCTCATTATTCTTTCCAGCCAAACAAAGGAAATTCATATTTATTTTTTACCCTTCCACATTTCTTTCCTCTTTACCAAACATACACGATGGAAAACTAAAATATTTTGTATCCTCTCACTTTTCTATCTTCCTATTTTTCCATCTTCCTAACCAAATTAATTTGCATATGATTGCTAAAAATAGCCATTAAAAGTGACTGGAAAATGGCTGAAAAGAAAACTTAACTAACCATTGATATAGTTTGGTCAAAGGAATATTTTCAAATTTTGAAATATTTTTCAATAATGTTACTAATGGTATGATTTATGTGTTGATTTGTTACAAAACTCCCGAAGAGGAGTGTCATTTTTGTTAAGGTTTGGGGTGAAGTTTCATTCCTAAAACTTTAAGAAAGATTTTTGTAATTTACTCCACATACATACATATATATATATATATATATATATATATATATAGAGAGAGAGAGAGAGAGAGAGAGAGAGAGAGAGTCTAATGGTCATTAACATTTCCTCTCTTTACTAATTAAAAAAGAAAATCATTTGTCTTTACTCAAAGAAATCAAGAGCTTTTATTTATTTATTAGTTTTATCATTTTACATTCTTTTATGTGTCCAATCACTACTCCCAAGGTCTCGAAAGGTGATTCTTTCCCTTTATTTATTTATTTTTCCTTTTGAAAAAAAAAAATCGTTATAAACTATTTAGCGAGTTATGAATGAATGTGACTGTGGGTGAATGGAGCTCGGCCCAAACCGAATTCAGCTTGATACCCATAAATATGTGGCCCAACCCGTGTCAAAAAAACAACATGGAGATTATAAACTAGAAATATGAGCCCTAGAAATGCAATAAAAATGATAAATATTCAAAAGTCCTATTTGGTCCACTTCGGTCCTATTAGCTCCATTTTTTCTTCTTCAGTCCACTTTGGTTCTACTTGGTCTACATTCGTCCTATTAGGTTCAATCAGTCCAAATTGGTCCTATTCTATCCTCTTTAGTCCTATTCGGTTCACATTGGTCATATTCAGTCCACTTTGGTTCTATTCGGTCCATATTGGTCCTATACCGTTCATTTTGTCTACTTCAGTTGACATTGGTCCTATTCAGTCCACCATGCTCCTATTCGGTCCATATGTCCACTTTGGTCCTAATCTATCCATTGGTTCTTTTTTGGTCCTATTTGGTCCACCTCGTTCCCATTCTGTCATATTCAGTCCACTTCATTCCATTTGTGTCCACTTCGGTCCATTTTTATGCACTTATAGGATATGTTTGGATTGAGAGTACCTTTTCTAAATCCAAATTTATTACAAAAAATATAGATCTCAAATTCTTAATATCTAAAATCTTAAGCATAATATTTATTGTTGCTATACTTTTGTTAAGCCACATTAACGTAGCATTTCAGTTCACATTTCTGGCTAAATTTAAGTGAAAGTCTTTCTAAGCCTTAAGACTATGAATATACATATCTAATATTTATGACAGTTACTCATTTGTTTTAGCCTCATCACTTTTAAATGAATTGCATAAGGTTGACTATATATATGTGTGTGTGTACAATTTTAATTAAATAAATTATTCAAATTCTTGATTTTCTTATAAGAAATTATTATGATAATCAAAACTCGTAACAAACTTATACAGAATATGTATAATTTATTTTCTAAATTTTATTGTAGATAATTTGCTCTCCCCAAATGTTACAAAATTTTCAAAAAATAATTTCCATCACTTTATTTTTACAAATATATAATATTATTATTTTAATGTTTTTGATTGATATTGTGCTTTTATGAAATTGTCATATTCTTCTAACTATTTTTATTATGCATTATATTTTCCCAATTTCTTTGGCACAATTAAAATTTTTAAGTTTCAAAGTTATATTCAAATTCTTGTTCTCTTGAAGAGATTGTTGGAATTTGCAATGAATGCACCTGGTTGGCAACAATTTGAAGTAAAATGGTTATTGTAAGTGTAGGCATAATGGTTATTGCATTTAGACACAATTGACTAATAATATGTGGTGGTGTAAAAGTACACAAGATGGCTGGAAAAGTACACAATTTGAATATTGTACTCACATAAGATTCACAATTAAACATAGGTACACAATTTGAACAACAATATTGGCTAGCCACAAAACAATATTCATTAACCTTAACAACTATATTAATGCACCACGCACACACAAAATACCAACTTTAGTACAATATATGAGCTGTCCAATTGAGACTATATTGATTTGTAAGTTACATACATACTCAATCTGTTTTGAATCCACAACCTTAGCCTTCATCCCATTAAGTGTCAATTGGGCTATTAGTTGCTGGCAATCCCCATAGTTTAGGGTGGTTTTTTTTTTCAATTAACCATTTGTTTAAATTATAAATTTATACAACAATTTTAAAAATAAAAAAATAAATGTAACTCAAACTAGATGATATAGACTTAATAGTATGCCATTGGAGATTTAAATGATGTTTATTTCTTTATTCTCATATTCTCTTAATTAAATTTGTAGAGTTACCTTGATTCAGTGTATTTCTTAACTCATAAACTAACAGACAAGAGTTTTATTTATAGCCTTGGTATTGTGTGGTGAAATTTTTTAATTTGGCTCTCAAGTGTTGTGAAGATGTGACAGATGCTAGACCTTCAATGGCAGAGGTGGATCGAGAATTTGGAAGTATATGGCATATGATGCCTAATTCCGACATTAGATCAATAGGTACTATTAGATCAACAAGTACTATGGTCACTAATGCTTAAAAAATCGCGACGCCACCATCATCATCCTCTATGGTGAAGGATCCCTATGTGTTGACAGAGATATCTGGCATTGAACTTGTTAGTGGAGTCATTCCATCCATCATGCCTAGATAGAAAACATTTCTAAAATAGGTTGTATTAAAACCTGAGATTCTATTATCTTGAAATTTTAAATTGGGAAATGGTATTTACGATCATCTTGGTTGTTGATGTTGTGTGAAGTCTCACTCTTCGACCTTCATTATATACGAGGACAAGGATTTGTTACAATCATGTTTGTAAAAGTTGCTAACTTGCTACAAACAGTAGTGACGGCGAGAGAGTAGTGGTAGAGCCACATTGGGGCTGAGGGTGACCTTACCCCCCCCCCCCCCCCCCCCCACACAAAAAAATCTTTGAAAAAAAATATAGTAGAGGTATTCTTTCATGGGTGACTTGAAAAATTTGAACTTTTTAAAGAACATACATACTTTTGGCCCCCTCAAGCTTCCCAGACCAGCATCTAGGCAGAGACACCAGAGAGGCAACACAGACCATACATGCTTTTGGCACCCTCACCTCCACTCTTTTATATCTCTCTATCTCTCTCTTTCTCTGATTTCTTAAGCTACCACTGCCAGCCTCACCACTGTCTGGTTGGTTTGCTTTTTATTTTTTCTTTTTCTTTACCTCTTGGTTTAGACCGCCAATTGTTCATGATGTTTCACTGTCCAAGAGATTTTATTTTAAAGATTTGAGATTATAGTCAATTGTAGGTTTTAGAATCTTTATCAAAGGTGAGGAACATAGAAGTGAGCTATTCTTAAAATTTTATAATTCTATTGGCCCTCCCTTTTGTGCTTGGTTTGTTTTCCTTTTTCCTATTGTTGCTGCTGCCTTAGAGCCTGTCCTTGCTGTATTTAGCACACCGAGGTAGAGTAGTATTTTAGAACTCGGAATATTTTCAACTTGCTTAGAGAATCTCGTTAAATCACTACAAGTCTACATCAAATCTATTTATTTTATATTGTTATGCATTACTTTTTTTGAAAAAGTAAAAATAAATTTACATGATGTAATGTTTTAAAGTAAACCAAATCTCAATGGAACTCTCCCCCTAACAATATCATATGTTGCTATAATTAAGTTAGCCCCTCTTTGGACCAAACATCCTCTTATTCAAATATCATGAAATCCCATAGTTCTTGCATATAAATAGGAAAACTGAGATTGTGAGGGCTTTACAACTATGAGGAGTTTTTAGTTGTTTTAAAATTTTCCTTTATCTGCCAATTTGATGGTGGCTGACTTCAGATTTCACATTTCGTATTTCTGTGCACATGTTTTTGAGGGGTTATCCAGCTAGCACTTCCAAACTAGTTAAAATGGTTGTAAGAAAGTCATACTCAATGCACAGGGACTTCTGTGTTTCTGGGAGGCGGGTTGGTAGGAGACCTACCCCAAATTTTGAAGAGGCACTTTAACACTAGTTGAAGATGGAAAATGAGGTTCCTGTTGTTTGATTGTATTTTGCGGAAAAATGGCTTATTGGAGGCCAGATCGATCCTTTGATTCTTTTTTCTTGCATTGCAGTACTCCCCTGCGTGGATACTATTCAAAATACTATTCAGTCTTCTGTCTTCTCATGTCTTGTGTTATAATGTCTCAAATTTGAACAAGTAACATGTCTCGACAAACTGTACAAATTTATGTTAACAAGTGAAGGATATTGCTGTGAGGTTGATTTTGACTGTTGCTTATGTAATATATTGACTTGGTTCCATATGATTGAAGGATTTTTGACACACTTGTTTACAGGCACAAATGTTCTGCTTGCTTCAAGCCTTTGTTGAGCACATGAAGGACTCATACCATTCAGTTCATCAGCCTAGAAGCGGGGTGTGTCTAAAGCACTGTAAATCTTTTGAATCACTGAGGGAGCATGTTATAGTTCAATACAACAATCCTAAACTGGAATTTAGATGCATTTCTTTTTTATGATAATTGAATTCAATATAGTTCAATATTAGTTCCTGAAAGTCTTCGTTTCTTTCCTCAAAAAATAAAAAATAAAAATAAAAATAAAGTAGAAGCAAATTCTTCAAATTTATGACAAATCTTTTCTTATATTAATCTCTTATTCGACGATAAGAGACTTTACCAATTGAGTTAACTAGAACTCATTATATATGTAAATATATAGTATTATGATAAAACACTTGTTTTAAGGGTCATGAAGCTGTCGAAATTTCTTTTTCAGTGGTGTTTGTTTCAAGAGTCATCAAGGGTCATCAGGACCCTTGAAACAATATTTTTCACGATTTTTTCATACTTTTTTCAAGGGTTTGGACCCTTTAAAAAAAAATCAACCTTTTTGTAGTGGTGGTATTATAATATGTCGAAAACCAAGTTGAAAAAAAACTAGTCTCATGCACGCATTATGAGCCTGCTTGAATTTTTTTTTTTAATATATATAATACTACTAAATAAATGTGTAGTATGAAGGTGGATAAGAATTTTTTTTAATTGACTATTTTATTCTAAATTTTCATTTAACCAAGTGTCAAATACTTTTTTTTTTCCGCATAATTTATATTTTGAAGGACATTAGAGGATCATTTTGAAAATAATAAAAAAAAAAAAGACAAAAAAAAGTCTCATTCCAATTATATATTTAGTCAACAAACTGAAAAATCCTAAATATGCACCATAATCAGTTCCCTTTACTTTCTTTTCTTTTCTCAAAAAACCTTCTCCTTCTCATTTCTTCTTAAAATAATAAAAAAAAAAAAAAAAAACCCAACAAGAAGAACTAAGAAGAATCTGAATGGCGGTGAGTGAAAAGGTGAGTGAGGGCATGCCACCGCTATGAGATGGTGTGTTGGAGCTGATGAAGGTAGCGCAAGAGAGGAACAAGCTGCTGCGGACGGTGTAGCTCATAATAAATTTTCATATTGATTTATTTGAGGTTTAATTTTTAATTATCCATTTTGGTTTTTAGATTCACGCTATAAATTTAATTTCTTCCTTCTTTAAGCCCTATTTTTTTCCCTTAACTTAATTCCTTAACCTGCGTGCACAAAAATGTTTGGTTTTGCTTATTATTAGCAACTAGCTTTTTAACCCGCACTATGTGCGGGAACCTTTTTATTTATATTTATTAGGAAGATATTTTTTTAATAATATTTAAATACACTTTTCCAACGTACTAAACACCCAACATATATCTCCATTTACAAATCTAATTACAAACACCATAGGTAGATACCAAAAACTAATTTAACCCAAATCTAATACAAAATACTCAAAACAAAATATATTTTAAACCCAATACCATAATTAAAACCAAATCTAACTCAAATATCTAAATCTAAAACAATCTAACCAAGTGCATTTGAAGATGTTGATTCAGTTGGAGCTGATGAAGGCAGCGCAAGAGAGGAACAAGCTGCTGTGGACGCTGCAGCTCATAATAAATTTTCATATTGATTTATTTGAGGTTTAATTTTTAATTATCCATTTTGGTTTTTAGATTCACACTATAAATTTAATTTCTTCCTTCATCAAGTCCCATTTTTTTCCCTTAACTTAATTCCTTAACCGGCGTGCACAAAAATGTTTGGTTTTGCTTATTATTAGCAACTAGCTTTTTAACCAGCATTATGTGCGGGAACCTTTTTATTTATATTTATTAGGAAGATATTTTTTTAATAATATTTAAATACACTTTTCCAACGTACTAAACACCCAACACATATCCCCATTTACAAATCTAATTACAAACACCATAGGTAGATACCAAAAACTAATTTAACCCAAATCTAATACAAAATACTCAAAACAAAATATATTTCAAACCCAATACCATAATTAAAACCAAATCTAACTCAAATATCTAAATCTAAAACAATCTAACCAAGTGCATTTGAAGATGTTGATTCAGTTGGAGTTGATGAAGGCAGTGCAAGAGAGGAACAGGCTGTTGTGGACGGTGCAGCTCATAATAAATTTTCATATTGATTTATTTGAGGTTTAATTTTTAATTATCCATTTTGGTTTTTAGATTCACACTATAAATTTAATTTCTTCCTTCATTAAGCCCCATTTTTTTTCCCTTAACTTAATTCCTTAACCTGCGTGCACAAAAATGTTTGGTTTTGCTTATTATTAGCAACTAGCTTTTTAACCCGCACTATGTGCGGGAACCTTTTTATTTATATTTATTAGAAAGATATTTGTTTAATAATATTTAAATACACTATTCCAACGTACTAAACACCCAACACATATCTCCATTTACAAATCTAATTACAAACACCATAGGTAGATACCAAAAACTAATTTAACCCAAATCTAATACAAAATACTCAAAACAAAATATATTTTAAACCCAATACCATAATTAAAACCAAATCTAACTCAAATATCTAAATCTAAAACAATCCAACCAATTGCATTTGAAGATGCTTATTCAACATCAGCTAACTTTTTCTTTCTTTTGAATTCCAATGTGCCTCTACATTGCTTTTTGTGTGGTTATGTGCTCAATGCTCATTTCATATCTCAGTTGTTCTTTTTGTTCTTGCTCCTTTCCAATCGACCAAATATCGTTTCCACTTCTATTTTCCGCCTATCATGTCCCTTTCGTGAGGAATAAATATAGACCTTTGTAGATTCTGTTCAACCCCAACATTTATATAATGCACAAAGTAAATGCATCTTAGAAGCTTGATAAGAAACTATACAATTTAAAAAAAAAAAATCATAAATGCATATAAATCATAAAGTTTGACCATAATCTACAGTAAACAGTACACCGATTGTTTTTTTTTTTTTTTTACATAGATTCATTGTGTTATTGAAAGTGTATGGGGAGTAGTAACAGCAAGGCAGAATATGAAATTGTAAAAAGTGTAGCCATATCTCCTTGTAATCAAAATCTATTGCAAGTTGGACTAGAAATTTGGTTATATAGAATAAATAAGTTTTCTTATACATTCACAAACTTATATGCTTCTAATTCAAGGAAAAAATTCAAGTAATGAAAACATAATTAAAAAAAATATAACAATAAAGAAATGTTAGATCTAGATGGAAGTTTCCATACCAAAAAAAAAAAAAAAAAACCTTAAGTAATACATGAATATTAACAGAAGTACAAAGCCCTATAAAAGCTCAAATCTCTTAAAACAGTACACCAATATAAGAAATTTGAGTGGTTAATTCTATCTAGGCACAAAGTTAAAAGAAACCTCCAACTTTTTATAGCTTATCCAAACCTTCAAATGCTTTAATATAACTATAAGTCTCTCATAACATCATATTTTGCTACTGGAAAATGATGGGAAAAACCTAATGGAATCATAACAGTTTTACAGTTTAGTTTAGTTCAGTCCAAAACAAAAACTAATTGAATCCAAATACTTTTAAAAAGATGACAAAAATATGCAGAACAAAACCAATACAAACCCAAATACAGCAATCAACAAAATTTAATCTAAAATATGAGATAAATATAGGGAAAGTCAAGCCACTCTAACCTGTCAGTTTGATCTAGCAACTCTTCTTACATAACACCCAAGTGTCTTATATGGCAAAGAATGCTGTAAAGCTATAACTAAAAATTATTGAATCAACTTAAAACAAAATAGTTGATTAAAAATTGCAAAGCAAAACCAAGTCAAACCCAAATATATTAATGGACAAAATCTAATCCAAAATATGAAATAAACATAGGGGAAATCAGGGCATCCTAACCAGTCAGTTCAATCAATCAACACTTCTTGCAGAATACCCAAGTGTCGTATGTGATAGAAAACGCTGTAAATCTATGTTTCAACAAAATGGAGTAATAAGGATTTTTAATTTACAGGGAAAAGGATGAAAGAGAGACTACAAAAGAAGCTGAAGCAAACGTAGTAATCTTGCAAAAAAGTCCAAGATTTTTCCTGTATTACATTTTTTTTTAAAACAAAGATAATTTTCAAGTTCCACATAATAATCTAAAAATTAATGTGTAAACAATACAACCATGTTTAGTAAACAAAGATAACATAATTTTAACATTCAGTTGGCTACCTTTTTTTTTTAATCATAAATCAAAACCAAACATTTTAATTTATTTTAAAAAACCATAACTTAGATAAAATCATAACACTTTACAATTCAAATATAAAACCTTCCAATGAGAAATTGACTTTTAAACACAAAATTTCAAGGGAAAAATCCACTAATGATACCAAAACAAAAGCCATAAATGATAAATTGAAACAAAAGAATCCAAAGAAATAGAATAAAGTCATCAATTTACAAAACAATCAAAGAAGAACCCTAGCCTATTAAGTAGGGAAAAGGCAGATGTTAATTCGAATGGGAAAAGCTTCCGTTTACAAAATTACAAAATATAGATATTGAAAAATTCAGATGCTAAGGAAAAGCAATTGTGGAATATTACAGACAAAAAAACTTAAAAAAAAAAAAAAATGCTATGTCGAGGAAAATTTAAAAAAAATTTTAAAAAAAATTTTGAAGAAAAAGCTGACTAAAATATTCAAAATATAGCCAATTCAAACCCAAATACATCAATGGACAAAATTTAATACAAAGTAGGAGATAAACAGAATGAAAATCAGGCCATCCTAAACTGTCAGTTTGATCCAGCAAATCTTATTGCAAAAATACCCAAGTGTCATACTTGATATAGAACTTAGTAAATCTGTATTTCAATAAAATGATAGGGTAAGAAAGTTTTTTAAATTACAGAAGAAAAAGATGAAAGAGAGACAACCGAAGAAGTTAAAGCAAAAATTTTAATATGGTTTGAATTGTAAAAATGTGAAAGATTGTTCCCATATCAAAGATTCAAAGGTAATTCAACACTCTCACAAAAATAATGTAAGCATTAATATACCCCTGTCTTGTCCTCTGTATTTTTGTGAATTTCAAACCTCAGCAGAGTGGCACACACATACATTAAGGAATTTATGAGGATGTCCATATGTTTAGATAAGTTTGAAGAAACAATTAAAAGAAATAATAGAAGTCCTATAAACAAATAGAAAGAAGTACAAAGTGTGTCATATAAGAAAGGTGAAGAAAAATTAAAAGTTTAAAACTTGTGTTAGTGACAGATTGTTGAAGACAGTAAACGTTATCCCACAAAGAATGTTATCCAACAGCATCGGGTCTACCAATCATCTTGAAATTGCATCCTTTGTTGATAACGCTTCTGATTTTCTCATGTCTCATCACCTCCCTACTCTTTGCTCTCTGCGTAGAATGAAATATTAATAACACAAACAGAAAGTTTGTTGTCTAATAACACATAAATAGTAGACATCATAGGTTGAAATTCAATCATAACTCTAAAACAAAGAAAGAACTAATGAGGTATCAAAAAAGAAAAAAAAAAACTTAAGGAACATTAATAGTTTTTATGTCCACACCCTTATAATTCCACAAAGTCCGAAGGCTCCAACAAAAGGCAAACACAAATAGATAAACCAAGATTTCGAATCATGATATAACAAAAAACCAAAGACACGAATTTAAAAATGCTCATTATAGAAAAAAAAAATCAATAAAAGAAATCAAAAATTAGAATTCATATTTCCAAAAGGCAAGAATTCAAAAATTCTCCCTGCAAAAAATTACCAAAATCAATAAAAAAAAAATTACGTTAAGTAGAAAACAATTCTAACCCAAACACCATAGCCAAATCCAAAAATCTAACTCAAATACATAAATCCAAACCTATCCAACCAAACGACTAAACATAAAAATCAAGTTATAGTGTAATATAAAAACGAATAAAAAAAAACCTTTACCTGTAGCAGTTAAAAAGTGGAGGGAGGCCATTTTTTTGGTGTATGGAGAGCAACGGTAGTGCCTGCCCGCAAATTGCTCTCTCTCTCTCTCCATTGATCTCTGTTTTTCTCAATGAATCCTTTTTTGTTTAGTTAAACAGTGTCTGACATAATACAATACAGTATAATAAACTCTCTGTTAAAATACAAACATATACAGTGTCTACCATAAAATGGTATATCATTATATAACCTAGAAGACCATGCACCTTATTTCCCTTCCACCTCCATGTATTAAGAATTCTAGAATAAAACAAAAAATCAGTAATTTTATCAAACAAATTTTGTATAAAAAATTAAGTTGTTCTATTAGTAGAATTAGAAAATATATGTTAGCAATGAAAGATAAAGTATCATCAAGGATAACGGTAAAAGATGTTGGCAAAGGATTTGGCTTTCGTAGACCAAGGATATCCCAAATACATCCATAAAGCAAGATTAACAACAATAAAACAATATGCCCAAATTTAATCACGATAACACACTTCAAACAAAACAGTTAATTTTCACATAACAGTAAAAACTTTTTGCATAAACTTTATCTGGAAACTTCGTTTTCGTCTAATAATTTCAGATTTTAAATAATCCAAGGTAAATTTTGACTTTTAACCACAATAGATAAGGACAAAATCCCTAATGTTACCAAAAATAAAAGAAGACAGATTTAGTTGCATTTGAGAAGGAATATAATCTTTGGTGAGAACCTTGTTGTCTACCCAAAGGCTATTTCCTATTACAAGGAAAGTGTTGTTAGACTATTAGATTATTACGTTCTGTATTTTTTGTTATCGAATGATTATGTACCATTAGATAATGATATTGGTGTTGAAATTAAATTGATGCTCTCAAACTTGTCAATGTCATATTCCAGTTGACATGGTTGGATACATGTTGCTTGAATTGTTCAAGGTTTCTTTGTAGTTTCATTGATGATTAGTCAACAAAATGTTGTTGATAGGTTTCATGCTGAAGAGGGGTTATATTTTGAATTAAAAAAAAAAAAAACGTTTGTGAAAATATTTAAGCCTCCATGACTCATTTGGCAAAAGCTAGCTTGTGAAAAAATTTAAACAAACCTCGCTATGTCAAACAGCTCAAGCATCCAAGATAAGATTTGCACAAAACAACCTTGGCATATGATGGTATCCAAAATTTAACATTTACTAGATAGACCCCAAATCCCCACTGGAATTGCACAAAACTGTAAGAATTTAAACCCCAATAGGCTACCCAAAAAGGCTCTTGAGTTACAATTGAAATGCCAAATATCTTTCCCATTGGTCTTACAGCACAAGTAATACAGATGTAAAAATTTTTCATTTTCACATATTTCCCATCCCCATTACATATAGAGACTCCACAGTCTACATTTGTTTCTACAACATACTTCAAAACATCTGATAATAAGAGGTAAACACTTTTAAGTGAAAAATGGACTACGACAAAAATATGAAATCAGCTTCAATAATTCCTTCATTATTATGCACTCATTATTTTCCACCACATACCCTATATATGTATATTTTTTTTTATTAGAATGTTTAATTAGTACTTTTTCATCTAACAGCTTGTATAAACTATGACTAGCATGCCAATTATTCCCCCAATCAACAAGTGTTGATTATGAACCAATAATATTCTGTGGCAGTCATCATTTGCAATTCATAACACAAACAGAATGGCCATTTCCCAATACTAAGTTCCAAGGTGTTAGAAAGGGAAAACTTATTTTTACAGAAATAAAATGTTGGGAGGGTGGTTCTCTAATAGATCGAGATAGCGGAGAATTCCCAGATCCAAACCAAAAATGCACAGATCAGAACAAAAACAAAACAAAAAGCCAGCCAAATAATCCCAAATTTGACAAACATACAAAGAAAATTCAGCAAAAAAAGGCTTTTAATATACAAAAATAGAAAAGAGGCGAAGATTTTACCTGGATGCCATGCTCAAGAGTGACTGAGAGAGTGGAACGATGAGTTTACCGTTGGGAACAGAGATGGCGACTAGATAGATGGGAGAAGAGAGAGAAAAGGAAGACACATGTTTTTGTCGAGAGAAATATTTGTGTGCCTGTGATCTTTGCTGAGAGAAAAGGAAGATACATGTTTCTTTCTGCTGATAAAAAGCAGAAAACATTTTCCACTAATAAGAGTTGATTTTCCATTGATCAATTGTAAAATTTTTCCGTTGACATTTAATTATTTTCTGTCCTACCTAAAACCAAAAAATGTGAAATGTTTTCCTTTCCATCAAAAGAAATGAAGCATTAGTATGTACAAATTGCCTCAAAAGTGAAATATGAAAAGCAAGATAAGAAAATCATATTTATATTTAATTCTTTCTCTGCAAGCAAAATACTGTCTACAAGATGGCCAAGTTCAGATATTCCCTCTATAAAGTATGACTTCGATCTGCAATCAACTAATATATATATATACACCATCAAGTTTACACCCACAAACTGACAAATTTATACCCTCAGAAGTCTGGGTTTCTAGAGGTTGGCACTGGAAATGCTTAAGTACTAATCCAGAACACAAGCCGAAAACAGAAAGAAAAACCATTCATGTATATATATGAATAAATGTAGATCATCATTTTTTAACTACAGTGTTAAGCTGAGTGGGAAAGTATGAACATATAGAAACTACAAGTGATTTATGTATTTATTGCATTAGTGAGGTGAACAAGAATATAACTGATGCAAGTTCATATTTCTATATATTACTCCTGAAAACATACTGAGATATTCAGCAACAAGCACTAGACACACAAAAGAATTAAGGAACAAAAGTCCATCAAAAGGAGGGGAGGGTAATCCAAAATCTGCACCGCAATGTCTCAAAGTCGTGCATTTAGTCCAGTAAGGCTTAATGAGTCTGTGCTATGTGCAGAAGTCATGTTCACTTCTTTTTGCACCCCTTTGGGGGTGGAACTTTCGCTTGTAGCTTGAGCACAAAGGTAAGACAGTGACTGCAGCCATGAAACTAAAGTCGGCTTGCGTGTAACATCATCAGACTCTGCAACCTGTGAATATAACTCATTAAGAACCATATTTTGAGTATCTTTTGGTAACTGGACAATCAATTGCACCAACAACTTCATCAAGTTTAGCAGCACCTAGACAAATACACAAATGCAAATATTAATAAGTCGAACAATGGGAGGGAATAGACAAGATGCTGTAAGTCCTTTCTACAACTTCTATTTTGAGAACTTCCAATATCTGAAATTTGCTATATATAGCGTCAGTTTAATTGCAATATCTTCCACTGAAACCTAAAACTTTAGCACACCATAACGATTGTTCGAGGTGGAATAATAAAAAATTATAAGGGACCTTCTTTTCTCATGGTAAACAGAAACGAAGGGGAGAATCAACTGGAATTTTATGAGGAATTGCAAATAAAAATAAAAAAGAATAAAATGACCTGTATATCAACAAGGGAAATAAGCTGTAGAAGCAACTCTAGGATTTTCTTGCAAGCATCTGAATCTCCTTGCCTGTTCCTCAACAAATCAGCCTCCTGAGCATAGATTTCACCACAGAGTGTGCTGCCCTTTTCCACAAGACTGTGAATACAATAGAATATGGCTGGACTTCCAGCAGGAAGATTTCAGACCAAGGCTGCAACCCCAGAAGCCATACCCTCAAAAGGAGTGATGGCAGGATATCCCTACATTACAACTAAAAATGTGTGAGCATCCAACCTTTGATGATCAAGCTCATGTTTGATTAATATTATTTTAATTGCTTTCAATACCAGTAAAGATCTCTGCATGTAATAGAAAACAAGCTGCTCCTTTAATGACACTCTCTCATCCAGATCAAGATCCTTCCCAGAGGACATGAATGCCGCAAACATGGAATGTGAGGCTCGAGCAACTTTTCCATTTGGATGTCCCATGTATCTAGTTGAGTTTGTAATAAGGAAGCAAAATGTTCACCATGACATGTAATAGCTGAAATTCTTATAAAATTGAGCTGTTTTGTGTAAGGATACAAGAACATAGTTGGAGCTACAACCTTCCTAAGTGTAAGGCAAGGAACATGTTCAACGCAAGTTGGAATCACTCGTAGGTAAAATAATATGCGAGCAGTTTGCACATCATCATTGGACCATACATACTCCACTTTTTGAGATAATGAAAACTCTACAAGACAAAAATTCAAATCTTATCGAGGTTAGCAATGTATACGCATAAAAAATTTGGGTGGGGGGGAGAGGGGATCATTAGGGGCCTCAAAGTGGAGAATAAAAATTTAATCAACAGTTAAAATGGTAGATAACCATACTTGTTCCATTGGTCATATCCATGTAAGCGGGCATAGATTCCACAAAAGAGACACAGGCAGACTCATTCCCCTGAACACTCGCAACAACCCCTCGAATTGTATCCATATACTCTGGTAAACGAATGCGCCGAAAATACTCTAAACAAGAAAATGAAACTAGTATATGTACTGATACGTCCCACTGAGTTTCCTGGGTGGATTTAGAATTAAACTTGTGCTTCGTGATGGCCAATGCAAAAAGTACAACCATAAGGAAAGCAGATTCAGCAATTTTCTCTGTATCCCCAAGTAGTTCATTCTCTTTACCTCGTAGCATCAAAGCTACTTGTCGATGCCCCAAATAGATATCTTGACAGTAATCCCATATTAGATTCTCCACCACACCCTTGCTCTCTACATCTACTGAAACATATTGATTGCAGAAAACACTAGTTATGGCCCCTGCTTCCTTAAAAAGAACACTTTCCAAATGCTTTTTGACCTCGTCATGCCATAGTCTAGCTGAATTTCTATGTGGGAAGTCAAGTACTGTTGTATATAAATGTCGTAAGGGAAAGATTTCATTCAACAATGCAGAAGCAAGGCACATTAGCAGAGGGGCACAGGATGAAACCGGGCCACTTCGAGCCAGTGCTAATGAAATGCACTGAAGTAGAAGACTGCATGTGGGATCATTATCTGCATTCGTAACACCATTTCTAGAAATAATAGCTCTTGCAAAAGATTCTACCCGATCCTCTGCAAAGCCCCTTAATTTGGAAACAGTATCTAGCCCCAGACCATTCATTTTAGATCTATTGACAACCCTCAACACTCCAGCTGCAGCCATGACAATGGCAAATGGGACATAGTTTGCCTTTGAAGTCTCTAAAGCCTCGTGGGCAAAAACATTTATTTTCTCAAAACAACGGATATTGATCAAACTAGACAACACCCATTCAATCAAATGCAGAATCATGAGCCCATGAGTAATACTACCACAAGGCCCACCTTCTTTGCCCCAAATCCCCAATAAAGAATCTAAAATTCTAACATAATGAACATTCACAGAAGAAGATAGAGCGTACCCAATTCCAGCAAGAACATCCGAAATATGCTCTCCGGATGAGCCAATCAATCGGTACTCCTCTTCCAACAGCCTACAGAGCATGTCCAAGCAGACTGTTTTAGAGCCTTCAGACAAAGAAGGCACAAAAGCAAATGCACCCAGAAGGAGAACACCTTCGGAAAACAAGAGAGGACTCCTCCTAGAATCAAATTGAGCATTAAAAAGGTGAGAGAGGACCTCCACAGCAGAATCAATAAGAACCAAAGAGGGTTTGAAGGATTTCCTGACCCAGATATAAATAAGTCTAAGAAAGAGAGGATATGATTCATTTGGAAGAGATATGTGTGGAGAGGAAAGAATGGAAAGAACAATTTTTGCTTGTGGGTTAGCAACATGAAGAGAAGTTTGAGAGTTAAGGAGGGTTTTTAAGGATTGGAGGTGATGTGGTTGAAATAATTGGTTTTGAAGGGAGTCTCTAAGCTCTGCCCATGCTTGAATAATAGCTCGGGCCGATGAGGAAGAAGAATTTGTGGAGTTAACATTACTGCTACAGCCACTAATGCTCCTCAGCCATTCTTCAAGGAAAAGAGTACTAGCTTGTTTTGCCATCTTTACAACTCCTCGCCGAAAAGAAGAAAAAACCGACCACTTCCTAGGTTACTCATGTTGAGATCTTTTAATCTTAACCTCTCATTTATAATAAAGGTCTAGATTTTACCATATCATTAATCCACTAACAAATTTATAAAAATAATAATTTTAAAAAATAAGTATCCATAAATGATAGTTATTACCTTAAATGTGAATAGTAACTATGACATTGCAGCATTAAATGCAAAAGAAATAGAAAATTGATTATTATGCAACTTGAATTTGGAAGAAATATTTGAGAGATACATACAAAACATTAGACACTTCAGCCCACCTAAACAACTGGCCTTTTATAGTTTTCTTTCACCTAACCAATGAAAATCCATTATAAATCTCAAAACTTACAAAACTCAATGGAGAATATCTTTCTTGAAAAAAAAAAATCAGAAAGTTCCAATATCTTTAACATGGATTGAGATCCTCTAGATAATGGATTGCTCAATCCTGTGAAGAAAGCTTAGATGGATTAATGGCCAGCCAGTAGAAATAACTTTTGATGAACGCTGGTCCGCTTTTAGACATTGTGAACAATCAGAGGCTAAAAAAAATGTGATACGAGCAATGTATATATTACAGTTCTAGTGGTCTCGAATATGATGTGTGATCATTTTATAACCCATAAGAACGCTACTGCATACTGGCTACATTTTTAAGAGATATGTCTAATCTGTGAACTAAGTACTCTAGTTTACCCATTTCATCATCGAAATTACTGTCATGAAATGCTTCAACCATAGTTATGCAAGCATAATAATCAATTTTGAGAAAAAAAATGTTAATTATCCATATATATATATATATATGTGCTTCTTAGCCTATGTGCATAATAATCAATTTTCTAAATAAGCAAATTTCTTTTGCATTTAATGTTGCAATGTCATAGCCACTATTCACATTTAAGGTAATAACTATCATTTATGAGTAGTTATTTTTTAAAATCATTATTTTTGTAGATTTGTTAGTGGATTAATGATATGGCAAAATCTAAACCTTTTATTATAAATGAAAGGTTAAGATTAAAAGAACTCTACATAGTAGAGTACCCTAGGAACTCTAAAAAATCTCAATCCATGAATATAAATGCCTTTCTTTGTCTTTTGCATAACTCATTCTCTCTTCTAATTTTTCTTTCTTGCGGATTTCTCTCTAACAAAGTTTTCTCGGATCAATCCCAGCCAAGAAGGTGCAATTTTTTTTTTTTCTCATTATCCTCCCTTCATTTTCATTTTATTTCATTGTTTATTCATAACTGCATGTACTATTCTACTTATTACAAAGTTTAGTTTTTACAGGGAAAACAATATTGTTTTTTTTTAATTGCAAATTGGTTTTTTGTTCTATATATTTACAAAGAAAAATTCATCCTCCAAAATAAAAATGATTAAATTCTTCAATTTCGTATGTGGGTCTGTTTCATAGTAGCCAAATTTCAATATGTTTTTGCGTTTTTATTGTCTAAAATGTTTTGCATGCCTACAATGGACGGGGTTTTTTGTGATTGATGTGGTTGGATGAGTGGCTGTGAGAGAAGAAAGATTATATTCTTGTACGTGTGTTTATGTTCCAACTAGGGTTCCGTTAGTAGCATGTTATAGTAGAGAGTGAAACTGTTGAATTAAGAAGACTATCATATACCCTTACTTTTGATATGAAGCTGTATATTGAGACAATTTTTTGAATGGCGTAATATGGTCATTGTGTTAAACTAGCACACTATAATCAGTGAGAGATAAAAAGGTCTCCTAGCCCTTTCTAAGGAGGTCAATGTGTTTTAATGACCCTAAGACTAATACATTTATTTTTATTTTTTTTATAAAAAAAAAATAGTAATTCAAAATAGTGGATGAAAAAATTATGGTAGCTTAGCTTATCCTTCTCCCCATTATACGTGTTTTTATCAATTGTAATAAATAATAAAACAAATTAATTACCAAAAATAACAATAAAAAATTCTATTTACAAACACCCACCTATTGTGGGCTAGATATGACTATTAGTCTTATAGATGATAATATTTTTTTTTTTTGAGAAAGTAAAGATGATAATACTTAGTACTAATGAAGTGCTATTATTGTTATTGATATATTAATAATTACAATCTACCATATGCTTGAATTCCTCATGAGAAATAATAAAGCCAACCAGAGTGTGGTTCAATCTTTGAAAATTTCTTACTTTGCTTTTTATTAATGACAAATATTTCCATTTAGGTTTCAAAAAATCTTTCCATTTGAGTAATAGATTTTACATATCTCTCTACATTTCAAGGAATTTATATTAAACGAAGACATTTCTCTTTGGTGAACTTTTTCTTTGTCATCTACAAAACAATTCTCTTTTCTCACCAATCAATCTCAATGTTAGGGTTTTTGAAGTATATCTTGACGTTCTTTCAATGGAAGCCATCCACCCTGTTGGTTCGGTATATATATACTCGTCCATTTTGTTACAGAAATACCCTATACTATTCATTTATCTTTTTTAAATTTCAGTAATTTGTTATTTGAATGATGCTTGATTTTATTTGCAGGCTTGTGCGCTGAAAGCGAATATTAATTGTTGCAAAGCATGTCTTGGGAAACTGAGAAAAAAGTTGCAAAAGGTCTACGGTATATATTCAATTTTCTATGAAATAATTCTTTAACTAGTTTATATGTTATTTTTACTTATAATAATATTATTCTCATTTTTTATGGTGACATAGGAGTGAGTTCTATCTATATTGATGTAAAGCAAGGGCTGGTTAAAGTTACTGGTAACATAGAACCAACCAAAGTTGTAGAGGCAATAAAAAAAGATTGGAAGAAAGGCAGAGCTTTTGTCCTATAAAAAGGACCCCCCAGTTGCACAAGAGAAACTTAACCACTTATTCACTAAGATACTTAATAATCATATTGCTGACTTTGATTCTAATATTGATGATGATGACAACGATGAAGATGATGATAGTAATGATTTGCATGATGAAAATTGAGAATATGCTCATCATAATAATCATAAAACAAATCCTAGGCACGACCATGGACCAAATGGGCATCATCAACACCATCACAATGTGAATGACCAGAGAGAGACTAGAGGTACTCCTCTACACCATCACAATGTGAATAGCAGGAGAGAGACTAGAGGCACTCCTCTACACCATCACCATGTGAATGGCAGGAGAGAGACTAGAGGCACTCCTTTACGTGGTGCAACCAAAGGGTATGGCTATGGTCTACCAAGGCCACCACAGACAAGGCCACCATATGGGTATCAAGGATATCACCATCAACAAGGGATATATGCAAGGCCACCGCCACCTCCACCAGCACCAGCGGCTTATTATGATCATCAGTATAGGCCAATGATGCAACAACCAAGGGTGGCACCACCATTGCCTCCATATGGTTCTCGCTATACTAGGGATGCACCAGTTGGCAACTCCGTCTTCCATTATTTTAGTGATGATAACACTAAAGGTTGTCCTATAATGTGAGCTGTTGCTACAGCGCTTTGCTTGGCTTTGGGTTTTTCTTAACAAAGCTAAATAGATTCCAAGTATATTGTCTTTTAATTTTATTAGACTTTTCATGACACCTTTTTTTTTGTTCATTCAAAAACATTTGAGATGAAGTTACGAACTTACGGTTCTTGTAGCTATAAAGTTGGAATATAATTACAAACTTAACTTCATAATTAATTTGTATATTTTTTAGTACCTTTTACAATTTTTTTCATAATTATTGACATGATATTATAAATAGAGCAACAGTACTTTCATTTGCTAGGAAAAATTGTTACTCAAAACATATTCCTCTGTTATATTCCTTGGAATTTGCAAACATGTGTGTTTTGTGTGATATAGACAATGACATGATCTCAAGTATTTCTAGTGACGTGTTAATAACAAATCAAGGACGTTTAAGTCGGATTTTTTTGCTAAGCAATTTGCTTTGGATGCTTCTAAACCCCCAATATATTTAAGTTGATGGCTCATTGGTTTTTTCTTACATTGTTTTTAAAGATACAGATATATCCATCTTAAGGAACTGGCAAATGAAAGTGAAATAATGGATCAATTTATTTCAAGAACTTGAAATCACTCCATGTTACTTGTGACTGCTATAAATTTTTCTGTATGTGATATATGCATGGCTAAAGTTGACAAATCAATATACTAAAAGATAGAATATCCATAACTTATGGCTAAAGTTGACAAATCAATATACTAAAAGATAGAATATCCATAACTTACACCGACAACAAAGAATTAGAGATGCATCCATGCAATTTTGAAACGAATAATACTTTCAACTCATAGTTTCACTGCCTTAACCCGAAAGGGTAGAAGTGTAGGGTTTGGTTTGTGTGTATAGCTGAGTTGCTTGTGTTGTGCTGTGATGGGGTTTTATTGCTAGGGTTTGGTGTTTCCATTTCCTTCTTGGTGGTTCTCTACTGTTCTTCTAGGACCACATCATTTGTCACAACTTTTATGACTATTTGTAGAAGTAGTTGATTTAGTAATGGATAATCACTTTGACATAGATCTACCATTTTTCCTCCATCACTTACAATAGATCACTGAGACAACAAATTTAACAAAAAAAATTATCCCTAGACTTTCTTTTCTATTTAAACTTTATGGAGTTTCAGATATTTATAGCTGCACCTGGGACATGCCAGCTAGGAAGCATGCGTGCACCTCCAGGTGTGGTGTACCCGCACCAGACAGCTCGTACGGATGCTGCGTGCAGCCGTCAACATGGCTGCACGTGCATCTGTTGCAAATCTCTCTCTTCTTCTTCTTCTTCTTAGAGCATACAAAACGATATATAGTGCAAAAGAAACCATATGTTGGATAATTATGTCATAACTAGTAAGCGCCGCCAAAATATGTTCAAATATATAGAATAATAAAAAAATCACAATAAGCAACAAAATCAGTAAAAAAAATTGGCATTGAAAGCACAAGAAAAACTCATTAGTCTAAACCATTTGAAAAAAAAAACCCATCAATCTAAATCATCAGCCTCGGCTTCCGTACCAGCGGCGGCAAGTAAAAACCCATCTTCTTATATAAATTAATAAGTAGCAGCAAGTAAAAACACATAAAGAAGAAAGCATACAGATTGAAAAATAAAATTAAAGTACATAGTTCATCCGGATTAATCCAACATCATTCAAAGCAAAAAACGTCAACCAAGAATCAAATTCGATGAAAACTTCAAATGGGTTGTCAAAATTCTATGGGGAGTGCAGTAGAAAATCTCAATCACAAATGAAAAGAAAAACAACCTCAACTTAAAAAACAAAATTCCTAATCAAAACCAATCCAACCATAATACCCAAACCAAAATCACATTTAATGCTCAATAAAAAAGAAATGAAAAAACATTACCGACAGCGGTTCCAGTCTGTCTCACAGGGGAAGAATGAAACTCTAAATCAAGTCAATTGAAATACCAAAGCATAGCATAACAAGTTCGGTCTGCACTCTTTCCCATCAATGCATTTTTCTCATGCAAAAAGACACAAAGGGACTGCAGAGGGATACAATGGATAAATGTTTATAAATTGTGAGAAGAATATCATTTGACAATTATAGTGTCCTGGTAGGAAATCCTTTTTATGTGAACATGTAAAATCAGCCTAAGCGCTGACATGTACACTGCATAAAAATAGGGGCAAGTAAGAACGTATGACACATGAATGAATGGGCATGTGAGATGCATGAACATGTGAGCATAGAATACAATCTATCCTTAGTGATGACAAATGAATACATGGATATGTGAGCATGTGACCACATATAGTCTACCCTATGAGATGACATGTGCAATGCACGGGCATTTGAGCAATTTATCCTAGAAAATAACATTAAAGAGTACAATAATGCATGTGATTGTGTGGCATTGGCCAAGAAAGTAAAGTGCATACTTGAATTAAATACAACTAACCTTATTCCAAAGCATAACATAACAAGTTCGTTTTGCACTTTTTCCTATCAATGCATTTTTCTCAAGCAAAAACACATAAAGAAACAACAAAGGGATATAAAGGTTTAATGCTTACAAATAGATAACTTAAGAATTTGACATTTGACAAATTTTACAAGCATGTGAACATGTACAATCAACCAAGGGGATGACAAGTAGAATGCATAAACATATGGGCAAGTGAGAACATATGATAAATGAATGCATGGGCATATGAGGTGCATGAACATGTAAGCATAGAATATAATCTATTCTAAGTGATAACAAATGAAAGCATGGATATGTGAGCATGTGACTGCATAGAATCTACCCTATCAAATGACATGTGAAATGCATCAATATGTGAGCAATTTATGTTAGAAAATAACATTAAAGAGTACAGCTAAGCATGTGATTGCATGGCAATGGCTAGGAAAGTAAAATGCATTCTTGATTAATTACAACTAATCTCATTCCAATGAATAGAACAAGAAGTTTGATTAGCAATTTTTCCATTTTACGCTTTTTTCTCATACAAAAAGACATAAAGAGACAACAATGGGATACAAAGGTTATAGCTTACAAAGTGATGACTTAAGAATTTGACATTTGACAATCTTTAGAAGCATGTGCACATGTACGATCAACCTAAGGGATGACAAGTAGAATGCATAAACATATGGGTAAGTGAGAACATATGATATATGAATGCATGGTCATGTAAACATAAAATATAGTCCATCCAAAGTGATGACAAATGAATGCATGGGTGTATGGATCTAAAACCCTAAATGCTAAACCCTAAACCCTATACACTAAAACCTAAACCATAATACCCTAAACCCATCCAGAACCATGAACCCTATACTCAAAACCCTAATACCCTAAACCCTAAAGCATGGACATCTGAGCATGTGAGCATAGAATATAATTGTTCCTAAGCGAGAACATATGATATATCAATGCATGAGCATGTGAGGTGCATGAACAGGGGAACATAGAATATAATATATCCAAAGTGATGACAAATGAATGCATGAATATGAGCACGTGAGCACCTATAGTCTACCCAAGGAGATGACATGGGAAATGCATGGGCACGTTAGCAATTTAAGCTAGAAAATAAAATCAAAAAGTATAGCTATGCATGTGATTGCGTGGCATTGGCTAGGAAAGTAAATTGCATTCTTGAATTAAATACAACCAACCTTATTCCAAAGCATAGCATAACAAGTTCAGTTCACACTTTTTCCCTTCAACGCATTTTTCTCATGCAAAAAGACACAAAGAGACAACAAAGGGATACAATGGTTAAATGCTTATTAAATGTGTGAGAAGAATAACATTTAACAATTTTATTGTCCTTATAGAAAATCATTTTTATGTGAACAATTTCAATCAACCTAAGGGCTGACATGTAGAATGCATAAACATACGGGCAAGTGAGAACATATGATATATGAATGCAAGGGCAAATGAGGTGCATGAACATGTGAGCATAGAATATAATCTAGCCTAAGTGATAACAAATGAACGCATGGATATGTAAGCATGTGACCACATAAAGTCTGCGTTTTGAGATGATGTGAAATGCATAGGCATGTGACCACATAAAGTCTGCGTTTTGAGATGACGTGAAATGCATAGGCATGTGAGCAATTTCTGTTATAAAATAACATTAAAGAGTATAGCTAGCATGTGATTGCATGGTAATGGCTTGGAAAGTAAATTGCATTCTTGATTTAAATACAACTAACCTCATTCCAAAATATAGAATAACAAGTTCGATTGGCGTTTTTCCTTTCTACGCATTTTTCTCATACAAAAAGACACAAAGAGACAACAATGGGGCATGACGGTTACATGCTTACAAATGGATAAATTAAGAACTTGACATTTGACAAATTTTAGAAACATGTGAACGTGTACAATCAACCTAGGGATGACAAGTAGAATGCATACACATATGGGCAAGTGACAACATATGATATATGAATGCATGGACATGTGAGGTGCATGAACATGTGAGCATAGAATATAATCTATCCTAATTGGGGACAAATGAATGAATGGATATATGGATCTAAAAATCTCAACCCTAAACTCTACAACCTACACTCTAGACCCTATACCTTAAAAAACCTAAATAGGGGTGGCAAAATCTGACACAACCCTCAAACTCAACACAACTAACCCATTTGTAAACAGGTCATGGGTTAAGGCTAAATGGGTTCGAGTCATATTCGGATCAACACGGCTGACCCATTTAGTAAACGTGTTCGTGTTCAACATGTCATGGGCTGAGGCTAAGTAAGGATATATGAATGCATGGGCATGTAAGGTGCATTAACATGCGAGCATGGTGTATAATATTTCCTAAGTGATGACAAATGATCGCATAGATATGTGAGCATGTGAGCACATATAGTCTAACCGAGATGACATGTGAAATGCGTGGGCATGTTATAAATTTATGGTAGAAAATAACATTAAAGAGTATAGCTATGCATTTGATTGCATGACATTGGCTTCGAAAGTAAATTGCATTCTTGAATTAAATACAACTAACCACATTCCAAGCCATAGCATAATCAGTTCAATTAGCACCTTTTCATTTCAACTCATTTTTCTCATGCAAAAAGACACAAAGAAACAACAAGGGATATATAAAGGTTAAATACTTATCAAGTTCGACAAGAATGACATTTGACAATTTTATTGTGCTTGAAGAAAATCCTTTTTATTTTTAAATTTAGTATTGGGATGGTGATTCTTATAACTTCATGTACTTTTGTGCAAATTTTGAACTTTAGGGGGTTTTGGGTTATTTTTAGAAACCTTAGGATAAAATTATAATTTTGTTATTTGGAAAAGTTGTGGTCAAAAATGTAATTTGAAAAAAAAATTGGGTTTAAAACTTAATTTTGAGAGGTTTTGGGGTCAAGTGTAATTTTGTGATCTCTCTCTCTCTCTCTCCCCCCCCCCCCCCCCCCCCCCGAGACAGCAATTCTTGAAAAATTAGGACACAACATAATAAAGATATGAATGTGTGTGTATCAATATATAGGTATTTTATCTAAGAAGCACGGACATTTCATTTGCAGTGTTTTATCAACAATGTACTCGTACCCGTGCTTCCTAGGTAAGGGCTAAATTTTCAAAAATTGCTATGTCGCCGTATCGTACCCATTCCCATAATTGTGCTTCCTAGTATTTTATGCTTATGTCGTGTATAAACATATATTTTTGTTTATTTTAAGTTTTCAAAAAAAAAAAAAAACTATTAAAATATTTAAAAACATCTAAAACACCCAAGAAGGTAACTAGGCCTGTTATATAAACCATGACTCTAGGATTTCTATATTAATGACCAGAACTCACCGGCAGCATATTGAAGGGCAGGTGAAACACGGCATATTGATGGAATTGCAGATAGATCCCTGGAGCCAGCTCTTACAGTCAATAAAGCCGCATTCTTTTCTACAGCAGCAACAGCTTCAGGTCCAGTAGATCCATTAGCCCCCATGGACCCCAAGAGTGCCTGATGCAATTAAAAAGATAAGTTCAACAGCTCATGGATTCATGCTTTTACAGAAAATTTCAAGGGTAAAAAAGCATAAAGAAAATTTGAATCCCATAAATATATGACATCATAATTAGTTACTAGTGATCAATTTTGGGAATCCCATTAAGCCATGATAACATTATCACCATATAACTTGAATGTCAATGAGAATAATATACAGATTACCACCTCCATAAAAATTAACATCAAATAGTTCAGTTATAGCTTCAAAAACCTGTGGGGTTGATGGAAGCATGTAGAGGCTATTATCGGGACTTTGATAGAAAGCAGAACTTCTTTATCAATAAGATCTTTTGCACCATTGGAAATGTCCACAACAACTAAGCAAGTTCGAATTATAGTGCTTGGTGCATACTCCCTTGCAGCTAATGGCTGCTGATTCCAAGAATGTAGCGATATCATACAAGATTAATGAAATTACCAGAAGATCATTTATAAAAAATAAAAAAGGTTTAAACTATCGATATTATGTTGCTTAACTAAAAGAATCAACAGCCAAAAATGCAAAAATGAATCCATATTTTGCTTTTACAATATAATTATATTGCCGCAAGACAAAAATGAATTGATGAATAAGATACTAAACATCACTGGAAAAACGAATATAAAATCCCAGATAGCTATTCCTCCAAGCTGTATATGGAAAACAGACTAAAAAAGTGTTCCCTATTTGTTTTTGGTTGGTAAACTAATGTTGTGCCTGAATGAGGAATTTTGAAATTGAATTTTACTCAGTTCTAATTTGGGAATTTCTAATGTTCATTTACTTTCTTTGGGTTAACAAGAGAGTTTATTCAAAAATATCCATGGAATTTTCAAGCATCTATATCCAAAGCCTAAAATCCATGCAGAGAGGTACCCTTAAAAAATTTATAATTTAAATTGTGGTGGGCCATGTGAGAGGTAGTTGGCTAATTTGTGAGTTTTTGTTGTGTCTAGCTTTATTGAATTTCTTAATGCTATACAAAATAAATAAGACCATCCAATTTCTATGGAACAACAAAGAAGTTACTGAAGCTTGGACCATGATTAGACTTGAGGTGGTTTTTCTGCCTGCCTTATGTTTTTCCCTGCATAAGGTGGTTTTCTTGAATATAAATCTCTATTACCTATCAAAAAAAAAAAATGATTAGACTTGAAAATTGAAAGCAAAATAAAGGGAAGATAAGACAATGAGCACTTTCAATGACTCAAACACAATTTCATTTCAAATTTCAAGGTATCTCAACCATTTGCTCATTATTAAGTACATACATACTTTCTAATAAAAATACAAGTACAAAACAAGGATATTTGTATATACCATGAAGAGGCATTAAAAGACCATTGTAAAATTCAACTACTTTTATAGTGAACCTTGGAGTTCTACTTGTGCTTATTGAAACAACAAAGAAGTTACTCAATTCATATCACCATGATGCAAACCACAAAATACTCATGTAGTTTAGTTTCTGGTATAAAGAGACAGTAAACAAATTGAAATGAGAAACAGCAAAGAAACCTATTACATTCCTAAAAAGGGGCACACATAAAGGAAGAAGAAGAAGAAGAAGAAAAAAAAACTGGTCATACCCAGTTCACAAAGCTTCCAAATACACACACACACACACACACACACACATATATATATATATATTTTGATAAATACAAAGCTTCCGTATATTTACCAAAGATGTAAACCACCAATAGCAGGTATATATGTTTATGTCAACAAAATATACATATTTCCAGAATCACACTTGTGCAGTGATTAAATAATAAAGCCACCCATTTGTTGAACCATACAAAGCAAACAAAGAAACATGCCAACCAAAATAATGTATTATATTTTGTCTGTGAGACTCACAAGAGAATCCTTAGCAACAAGAAATGACAAAGCACTTGTGAGTTGTGCTGCTAGCATCCCCACAAATAATATGTAAGGAGTCATGGTCATAAGATTAAAATTCTGCATCCAACTTCTGGTGGTTATGAAAAAAAAATGCTCTAACCTTTTAGGATGTTGATACAAAAAGGTCTCTATACTGCATAGAAACCATTTGTGAGCATCTCTCTTAGCCACAGACCACTTGGGTTTTTCCTGTGTTTTCAGCTCAAAATTTGCTTTCACAGCAGTTTAAGGAATGCAGTAAAAGCTAAAGAAAGTATTGAATAATGACTATCATCACTGACTTAAATTTATTTGGAAAAAAAAAACAAATGAAGTATTCAATCGCAAAAAAAAGTTTTGCTAACAATAGCAAAAGTTATATGTCACATACAGTGAATCGATTAGCAGCTGATAAATTTATAAAAATAACAAGTTGGAAATACAAATTTGAAGCCAGAACCCTCCACCATATCATGTTTTCTATCAAGTCCAAACACATGCACACAGAATCAATAATTCACTGGGGGAACGGGGTGCAAAGAAGAATCAACTATTCATTGGAACACATAAAAGCAATTGAAAATTGATATCCCCTAATACCAAAAATAAGATTATCCAATAAGCTAAAGCTAGAAGTTGATATCCCCTAATACCGTGCAGATGCCCTTACATGATCACATTCTCGAAGCCTAGATCTACATATCAAAAGTAGACAAAAAAAGTTCTCGAACTTGATCAAACTTTTAAGTGCGAAACATTACTGCCAGACTTACAAAATGTTGTTTTGTAATAATGAAGCATCTGATTGTCAAAGAAAGATGCAAGAAAATCATTATTGGTTCATTTCATTAGATGAGAATGTTACCTGAGGGTTCTGCAAATTGAAAACTATCAGATTGTGATCTGCAGTGCCAACAACCATCAGGGGATGCCGCACTGTAAAAGAATAACAGCGGTCAGGGAGTTGTTGAGTATGCACAGGATTTAACTGCCTTGTATCCCAGTACCTAATAGTAATTTGAAGGAAACCAATAGAACAATTAGCAGTCAAGGGCACAAAAGCATCAAGTTGCAAACATAATAGATCGTGAGCATGCAAAACGATATATAGTGCAAAAGAAACCATATGTTGGATAATTATGTCATAACTAGTAAGTGCCAAAATATGTTCAAATGTATAGAATAATAAAAAAAAAAATCATCACAATTAGCAACAAAATCAGTAAAAAACACACCTATGAAAGCACAAAACAAACTCATTAGTCTAAACCATATGAAAGCACAAAAAAAAACCCATCACTCTAAATCATCAGCCTCGGCTTCCATACCAGCGGCGGCATGGAAAACCCCCTCGCCAGGAAAAATCTTCTTGTTGTTCAAATCTGGCAGTCACTTTCACAAGAAAATCTTTAAACTCTTTTCTTGAATTCCAAGAAAAGTGTTTTTTTCAGTTGTTGGAGAACCACTTTCTATTTAAGGATAAATTAAAGCATTCAGGAAGAGAGAGAGAGAGAGGGAGAGAGGATCAGATTTTAGAACAATCATATTAATCAATAAACTATAATTCAGTAGGGCATAACTTACTTATAAAAATAATAAAAGTACAAAAACAAACAAACAAACAAAAAAGAAGATTCAAGCTGGGTAAAAATTTAAGGTGCTCAAAGAAAAACAAGTTGAAGAAATATACAAGAACTCAAACCCAGAAATATACAAGAACTCAAACCCTCAATATACTGAGACTATCAAAGAAGATTGACACTACCATAGAAGATTGTACAAACAGAACTTAGAACAGCTACATTGACAACACGAAAGAAGATTCCATAAACAAAACTTACAACTGCAGTTGCACCTCATCCAAGATACAACTCCATAATACGTTCCAACTACAGTCAAACTGCAAAATTTTCTCAAAATAATAAGTCAGTTTTAAGTTTTAAGTATGAGGATAAGAATATTAATTAGAGCAATACAGAAGACATATATGATCATTAATAGGATTTATAATTTTGTGATACTTAAAAAGTTTTCTTGCAAAAAAAGAGGAACTCAACCGCACAAAAGTGTACAGGAGGATCACTTCAAGAAATTTATGGAACTTTACAATGCCCAGAGAACAATAATAAAAAGATATTTGGGGTCCTTAAGGCCTAAAATATTTTCATCGGAAAATAATTCCTTGTTCATGTTAGGATGCGTTTTGAGCCTGGATTCCCACCAGTTTCAATCTGTACAATAAGGCAAGAAAAAACATAAATGCAATGAAGAAAAAGTGTAATGTCGACCACTGCCTGTTCACATAATGCGCTAGAAACAGATTGTTAAAACAGATAGCAGCAAACACAACATTACAAATTAACATCCGGAAAGAAAATTCAACTATAGAAGTTTCTCATGATGAGGACCATACAGTGTCTAAGATACAAACCAAAAGTATACCTAATTTCCTATTACTGGTGACTGTTTTTACTTTTAATCATCTGAGGAAGTTTCATGCATGGTTAAGTAATGTCACTACAAACAATAAGGTACAGTTTGGCTCCAAACATATTTGGACCTATTCATTCCAACCCATTATGTGGCAATTGAAGAAACTATCCATGTGTTAATGAGTCATATGACTTATTTAGAACATAAATGCAAATAGTCTTATAAATCGCCGTGTAATGGTTTGGAAAAAATAGCGCCAAACATGTTTGGAGACAAACTTTGTACAAACAATAACATTATAGTAACAGAATTACTTATCAAAAACAAATAGTAACAGAATGACTTCGCCTTCTGCCTACAAAGATTCCAAGAACTGGTTTGTCCTATGAGATTTATCAAGCCGCATGCCAAGACCTTTTGGAGGAGCAGTTGCTGATGAAGGTGGACGGCCTAAGAATTGGGGAAGACATTGTCAGAAATGTTGTAATTAAACTCATAACAATCCTACACAATTATTATTATTATTATTATTATTATTATTACTACTATTCATTGCTTCACTTTTCAAGTAGTGAAACCCTTCTGTGCCCTCTGTACCACCACCATTGCTCGTTCCCTCTTCATCACCCATCACTTCAGCACTTAAAAAACCCCAACTTTCCAAAAATTAGGGTTTCAAAGTAACACCTACATTCCAAGATTCAAAATTTTCCGTGAATTATCCCATAAAAACTTCACACACACCAACAATAATAACCACAAACTAACCCACTAAAGCAAAAACCCACTGTTTGTTAGCCAAGAAAACGAAGGAAAATAAACGAAAATGCGGTTTTCAAATCCCACGTTTTCTCTGACTCTTGGTTTCTCTGGAAATGAAAAAAATTCAACAAAACCAAACCCAAAATTTGCTAATTTGCTATCTAAAGTCACCAAGAAAGAAAATAACACATTTTATTTCTCGCCTTATTTTCTCAGCAACCAAACAGAGCATTATAAAAATAAACAAAAGAGCGAAAAATTAAAAGAGAGAGAGAGAGAGAGAGAGAGAGAGAGAGATAAATGGTTACCTGAATGAACCCTAAAAAGAATCGAAACCACACGAAATCCTAACCCTAACCCTAAAATTTCTTCTCTTGTCTCTGGTGGTGTCATGACTCGGAGAGAGAGAGAGAGAAGTTTTTGGGAAAAGAGCCGTTGGAAATGGGGAGATTTTTGAAATTTGAGTGAAAAGAAAAAGAAAGAAATGAGGTGATTGTCATGTTATAGTGATACAATATTACAAACATTAAATATAAATATAATAGATTTATTTTTTTATTCTTAATTTTTGATTAAAAAGTATGATATTTTATTTTATTTGGACTAAACCTTTTAGTTTTGAGTTAAAAAATACAAAAAACATAGAGATTATAAACTCGAAATATGAATCCTAAAAATGCAATAAAAATGATATTTATTCAAAAATCTTATTCGGTTCACTTCGGTCCTATTAGGTCCATTTTGTCTTCTTAGGTCCACTTTGGTTCTATTTGTTCTACATTGGTCCTATTGGGTCCAATCGGTCCAAATTGGTCATATTCTATCCTCTTTAGTCCTATTTGGTTCACAATGGTCATATTCAGTCCACTTTGGTTCTATTCGGTCCACATTAGTTCTATTTGGTCCATTATGTCCACTTCAGTCGACATTGGTCCTATTCGGTCCACATTGATCCTATTTGGTCCATATGTCCACTTTGGTCCTAATATATCCATTGGTTCTTATTCGGTCATATTCAATTCACCTTGTTCTCATTATGTCATATTATGTCCATTCGGTCCACTTCGTTCTATTTTGTTCATTTGTGTTCACTTTGGTAAATTTTTATGCACTTACTACAAGGAAAAGTTATGTTTTGGTCGAGAGTACCTCTTCTAAATCCAAATTTATTACAAAAAATATAGATTTAAAACTCTTAATATCTAAAATCTTAAGCATGATATTTATTATCATTATACTTTTGTTAAGCCACATTAACGTAGCATTTCAATTCACTTGTCCGGCTAAATTTAAGTGAAAGTCTTTTTAAGCCTGAAAAGGCAACTTAAAAAATGAATCAATTTAAGACCCAATTAGTCCAAAATGGGCCGAGATAGACCAAATTGACCGAGTGGACTAAAGTGGACCAAGTGAAAATAAGTGGACCAAGATAGACCAAATTGGACAGAATAGGACCAAAGTAAACCTAATTGGACCGAACAGATATAAAAAACCCAATTGAAGACTTGCTGCTCTATATTCCTAGCCCATGAAAGAAAGAAGCATCTTTGTAATTTTAAATTACGAAGAAGAGAAGTTATTGTCTTTAGATTTGCTGAAAATTACACTCATCTCCCTCATAATTTTAAATTGTACACATGCCCTTACTTTTTAAAATATATTGTCCACTCTCTCACCACCCCTATAGCACACCTTATTAGTTAACACCATCAAATCCACTAATGAAAATTGATTTATTTCCACTTGTAATATGTAAGCTCCCTCACTTTTTAATTAAGGGTACCTTTTTATATTAAAATTAAAAATTGTGAAATTTTTTTTCTAGCTTTATTACAATTATATTGGATTTCTATTGATCCATAATATTAATCCACCAATAATAAAATAAACGTGCAGCAAATTGCAGATAGGGTTGTTCTTGGTTCTTCTTGCTTAAGTGTGCGTCCAACTTAAAGAAATTGCTATAGTCTAATCCTGGGGGGTTGTTTGGCCAAAAGAGTCATTTGCATCGAGTTCTACTCCGGGTGGTACGAATGAACCTTTGAGGATAACACGTTTTGCATGATTTTATAGTTTGTGAGATTTTTCTAACTCCATCTATTTATTTTTGTCATTGCTAATTTTTTAGGGTTTATACTGTTGAATCAAAACTTGTTTATTTAGCCATATTTTCTGACAAATAAACCATACAAACTAATCCAAGGAAAAGAAAGAGAGAGAGAGAGAGAGAGAGAGTCTACTACTACTAACAATATCATTTTTGAAGAAGAGATGGAGATTGGGAGAGTAGAGAAGAGTGGGTTGGTGGTTCCAGAGAGAAGGGAGAGCTAAGAGAATGTTGAGAGAGAGAGAGAGAGAGAGAGAGAGACCTATGCTTAGGGATTTGTGGAAAGAGAGAATGAGAGAAAGCCGTTGGGGTTTTTACAAATTTGATATGTGGAGAGAGAGGGTGAGAGAGTCGTTGAGATGTGTGCATTTAAACACATAAATTTCGGCTTTTTTACGAAACTAAAACTAAATCTAGCTTGTTTTCTTTTTCTTTTTTTAATTCCACGTCTCTCGGTTTTACAAAATTCTTCCCTTTTTCCTATAAAAAAAAAGAAAAGAAAAAAAAGACGTGCACTAAGGCCCTTTTTGGCACTATCTAACTTTGTGAGTAGGTTTTTTGGTTGTTATTTTTACAATTACTAGTCGCAAACCCATGCAATACGTGAAAAATAATTAATTATTTTATAATTGTACGATAATGTATAATTTTTCTCTAAAATCTATTGAATATAATTTGTTCTCCCTAAAAATTAATCAATTCTTATTTGGTCCAATTAGGTCTACTTCATTGACATTTTGTCCAATTAAGTCTACTTCAGTGTAATTTGGTCCACTCGGTCAATTTCAGTCCCTTTCGTTCCATTTTGGACTAATTGGGCCTTAAATTGATTCTTTTTGTAGGTTGTCTTTTCAAGATTATCTCAATATTTCTTTTTTCTTTTTTTCTTAATTTCTGGTTGAAACGTATGAAATTTTATTATATTTGGGATAAACTCTTTAGTTTTGAGTTAAAAATAGTGCTGTAAACGAACCGAGCTATCCTCTTCATTATTATTATTTATTTAATAATAATAAATTCTTATTAATACAAACATAATTATAATAAATGTGTATTAATGTCTACCATATTTTTTTTATATAATAATTACTATCATAATTATTTCTTTCATATTGAAAAAGAAAAAAAAAATCATACTTTGTTGATTTTTTTGGGTCAAATGAAATTGATTTCTTTAATATTATGTTTCGTTTGAGTGAAAGGGGGGAAAGACAATGAGAGTTTTCTTTTGTTTAGTTGAGGGGAGAAAATAGAGAAAATCGAGGGGATGGAAAATGGGATTAATGATTTTTCTCGGGCCCACAAACTTCTATCTCCACAAATTGGATAGAAAAATAGGCGAAAAACATGATTTTTTTTGGTCAAATGAAATTGATTTCTTTAATATTATGTTTCGTTTGAGTGAAAGGGGGGAAAGAAAATGAGAGTTTTCTTTTGTTTAGTTGAGGGGAGAAAATAGAGAAAATCGAGGCGATGGAAAATGGGATTAATGATTTTTCTCAGGCCCACAAACTCCTATCTCCACGAATTGGATAGAAAAGTAGGCGAAAAATATGGATAATAAAGGCTTTTACGATTTTACCCTTTGAAACCCATTTGACCAAATATGTTATTGTTTTTTTTTTTTTTAAATAAATGTAATACAAGCAATATAGTAAATCCAACTAAACCATTTTTTTAAATCCTCTCATTATTCTTTCCAGCCAAACAAAGGAAATTCATATTTATTTTTTACCCTTCCACATTTCCTTCCTCTTTACCAAACATACATGATGGAAAATTAAAGTATTTTGTATTCTCTCACTTTTCTATCTTTCTAATTTTCCATCTTCCTAACCAAATTAATTTGCATATGATTGCTAAAAATAGCCATTAAAAGTGACTGGAAAATGGCTGAAAAGAAAACTTAACTAACCATTGATATAGTATGGTCAAAGGAATATTTTCAATTTTTGAAGTATTTTCCAATAATGTTACTAATGGTATGATTTATGTGTTGATTTGTTACAAAACTCACGGAGAGGAGTGTCATTTTTTGTTGAGGTTTGGGGCGAAGTTTCATTCCTAAAACTTTAAGAAAGATTTTTGTAATTTACTCCATATATATATATATATAGTCTAATGGTCATTAACGTTTCCTCTCTTTACTAATTTAAAAAAAAAATCATTTGTCTTTACTCAAAGAAATCAAGAGTTTTATTTATTTATTAGTTTTATCATTTTACATTCTTTTATGTGTCCAATCACTACTCCCAAGGTCTCGAAAGGTGATTCTTTCCTTTTATTTATTTATTTTTCCTTTTGAAAAAAAAAAATTGCTATAAACTATTTAGCCAATTATGAATGAATGTGACTGTGGGTGAATGGAGCTCGGCCCAAACCGAATTCAGGCTGATACCCATAAATATGTGGCCCAACCCATGTGTCAAAAAAAAACAACATGGAGATTATAAACTAGAAATATGAGCCCTAGAAATGCAATAAAAATGATAAATATTCAAAAGTCCCATTTGGTCCACTTCGGTCCTATTAGGTCCATTTTTTCTTCTTCAGTCCACTTTGGTTCTACTTCGTCTACATTCGTCCTATTAGGTCCAATCAGTCCAAATTGGTCCTATTCTATCCTCTCTAGTCCTATTCGGTTCACATTGGTCATATTCAGTCCACTTTGGTTCTATTCGGTCCATATTGGTCCTATACTGTTCATTTTGTCTACTTCAATTGACATTGGTCCTATTCAGTCCAACATGGTCCTATTTGGTCCATATGTCCACTTTGGTCCTAATCTATCCATTTGTTCTTTTTTGGTCCTATTTGGTCCACCTCGTTCCCATTTTGTCATATTCTGTCCATTCAGTCCACTTCATTCCAATTGTGTCCACTTCGGTCCATTTTTATGCACTTACATATAAGGAAACGATATGTTTGGGTTGAGAGTACCTATTCTAAATCCAAATTTATTACAAAAAATATAGATCTCAAATTCGTAATATCTAAAATCTTAAGCATAATATTTATTGTTGCTATACTTTTGTTGAGCCACATTAACGTAGCATTTCAGTTCACATTTCCGGCTAAATTTAAGTGAAAGTCTTTCTAAGCCTTAAGACTATGAATATACAAATCTAATATTTATGACAGTTACTCATTTGTTTTAGCCTCATTACTTTTAAATGAATTGCATAAGGTTGACTATACTTTCAAGCAATATATATATATGTGTGTGTGTGTGTGTGTGTGTGTGTATAATTTTAATTAAATAAATTATTCAAATTCTTGATTTTCTTATAAGAAATTATTATGATAATCAAAACTCGTAACAAACTTATACAGAATATGTATAATTTATTTTCTAAATTTTATTGTAGATAATTTGCTCTCCCCAAATGTTACAAAATTTTCAAAAAATAATTTCCATTACTTTATTTTTACAAATATATAATATTATTATTTTTATGTTTTTGATTGATATTGTGCTTTTATGAAATTGTCATATTCTTCTAACTATTTTTATTATGCATTATATTTTCCCAATTTATTTGGTACAATTAAAATTTTTAAGTTTCAAAGTTATATTCAAATTCTTGTTCTCTTGAAGAGACTGTTGGAATTTGCAATGAATGCACCTGGTTGGCAACAATTTGAAGTAAAATGGTTATTGTAAGTGTAGGCATGATGGTTATTGCATTCAGACACAATGGACTAATAATATGTGGTGTTGTAAAGCCGAGAAGCCTAGTCTTAAGGATTTCTCAATAGTGACATTCTCAGAAGATACTAGAACTAGCCCCACTCCGGATCCCCTTTGATTTGCTACACCATCAACATACACCCTCCAAGATAAAGGCTCCTACGAGGAGACCATGCCAACCAATTTTCCATCCATGCCCTGCTTCTCCGCCCCTTCTTCTACTAGGGATTTAGCGAACTCAGCCACCAAATCTACGAGGACCTGACCCTTGACAGAGGTACGAGGCATGTACTTGATGTCAAAAGCCCTTAGGATTGTACCCCATTTAGTGATCCTTTTCGTGAAGTCAACACTCCGAAGTAATGATCGAAGTGGAAGTTGGGTTAAAACAACAACTGTGTGGGATTGGAAATAGTGGGGGAGTTTACGTGTAGCATGTACCACTGCCAAAATGGCATTCTCTAATTGTAGATAACGAACTTCTGCCTCATGCAATGACTTGCTTACATAATAAACTGGCCTCTACACACCGCCGTCAACTCAAATCAACACCAAACTCATGGCTTGAGAAGCCACGACAATGTAAGCAAACAAGACCTCATCTATTTCAGGCCTAGACATGACAGATGGCCGAGAAAGGTACTCTTTAAGCTACTGAAAGGTTGAGGCACACTCCTTGGTTCACTCAAATTCCTTCCATTTATTCAACAATTGGAAGAAGGGTCTACACCTGTCCGCTAACCGAAAGATAAACCAATTTAGGGCAGCAGTCATCCCTGTTAGTTTCTGGACCTCTTTGGGATTCCGAGGTGGCTACAGACTATTTATTTCTTTGACCTGATCAGGATTAACCTCAATTTCACGGTGGGTGACCGTATAGCCTAGAAACTTGCATGATCCTATGCCAAATGAGTACTTGGAAGCATTAAGGCGTAGCTTGTGTTTCCTTAGTACTTCAAAAATATTCTCGAGGTCTCCCACATACTCAGATACCACCTTACTCTTTACCACCATATCGTCTATGTAGACCTCCATATTCTTGCCCAACTGTGGTTTAAACATCCTGGTCATCATCCTCTAATAGGTAGAACCCGCATTCTTCAAACCAAAAGGCATTACCTTGTAGTGGTAATTTCTGTAGAGGTGACAAAAGCTGTCTTTTCTTGATCATTCAAAGCCAAAGGTATCTAGTGGTATCCTTGAAAAACTTCCAAAAAGCTCATCCGATGATGGCCTACAGTGGCATCCACCAACTGATCTATTCGAGGCATAGGGAAAGGATCCTTGGGGCAAGCCTTGTTCAGGTCTATGAAGTCTACACATACCTGCCACTTCCCATTCTTCTTTTTCACTACCATCATATTGGCCAACCATTTAGGGTAGAATACTTCCTTAATAGCCCCTGCCTGCTTAAGCTTGTTCACCTCCTCCTTAACAGCATCAAAATGTTCTTTGGATGAGCGTCGGGGTGGTTGCTTCTTAGGGATGACAGACGGGTTGACATTTAAATGATGGTAAATGAGGTCTGGATCTACCGCAGGAGCTTCGTAAGCACTCCAGGCAAACACGTCAACGTTTCTCCTGAAGAACTCCATCAATTCTTCCTTCTCCTGAGGAGGCAACTGAGTTCCGACCTAAAAAAACTTATTCGGATTATCACCTACAACAATCTTCTCTAAGTCTTCACATTTAGCTTCTTTGGCTGCCACCTTCACGGATAACACCGAAGTCCTTGATTGCTATAAGCTCTTCCTAGTAGAGGCCGATGACTCCATTCCTGGTTAATACACTATTGCAGAGATCAAGCACTGCCTTGCTACCGACTGGCTCCTAACTAGCTCCTTAATTCGGTTCCCAGATGGATATTTGACCTTCAAATGCAGAGTGGAGGAAACGGCTCCCAAAGTATAAAGCCAGGGTCTCGCCACAATGGTCGTGTAGGGAGAATAAGTATCCACTACAATAAAATTCACCTCAACTACTTCTGAATCTGTCTGCATTGGCAATCTAATTTGACCCTTTGGAGACGACCTTCCCATCAAAGCTCATCAAAGGTGAATCATAGGCTGCCAGATCTTCAGGCTTAAGGCCTAGTTCGTTGTACAAGTCGGGGTACTAATCTCTGCTCTACTGCCTTGATCCACCATCAACCTCTTAACATCATACCCTCCTATTCTAAGGGTGACCACTAAAACATCATCGTGTGGCTAGATAGTTCCAATCTTGTCTTCATCTGAAAAACTCAATGTCGATCGGATCTCCACTCTAGCCCTCTTTGGCTTAAAATTAGAATCCTCGGCTTGTAGCCAAGCCATAGACATCACCCTGGAAGGATGAGAACCAGTTCTCCCTGGTGCAATAAAGATAACATTAATTGTGCCCAAAGGGGGCCTTAAAGAAGCATTCCCTTGAGCCCCTGGCCTTGCTTGACCTCATTGCCCGTTGGGCCGATACAAGAACTGCTGTAACCTTCCCTCTCTGACCAGTTGCTCCAGATGGTTCTACAGAGTTCTGCAATCCTCAGTGGTATGCCCCCGCTCTTGGTGATATTGACAATGAAGGCTCTGATTGCACCTTAAGGGGTCTCCACTCATTTTTTTTTGCCATTTGAAGTATGGCTTGTTCTTGATCTTCTCCAAGACTTGATGCACTGGTTCTCGGAACACAGTGTTAACCACCTGAGAAGCTATAGAGCCGGACTGTCTACCAAAATCCCTTTGGGGTCTGTTATTGTTGTGGTAGTTCGACCTAAAATCCCTCTTCTCCTAATGGATAACCTTACCTTTCCCCTCGCCTTGCTGTCAGTCCTTTTCAACCTTCTTACACTTATCAATCTGATCTATGAGCTAGCGTACACTGGTAACAAGTTTCCCAGTTAAAGACTTCCTTAAGCCATGCTCAGCAGGTAGGCCGACCTTGAAAGTCCTAACGGCTACGTCGTCAAAGTTACCATCTATCTCATTGAACATCTCCAGTATCTGTCCGAATACGTTTTCAGGGTCTTCCGTTCTCTCATGGACAGGGACAATAAGGAATCTAAGGGTCGAAGAACCCTACTGCACGTGATAAAGCAGGATCCAAACACCTGAGTGAGTTCCTTAAAGGAGTTAATAGAACCTGCACCTAGACCATCAAACCACCTCATCACCACAGGCCCTAAGCTGGACAGGAATACTTTGCATATCAAAGCCTCATTCTTGGAGTGCACAACCATTCTCTAGTTGAAGTGGCTAATATGCTCCACAGGGTCTGTTCGACCGTTATACATGGTGAAAGTGGGCTGAGTGAACCGCCAAGGAAGTCTCCCTCCCTTAATCCTGCGCGTGAAAGGTGATCTGGAAATTTGGTTGAGTGTTCTATTCATAGCATCATTTCCTAGGCCTCCCGAAGATGAATTTCTGCTTCTGCGCTCATGATGGTAGTCTTCATCATACGAGAAAAACTCACTAGAAGGGGTCCTTGATCTGCGCCTATAGCTACCATCCTCTTCACCATCAAAAGAGAAGTCAGAATTGGAAGGAGCTCACTTTCGCTGTTCATGGCGTAAAATTCTCTTCAAGTGATCAATCTCCAGCTGCATGGCTTTGGTATTTTTATCATGAAAGAGGTGGCTACCACCTCGAGAATGGCTTCTACTAGTATGGGTAGTATGCACACTCCCTTCCCGGTCCTTTCTTTGTTCAAGATCACGAAAGTGATCTTGACACTAAGACCCCATAGATTCTGCCTGGTTTGGACTCAAACCTACCATCGTTTGAACGTTAGACTGAATATAACACCAGTGATTTCTCACAGACGACACCAATTGTAAGGACTAGATTTCAGCCCCTAACCCAAAAGGTGAATGGACTTAGACCCAAAAGGCCCAAAACAATGAATTTCTAGATAATGGGTTGGAAAACTGGGCCTCAATGAATCAGACAACAAGAAAAATAGACTTAGATGACAAGAGAATAAAGATTGACTAGTTTAATCTTAAGAAAACTATTCTTAGCATAGTCCGAGGAGATCAGTCCTTGTATATTGATTCTCAAATTAGTTAACAAGTTTAGCTCTTGATTGTTATAGTATTTTTCTTTCTCTTTTCTGATCCCTGTTTCCTAAGGGGTCTTTTACATTATATACCTCCCTTTGAATGATCTTGACCCTTCATTTGTTGATCATTCAGGCCACTACCTGAGTGTTTGTCCCATCAGACACCCTCTCTAGCCCTCTGTGAGTTGGAGTAGCCAAGGCAGCACTGCTCAGGGGTCTTCTCTATATAAATGCGGCCAGAAAGTTAGCTACAAAGCATTAAATGCGGTGGTAGCAGCTTTTTCTTAGATATTTCCTAGCTCCCATTCTTCCAGTATGTTTGTAATGCAGGTCTTTATCAATAGAACCTCCTAGAACGTCACCCTAGATGACAGGAGACACATCTTGATTCTTCATTGCGTTTAGCCGAGGGGATATTCCTCCTCAGACAACCTCTCCTAGCCTCTATAGTCATAGTTTGCTCGTGAAGTTTGAAGTATTACGTCTTCCTTGTTGTTGATCTATTCTCGGACCATTGAGCCTCCTCGGATAAGGCTCAAGGCCCAACATACACTTGGGCCTGCGTCCCCATAATAGGTATTCCGCTTAAAAGAATTGACGTAATTTTACTATAAAAACATAAAATATACTTTTTAGAAAAAAATCATGTAAGTTATAACCTATATTACTACAAAATAATTATAAACTAATCATGAAGTGATTAATGTAATTGCAATATATAAATTTACGAATTATCTTTCTATATCAGTAACACATTGTTGAGGGCAAATTTTTCATACCACATGGCTTCATTTCATTGGCGACCCGCACCACATCAATATTATCATGGATTTTGGGAGAATCTATTTAAAAACCCAAACGAGTTCTTATTTGCAAAAATGATGCCAAAGCCCATGGTCCAAAACTTATGGCGATATAATCTCATCAAGGCCCATAGTTCGAGCTCATAGCACAACATCTCATTTTTTGCTCATGATCTAAGCTCATGAGTCTCTTCGGGGGAATTTTGGGAGTCGTGGTTTGGAGGGTCAAGAAGTATGTTCAGTAAAGCTCCAGTGGTTCAAAGTTGATAAAGGAAAGCATGTTGCTTGGCATGTCTTCCCTAATTCTTAGAACTCTGATGGGTTAGTGTGCAAAAAGTAACATTTGGGTAAGCCTCTCACATCACATAAGCACTTAAAGTGATAAAACTCCTCATGCTCTTTACATAAAAATTAATGTTCATCATATAATATAAGTTTTAAAATATAATCATATAATTCCATATTAATTATTTTATTATTTGCATATAAATTAATTCCAAGCACATGGCTAAATATATATTAACATCTCATATCTAGCATTAAATGCTCTCTTTACTCTTCAAGATTTGGTTAAAATACAAAAAAATCATATTTACATTTCTAAAACTTCATCAAATATATTTTCTAAAAAAGAAAACTTAGCCGAAAACACCAAAAATGGCTCAAGCGGAAGCTGCAGCAGCTTCTGCAGAAACTGTAACAGCTCCAATTAAGCTACAGATAGCTCCAGCAGAAGCAGAAACACCTTCTGCAAAAGCACGTTTTGTAGTAGCTCCAGCTGTGATACCAGAAAAACTCATAAAGCTTATCTCACCATCTTTAGTTAAATCATGAATTTAATGCCAAGTGTTTTTCTCCAAGCAAAGGATGTCATCCACATGACATCATCTAGTTGTGTCAGCAACATTTAAGTCTCAAACTTTCTTCTTTTGGTTAAAAAACAAATGATCATTTACTTCGTCAAGGAATTTTCCTCATTTGCTATTTTTTCCTTCAACTAAGTTCTAATCTAGTTACAAAACTTGGCTCTATATAAAGAGGGCCAAGCTACACACTTAAGGAGGATGGATCCCTCTCTCATCTCCGATAAATCTGAAACTCCCTTCATTTTGCTGCCATATCTTTAAAGATCTCCATATCTTTCTTCATCTCTCTTACAAATTCTCTCTTGATAGATAACAACACAACACACATATTACAACATACCATTATCCATTACCCACCTTTCTCACACTCCATTATTCTGAAACTCAGGGCCGGCTCAACAATAGATGCAACCGATGCAATCGCCTAAGGCCCCCAAATAAAAGAAAGCCCCCACTTGTAAAATATATATATATATATATATATATATATATATATAAATATAAAATATATTTATTTATATATTTTAGTTAAAAAAAATTTAAGTATTTTTATTAGTCAATAAAATGCATTAAAAAGGTCCCATTGTATCCTAAAATGTAAAAAATTAAAAAGGAAAAAAAAGAAGTCAAACTTCAGCTAACAAAATTAAATTTTAGGAGACAAATTTATTAACTCATTCTTGAAATATGCTAAAATCAAAATTAATAGCAGACAAATTCATTAATAATACAACGTAATTGTCTAGAAATATGCTAAAATAGAGATTATAAATTTAAAAAACAAAAGAAAAACCTCTCATCTCTCTACCTCTTCATCTATATTCTTACGGTCTTACATTTCTTTTCTTCATCTTCATCTTTATTCTTGATCTTTGTTGATTCCAGCGTACTACATACCAGTCGGCGGTCACAACTCACCAGAGGTATTCTTCTTCTTCTTTCAGTTCTTCCCCTCTTTCTCAGACAGTTTCTCTGTCTTTTTGAAAATAAAGACTCAAGAGTCTTCTGTTTCTTTTAACTTAAATTATATATATATATATATATATATATATATATATATATATATATATATATATATATATATATATATATTTTAGTTTGTTTACACTTTCACTGCTGCACTGCACAATTGTTTGATGGGATGGGACACTGCACTGCATAATTGTTTTACACATTATTTAAGGGTTTTCTTATTCTGCCCGGCTGCCCCTCTTGGACCTTTCACCTTTTTCTGCCATGAAATTTGGTACTGACACATTTTTTGTTTAAAGGCTTAAAGCTTAGCCATAGGATTAGGAATATGGGAATGGGATGGAGATCGTGGAGTGGAGTACAGGCTTGATTTTTTTTTTTTTTTTTATGGATTAGAGTACAACCCCACAAGTGATCCCACGGTTTCTCACCTTTTTTTTTTTAATCTACCACTTTACCTATTATTATAAATTATTATATCAATTAATAATTTGATGTGTATCATATCAATTTATTTGTATTCTAGTGACACTAATTTATTAAACCATGTATTAAATTAATTTTTATTTGTGTAGGTTTAAACTTTAAAGTGGTTACGGCTTTAGAAAAATTGCAATAAGCAAGTTCTATTGTTCTATACTTTAAATTTTATTTTTAGTTAAATTATCATTTTTAATTATAAATTGTGTTTTATTTATCTATAAATATTTTCTCATTATAAATGTCTACTAGAAAATATTTATCCGGATATGAAAAACTTCTAAAAAAGAGAAAAATTGAAAAACAAATTGAATCTCAAAAAGGATCTATGGATAAATTTGTTACTAATATTAAAAAAAACACAATAGAGAGTTTGGGTGAAAATATTACAAATGAACAAGAAACTTATCAAAAAAAGTTGGAAGATAATGAAATTATACAACAAAAAGAGAATAATGAAAATAGTCCTAATAATATTCAAACATCTGATGTAACAATAATTGGTAATGAAAAACAAAATAATTTAGAAGAAAATAAAAAATGACTAACCTACTTACTAATAATATCTATGATCCAAGTCAATGGGAAAATATTGATACAAAATTAAGAGATTTATTAGTAGAAAGGGGTCCAATTAGAGACAATGATCTAAAATTTCCTTTAGATAATGATCGTAGACATTTTTCTACTACATTTTATTTTAAAAAGTTATCAAATGGGGAGAAATTTGATAGAAGATGGCTAGTGTATTCAAAAGATTTGGATAAAGCATTTTGTTTTTGTTGCAAGTTGTTTAATTCAACAGCACATGGTAGTAGTACAAATCAACTTACTAATGAAGGAACTAATGATTGGAGAAATATTAGCAATAAGATTAAAAATCATGAAACAAGCAAAGAGCATGTTACTAACATGAATGCTTGGATTGATTTAGAAATGAGATTATTGAAAAATAAAACAATTGATAAAAATTTCCAAGAACAAGTTAACAAAGAGAAAGATCATTGGAAAAAAGTGTTGTTAAGAATTATTGCTGTAGTAAAAAATCTTGGAAAAAATAATTTGGCCTTTCGAGGAAAAAATGAAAAGATCTATCAAGAAAATAATGGAAATTTTTTAAGTCTAATTGAAATGATTGCAGAATTTGATCCAGTAATGCAAGAACATGTTCGACGTATTCAACATGGTGCAATTCATAATCATTATCTTGGACATAATATACAAAACGAATTGATACAATTGTTAGCAAATGAAATTAAAGGTAAAATTATTGAAAAGATTAAGGAAGCAAAATATTTTTCAATTATACTTGATTGTACTCCTGATGTAAGTCATCAAGAACAAATGACTCTAGTACTACGATGTGTGAATATTTCAACTAGTCCAATAAAAATAGATGAGCATTTTGTAGAATTTTTAAAAGTAGATGATACTTCTGGAAAATGTCTTTTTAATGAAATTATAAGTGTAATAAAAAGTCTTGAACTTGATATTAATGATGTACGTGGACAAGGATATGACAATGGGTCTAATCTGAAAGGAAAAAAACAAGGGGTACAAAAAAGAATAATTGATATAAACCCTAGAGCATTTTACACACCGTGTGGTTGTCATAATCTTAACCTTGTGCTTTGCGATGTGGCCAATTCTTGTCCTAAAGCTATATCTTTTTTTGGAGTAGTACAACGTATATATACATTGTTTTCTTCTTCCTCAAAGCGATGGAAAATTTTACAAGATAATGTTTCAAGTTTAACTATTAAACCATTGTCACAAACACGTTGGGAAAGTCGAATTGAAAGTGTAAAAGTAATAAAATTTCAAGTTTTAGAAATAAGAGATGCTTTGTTACAATTAGCAAAAACAAGTGAAGATCCTAAAACAAAAAGTGAAGCTGATTGTTTGGCAACACATGAGCTTGAAAATTTTGAATTCTTGTTAGGCATGACTATTTGGTATGATATATTATTTGCCGTTAACTCTGTTAGTAAAAATTTACAATCAAAAGACATGCATATTGACGTTGCCATAGATAAACTAAAGGGTCTCATATCTTTTTTTTTAAAATATAGAGAAGATGGATTTACATCTGCTATGATTTCATCTAAAGAGATTGCAATCAAAATGGAAATAGAGCCTATATTTCATGAAAAACGTATAATTTGTAGAAAGAAACAATTTGATGAGAATGTCAATGATGAGATAACACAATTTGCTGAAGAATCTTTTAGAATTAATTATTTTTTTATATATAGTAGATCAAGCTATTTCATCAATTGAAAGTAGGTTTGAACAATTTCAAATATATGAGGATATTTTTGGTTTTTTATTTAATTTTGAAAAACTAAAAGTAGTAGATGATAATAGTTTGAAAAAATATTGTCTTAATCTTGAAAGTTTTCTCAAACATAATGTTTATTATGATATTAATGGCTTAGATTTATATTCAGAACTAATAGTTTTAAAAGAAGTTGTGCAAATAGATGAAAATACTCCAATTAATGTACTTAATTATTTAAAAAGACTAGATTCTTTTCCAAATGCATATATTGCTTATAGAATATTACTAACAATACCTATTACGGTTGCATCTGTAGAAAGAAGTTTTTCAAAATTAAAATTAATAAAATCTTATTTAAGGTGTACTATGTCATAAGAAAGATTAAGTGAATTAGCTATATTATCAATTGAAAAAGAAATGTTAGAGGAACTTAAATATAAAAACTTAATTAGTAATTTTGCATCTCAAAAAGCAAGAAAAATAGATTTTAAATAAAAAAATTTAATATATATATATATATATATTATTTTATTAATATTTAATTATAAAAAGGCTTCATTTAAAATTTTCGCCTAAGGCCCCAAAAATTGTTGAGCTGGCCCTGCTGAAACTTCATCATTTTTGCTGCCAAAACATATCTCCATCTCATTCTTTATTTCTCATACAAAATATCTTTTCTTAGAAAGCAACATAATCAATGTCATAACACAAAAAACAACTCCAGCAGCAGCTCTTACTACATTTAACCTTCATATTATTTATCTCACACTTCCATATATTCTCCAAACATATTCCTCACAAAATACCCATACATACGTCTCATACATCTTTAAATTCCATGTCTCTCAAAGTATATATATATATATATATATATATATAAATAAGATCCTTGTCCAACAAAGTATCTACATGTAATTCCCATACATACTTCTCATATATCTCTAAACACCATATCTCACAATATATACATATTCCTTACCATCTCCACAAATCTTAAAACAAATCAAACACTTTTCCAAAAACTTATTACTAAAAGCCCTTTCTTATGAAAGGCAAAAACTTATAAAATCAAAAACCCTTCTTATGGAAGGCAATATCACTCATATTTGACTAAAAACTAAAAGAGTATTACATGGGGAAAGTAATTTAAGTGTATAATGAAAGGGGATAAACTTAACCAACCAATGCACACGGCTGGACTTACTCTCTCTCCCTCCAGTTGCACCAATTTTTCCCCTTTAACCATGAAATCACCATGAAATGATTCACTTCACCATGCTGCTGAAACGTTATGTCCACTGGTGTTGAACGGCTGGAACTACAAAGTTTGAAATTTGCTGAAATGCTATGTCCACTGATGCTACAGCTGGAGCTGCAAAACATGAAGATAAGTCATCATATTTTGTCTTCAAAATTGTATTATTAAGTATATTTTATTCATTGTCATTATACCGTTCAACTAATGCTATTATACTGTTGGACTCCTTTTCTCATGTTGCTGAAATGCTAAGTCCACTGATGTTACGGCTGTAGCTACAAAATATGAAGATAAGTCATTATATTTTATCTTCAAATTTATATTATTAAATATATTTTATTCATTATCATTTTACCTCTGTATGCAAGCTATTTTAATATCATCTCACTATTTAATGAACATGATCTCACTAATACTTCATTAATGAACATACATATAAATAAATCAATCTACCACCATTGCGCACATATTATTTGGACATGAATCGCCCTTGGACATATATTATTTGGACATGGACCATTGCCGGACATACCTTATCATGTTGAACATGAATCATGAACCGCAACTAAACATGGACTATTAGACTTATCCCATTGTTGGACATTGGACACCTAATTAAACATTCTCTAATATTGGACATCACTTAATAAACATAATAATAACATATCAACTCACCATTTAATCAAAACTATTATGTTAAGCATATTATTTATTTATTTCAACCATTATCATGATTCTAAGATTTTGGGTTTTATCTATTTCGTAGGCTTAAAAATACACCAATAGCCATTGGTCTATACGGCCCAATGTCGAGTTTTGGGTTGATCTCCCCAAAACAAATCCGGGCCTAGCAAAGTCACACCTCCAAAGGCATGTGGCTACGCGCAAAAAACCGCCCCCGACACACATCTAACCTTTCTTTTGTTATTTCTATGTATGATTATGAAAATAAAATAGAGAGGGGGTGGGGAAGAAGTCACAACTCGCTTACATAGGACGGTAGTCTTAAAGGCATCAAAATGAACATCTTTTGAATAAAATTGAAAAAGAAAATTTGTTAGCCCTTAAAAAAAAAACTACCACCTAAGAAATTAAAATTAATTTTGTGAGAAATTTGACATATATAATTGGGCTGTTAAAACCTAAATGAAAACACATATAATCGGAAAAATATCGAAAGCTAGACTTGGTTACAGTGTAGGATGTAAAGGCCTAAACAAGTACACCAAATGTGGAGTTGATTACAATGTCACCAACAATTACAAAGCAAGAGAGTTTTTTGCTGCATGTAATGAAATTTTTTTTTTATAAAGGAAATGTAATGAAAATTCCTAAAAGCACTAGTTAGCACTAAATCCTTTTGAATTAATCAAGACTGATAGAGCTATCATAAAGAAGTATTCTAATAAAACAAAATTCAACATTCATTTATTCATGACTTGGTCTCCATAATAAGTGTGTACATGGTATAGTAAAACATATATATATATATATATATATATATATATATATATATATATATATATATATATATATATATAAACTCACTCACACACAAATTGGAAGTAAATAAGCATGTTTATACATAAATAATATTTAAAAAGATATTTTACCCTAAACAACAAGTTTGAAGTTAGTATGAACCAATAGAAGAACAATAAATAAAAATTAAGAGAATTCACATGATAAGTAATTCTAATTTAAGAGAAATTTTAAGCAACCTAAGGTAACATAATTTATCGAAGTATTTTTGGAACACTGCATGTTTATTTTATTAAATTCTCAACCAAAAAAAAATATATACTATTAAGATAATAGTTCATCAAATTTATACAAGGAAATTTGTTTCAATTGCTCAATGGATATAAGTAATTTAAAAATATTTCAAATATAAAACATTTGTTTAATTATTGTTATTGTTATATTTATGTTTAAGCAAAGTTAGCGGACCTGATCTGAAGGATGAATTGACCCGAACCTGATCTATTGAAATGTTGGTTCAATCTGGGTCAACCTATAGCCAACTACTTTTAGAAGATAGGAATTTTTAAATCTTTTTTAAATAAGTAACGTGCAATTTTGAATGTTCTCTCTTAGTAGAAAGGGATATGCAATCAGTTTTTTTTTTTTTAAACTCTTTTCAATTTGGATCTCTTAAAATATTTTTTGCATGTACTTTTTAAAAAAATTAAAAAGACTTAAGTGCAAAACATACTCCTAAAGTTTGGAAATCTTTGGATTTTACACCCTAAGGTTTTAGAATTTGAATTTTACTGATGAAAATGCAAATTGTCATATTTTTCTCCCTTAATGTTTAGTCTTTTATACTTATTTGGTGCCTAAATGTACTCATTATTCTTATATTTTGATTTAGGATGCAAACGGAGGCATTAAGTGCAAGACGTAGCTAATTGGGCGATTTTGGACAGTTTTGACATCACTTTGTAATCTGGGCATAACTCTCTCATCAGAGCTCCGATTGAGATGATTCAAGATGATATGGAACGCTAAGAAAAATATCTACAACTTTCATGTTTTGAGTTTTGAGAGAAACTCGCTGCATCAAGGTCGAAATTGGGCTTGAATTTGCTGCATCTACATTGCCGACATTCTAGAATGTTCCTTTGCCTGAAATTCTAATACCTTATGCGGTTTATTTTTAGAAGCTTCCAGATCTGGTGCATGAAAATTCCAGGTAAAAAACACCACTTTCCTAGTTATATTAGGACTTTGTTTTATTTTTAATATTTTCCTTAATTAGTCAGATTTGGATATTATTATTTAAAATATTTTTAGGAGATTTTGTAGGCTTGGGAAATGGGGAATTAACGTGTAAAAGAGGGGAGGAAAAATCAGACTTCACACACGCCTCTCTCTCCCCTCTGCTCTAACTTCTCCTTTGAGTTTTCATCATGGCCTTGCTTAGCTAAACTTTTATACTTGGTCGAAGGAAACTGAAGCCTCAAAATCAATAAAACTGTGAGATCTAATTTGTTTTTATTGTTCAATTTATGCTTTGAATATCGAATGTTCTTCTGTGCCTATTTTCATGATTGTCTCGCTTAATTACTAGGAGACCTACTTGATGTTTCCTCAGAAATCAGTAGGTTGATGAGTCTCGTATACCGATGGTCTTGAGGCTTGATCCTGAAAGCAGATAACAAGTCAGAGGGGATCGGTGAGGATCGGCCTAAGGTCCTCCGATGATGAAGTTAGTAAATTTATAATTTTCGATAGAGAGAGTATTATTCTGGAAAATCAGTGTCTGAATGCCTTACCTTTGCGCGGGCCAACGCTTATATAGCATGCATGGAACGGTTATATAACCGTTCCTCGTGTTAAGGGATTCATAACCGTTGTGGAAGTTATGATATTTGAACCGGCATTTTATAAGCAATTGTAGAGGCTTCGGATCAGAAAATCATAAACTTTTTCTTACACATAAATCGAGTTAAGGAAAACTGCGGGCTCGTCCGTCTTTGGTCAAGGACGGACGACACAACTAAAGACGAGTTCAGTTCATGCCTAGAGCCAATATGCTCGTCTGTCCTTTATTAAGGATGGACAATCATATTAGAGTATGACTCACTCGTCCAACATTTCACTCGTCCAATCGTTTACCTCCTTCTCACGGACGCCCTTTTATGGACGGCGAGCTATACTTGTTACACCATCAGTTGCCCCTTTGTCCATAGGGGTCGTCCATGGGAAGGGGCCATTATGTGGAAAATAAATGTATATATATATATATATATATATATATATATATACATTATTGTTATTTTATGTATATGTATTTGTGTATTTTTCTCTCTCTTTTCTCTTTTTTTTTTTTTGGCCACGTGTCATAGTTTAATTCGTTGTCAGTCACGTCGATCAGTGTTCTTGAGGTGGAAGCCACGTGTCATTTTTGGATTGGTTTGCGTCGTTTCATATGCCCAGGTCAGCAGCCTATATATAGTGGAATTCCTCCGTTACCCTCTACATTTGCAAAATCTTCTCCTCTGACCTTCCTTGTCTAGAGCCTCGTCTAGAAGTCTCTACGTCCATAGGCTTCTTCCGTCTAGATCCAGGTATCTTCTTTTTTCCTCGTCTTTAGGTTTTTTTCCAGTTTTTCCAAAAATGTCTGAGGTTTCTGTTCCTTCGTCCGACGATAGTACGGACAAGGCTATAGACGAGTATTATGACTCAAGTGATAATAGTTCTGATCATAGTAGTCATAGTGATGAGGAAAGTTCTTCGGACAAGGGATACACTTCTGGCATCCTTGGGCTTCCTTTGGAAGTTGTCCAAGAACAACTTAGGAAAGCCTCTGGCTCCTAAGCTGGTGTATCGTCTAGTGTACCTCCATCCAGTCCTTTGGACGAGGAGACAGTATACAGTTGTGCATTAGGTATCCACTCCAAAACAAATGAGCAAAGGCTTAATAATCTTAGGACGTGGTATCAGATCCCGGACGAGTTTAACCCCAGGTTACCCGTCCGTGGAGAATGGTGCTGCAATCCTCGTTTTGGAGTAGGCGTCTATGAAGCCTATTTTTTAGAAGGTTTTAGGTTACCCCTAAATTCATTTGCTAGAGAATTGTTGGTTAGGTTAGGTTTAGGCATATGTCAATTTAACCCCAACGCATGGAGATTGATCATCTCTATGCAAATTTTGTGGAGGGAAGTATTTGGAGGGGATCGTCCTCTTACTGTGGACGAGTTCCTTTTTTGTTACAAACCCTCAGAAATAAACCAGTCCCTTGGCTTCCATCAACTCACTGCTAGGGGCAAAGATTGTAGATTGATTAAGTCCCTAGCCTCATCTGACAGGAATTGGAAGTCAAAGTTCATTTTTGTCTCAGGCTTTTGGGCAGGGAACCCTGTGGACGTTGGCAGGGACCCATTTGCCCCTTACTCTAAGGACTTAGGGAACCTTCGTCCTGAAGGTACGTCCCTCCCCTTTCTTCTTTCTCTTCACTTTTTTTGTTTTTTGTTTTTTTTTTTATATATTCATATACATAAATATTTTTCTTAAACTCTCCTCCGTTACTTGTTTTACAAGTGTTAAATGACCGTCCCTAAGTAAATTCCATCGTGACCGCGTCCATAGGGCTCGTCTTCACGCTGAAAGGGATTTCCATTCCTTAGTTACTTTGAGGCGTCTTGCCAAGTGGGGACTTGGTGCTGAACCTTCAGACGAGGCAATCGCTCACGAGGTTACAGTGCGTAGAAGTAAGTTTTCTTTTGATAGTCATCTAAACATTTTGTTATACTTGCTAATTTATTCCTAACACATTACTTACTGTCTTTGTATTTCTTGTCTTAGGAATGTCAACAATGAAGGAGAATAAGGAGAATGAAGTTGTGGGTGAGGAGAACCGTCCTGAGACCCAAGCCCAGATTCGTCCGTCGGCTGGGGAAAAAAGGAAGCCATTGTCTAAAAACTTAGACATTGGCAACCTCCCTAAATGAAGAGGCAAAAAGGCTAAACATATGTTGTCCCAAGTTGTTAAGCCTAACTCTCCTACACCCCAATCGTCCATTAGGATATATGATGTAGACTCGTCTACCCCAACTGAGACCACGCCGTCCAAGACTCCTCCGTCCAAGACGACTGCACATGCGACGTCTCAGCCTTTTGCATTCGTTCCAACAAATATTATTGAGAATGAGAACTTAGCTTGGGAGCGTTTTCAAAAGGCTGTTACGGACGAGGATATCAACATTTGCTACGACATGTCCTTAAAGGATTTTGAACATTCTGGTGTTCATGATCTTTTTAAGGTAAGGATCCCTGCCTCGTCTTTAAAAACATGTATATTATTTGTCTTTATTTTCATTTTAATTACTTATGATTTTGACTATTTTCCCTTTACTCTTTTTATATAGGGTATGTCAAAGTTCATAGCAGCGTCCAGACAGGCCACAAGGTTGGACAAGACGAGGATTTTGCTAGAAGCAAGAATTAGGGAGTTAAACGATGAATCTAAAAAATGGGTTGAGGTGGCTGCTTCAGCTAAGGAGAAGGGGAAAGAGTTACTAAACCTGGTTGAGGAGCTAAAAGCTGATGCAGTGGAGAAGGACACTCGTCTTGATCACTTTCAAAGGAAGAACGACGAGCTGAGTACCCTTATCTCCAATGCAAAGGTTGATGCAGTGGCTGAGTTTAAGTCGTCCAACGAGTACACCAAGCTTTTGGACGCCAATTATGCAGCAGGCTTTGAAGATTTCAGAATGGAGGTCATGGAAAACTTCCCTGAAGTAGACTTTAGTTCCATTAAACTTAATCTGGCTGCTGCTACCAGCTCCCTGCTTCAAGTTAGCTCTGAGGATGCCAATGTCGAGGACGATGCCACAACCTTGCCTCCCAATGACGATCCCAAAGCAAATGCCCCCCCAGTTTAAAGATGACAGTTTCTATTTTGATTTTTATTTGGTCCTTAGTTTTTTAGACCATTGTTTGTAATTTGAATACTTTTACCTCGTCCATAGCTTTTAGGACGAGGTCTTAAACAATGTTTTAATTTAACAAGGGTTTTTGGATGTTGGAAGTCCACCCTTTAATTAATAGACGAAATTTTTATCTATGTGAATGAATGTTCATTTTACCTGCTTTAGTTCGTCCATGACGAAGAAAACATAAATATTCACCTGATCTAACTTGTCTTTACTGGTAATATTTTCATTTAGCTTTTCTCCTCCTTAGACTTGCAAGCTAATTTCAGTGTTTTGCCCAACCTTTACTCGTCCAAGGATTGTTATGGTTGGTCTCTGATTCTCGTCCTTGAGTTGAACGGAGTATTTTACAAGTCTTTTCCTCGTCCATGAGTTGAACGAGTACAGTTTTAGTTTTTAGTTTTTTTTTTTAGACGTTACATCCCTGCGTCCAGAGAATTTACTCGTCTTGATTTATGAGCTCCCTTACTGGTTAGTTTTGGACGAAAAAATATTGGAGTTGAAATTCACACAACATTTTGTACATAACATAAATATTGTTTTACAGATAAGGCATATACATGTTAATGCCTTCTTATTTAATAAATACACTCCATAACTTCGTCCATCAAATCAGCATAAATAAGTTTAACACATACTTGTAGTATTAAACACAACATCAAACATAAGTAGAACATAAGTAGACTCCCAACTCGTCTATAATAGTACCCATCCAGGCTTACTTTTACTGATAGTACCTCCTCAGGTGCTCCACATTCCAAGAGTGCTCCAATTTTCTCCCATCCAAGGTCTCCAAGTAATAAGACCCCTGCCTTTTACAGTTGATAATTCTGTAGAGTCCTTCCCAATTAGGGCCCAATTTACCATGAGATGGGTCCTTGGTTGCCAAAGAGACCTTCTTCAGGACAAGATCCCCTATGTTGAAACGTCTTGGTTTCACCATTGCATCATATTGCCTAGCCATGAGGTTCTTGTACTTCACCGTCCTACGCTCTGCATCCATCCTGACTTCGTCTATGAGATCAAGGTTCAAACGGAGTTGTTCAGTGTTATCCTTCTCTTGATACATCATCACCCTATGATTGGCCATGTGCACTTCTGTAGGTATAACTGCTTCGCTTCCATAAGCTAGCTTGAAAGGAGTTTCCCCCGTAGGGGTTCTCACTGTCGTCCTGTATGTCCACAGAACACCTGGTAATTCATCTGGCCATACTCCCTTTGCCCCCTCAAGTCGAGTCTTGATAATTTTTAACAAGGATCGGTTTACCACCTCAGCCTAACCATTTGCTTGGGGATGGGCGGGGGAGGAGTAATGATTTTGAATTCCGAAGTGCGCACAGAAGTCTTTGAAGGTCGTATTATCAAATTGTCGTCCATGATCAGACACTAACACCTTGGGCACTCCAAATCTGCACACAATATTCTTTCAGACAAAGTTTTTAACATTCTGCTGTGTGATGTTTGCTAATGGTTCAGCCTCCACCCATTTGGTAAAATAGTCAATACCCACCACTAGAAACTTCATCTGTCTAGTTCCGACTGGAAAAGGACCTAGGATGTCTAGACCCCATTGAGCAAAAGGCCATGGGGCCGTCATCGGGGTGAGATATTCCGATGGTTGTCTTGGGATGTTGCTAAATCGTTGGCATTGGTCACACACCTTGACATAGGCTTTCGCATCAGCTTGGACAGTTGGCCAGTAATATCCCGCACGGATAACCTTGTGGATGAGGGATCTGGCTCCCGAGTGATTTCCACAGGCTCCTTCATGAATCTCCCTTAGCACATAATTCGCTTCATGCGGATCTAAGCATCGAAGATATGGTTGAGAAAAACCTCTTTTGTACAGAACTTCACCAATAAGGACGTACCTAGCCGCTCTTATCCTGAGTTTTTTGGCTTCATCCTTCCTTTCTGGAAGCTTTCCATCCTTCAAGTATGATACTATCGGAGTCATCCAACTCTCTCTATCTTTTATTTGCTGTACTTCCAGGAGATCTATACTTGGGACGTACTGGACTTCATCGAACTCATCTGTGGACTCGGTTGCTGAGGCTTCCTTCGCTAAAATATCTGCTTCCACATTCTCCTCCCTTGGGATTTGAACGAAATTAACTTCCTTGAATTTCTTCACAAGAAGTAACACTTTTTCCAAATATTTTTTCATCTGTCCTTCTTTTGCCTCATAAGCCCCATCCACTTGACCCATGACCAACTGAGAATCACCCAGGACAAGTATTGACCTTGCTTCCACAGACTTAGCCAATTCCAATCCTTTAAGGAGGGCTTCATATTCAACTTCGTTTTGGTTGGTTGGTATTGCAGGCGGAGCTTGTACTTCAACTTATCTCCTTCAGGAGTTTGCAAAACCACTCCGATTCCTCCTGCATGCTATGTGGATGAACCGTCCACATGGATGACCCATATTTTGTTATCTTCCATTCGTTCTATGTCATCACAGCCTGGTGTGAATTCTGCAATAAAATCTGCTAAGGCCTGAGCCTTTATGGCATACCTTGATTGATACCGGATGTCAAATTCACTTAGTTCAACTGCCCACTGGATTAATCGTCCTGCGGCCTCCAACTTGTTCATAGCTTTTTTAAGCGGGTGGTCTGTCATAACATTGATCACATGTGCTTGGAAGTAGTGTCTTAACTTTCTGGAAGCCGTGATGAGGACGAAAGCTAGTTTTTCCATCGGTGGATATCGTCCCTCCGCTCCTCTCAACGCTTTGCTGGTATAGTATACCGGCTTCTGTATTCTTCCTTCCTCTCTTATCAACGCCGAGCTTACAGCGTGTGGAGTTTCTGCCAGGTACAGAAACAATTCTTCTCCCATCACGGACGGACTCAATAATGGTGCCGCAATGAGATACATTTTTAAGTCCTGGAAGGCTGTTTGGCACTCGTCCGTCCATTCAAATGCTCTTTTCAGAACCCTGAAAAATGGTAAACACTTGTCAGTAGCTTTGGAAACAAACATGTTGAGGGCAACAACTCGTCCGGTAAGAGACTGGACTTCTTTGATATTCTGCGGAGGCTTCATATCTAGAATTGTTTTAATATTTTCCGGGTTTGCCTCAATTCCTCCATGTGAAACCATAAATCCAAGAAATTTTCCTGATGCAACTCCAAAAGCGCATTTACTGGGATTCAATTTCATATTGTATCTCCTGAATGTATTGAAGGTTTCTTGCAAGTCGTCCAGATGTCTCCCTTCATCCAGGCTCTTCACCAACATGTCATCCACATAGACTTCTACGTTTCGCCCAATCTAAGGACGGAACATGTGGTTGACCAGTCGTTGGTACGTCGCTCCAGCGTTTTTCAATCCAAAAGGCATTACTTCATAACAAAACAAGCCTTGGCTGGTAACAAAGGACGTCTTCTCCTGGTCGGCCTCGTCCATCTTTATTTGGTTGTATCCCGAGAATGCATCTATGAAACTCAGTAATTGATGACTTGCAGTAGAATCCACCAGTTGATCAATACGCGACAATGGATAGCTATCCTTGGGGCAAGCCTTGTTTAGATCGGTAAAATCTACACACATTCTCCACTTGCCATTCGCTTTCTTGACCATTACTACGTTAGCTAACCAATCTGGATAATACACTTCTCGTATAAACTTCGCCGCCATCAACTTATGAACTTCATCTTTAATAGCATTATCTCTCTCAGGACTAAACACCCTCTTCTTTTGTCGTATTGGCTTGAAAGACGGACTTACATTTAGTCGATGGGTAATAACTCCAGGGTCTATACCTGGCATGTCCTCATGACTCCAAGCAAATACATCAACATTCTCCTTCAAAAATTGGACGAGGTCCTTTTTAGTATTCTCTTCTAGTTCTGCTCCTACCCTGGTATATTTCTCAAGTTCACTCTCATCCAACGGGATATTTTCTAACACTTCTGTGGGTTCTGCTACAATTCTTTTTTCTTCAATATTCATGGTTTGCACTTATTCATCCATGGCCAATATGGCCAGGTAACATTCCCTCGCTGCCAGCTGGTCTCCTTGTACTTGCCCTACTCCGTGTTCCGTTGGAAATTTTTTGACAGATGGTAGGTAGATGTGACGACTTTCCAACTATTCAAAGTTGACCTTCCAATGATGGCATTATATGAGGACGAGCAATCTACTACAAGGAAATTCACATTTCTGGCGATTTGCTGTGGGTAGGCTCCTACTACCACCGGCAGGGAAATGGTACCAACAGGTTGTACCTTCATCCCACCAAAGCCTACTAGGGGAGAATTCACTGGACGGAGCTGATCTCGTCCTATCCTCATCTACTGAAAGGCTGGATAATACAAGATGTCTGCTGAGCTTCCGTTATCCACGAGCACTCTTCTAGTTGTATAGTCAGCAATGAGCAAAGTGATGACAATAGCATCATCATGAAGATGGTGAATTCTCTCGGCATCTTCGTCCGTGAAAGTAATTGGCTGCTCGTCCGTAGGCGCTGCCCTTGGAGACCGTCCAGAAAGTTGGACGCTTTGCACAACTTTCAAGTAAGCTTTTTTGGATTTGGACGACTGGCCTGTTGAATTTCCTCCTATAATAATTCTAATTTCTCTGAGCGGCGGTTGTGATGACTCTTCTGCTTTACCCTTCAGTTTCTCGTCCTTGTGGTCTTATCCAAGGAAACTCTTCAGTTTTCCTTGCCTTATAAGATTTTCAACCTGCTGCTTTAGATCAAAACACTCGTCTGTATCATGTCCGTGGTCCCTATGGAAGCAAAAATACTTACTCCTATTGCGCTTATTGGGATCTCCCTTCATTTTCTCCGGCCACTTCAGGGATGGATCATCCTTGATTTGCATAGGAACCTGCTCAAGTGGTACATTCAATGGGGTATACTGTTGATTCCGTGATGAAGGGCCAGACTTCTTAGTATCTCGGTCTTTCCTTTCCTCCGTCCGTCCCTTCTTTGGACGAGGGCCCTGCTCAGATTGACGACTGGGATTTCCTTCTATTCTTTCAAATCTCTTCCTCTTCTTAGCTATAATGGCATCTTCTGCATTCATGAAATTTTGAGTCGAATGGACGAGCTCGGCCATGGACTGTGGCTCTTTTTCATAGAGTTTGTGAATAAATAAATCAGAATTAACCCCATTGTGGAAGGCTGCCAGCAAAAGCTTGTCATCCACTTCGTCCACGCTCAGGGCTTCTCTGTTGAAGTGAGTGATGAATGACCGTAAGCTTTCATTCTCTCCCTGTTCTATGGTCAGCAAGCTGGACGAGGAACGCTTGTGTCTTTGTCCCCCAATAAAATTGTTGACAAACAGTTTACTTAGTTCTTCAAACGAGCTTACTGAGCTCGGGGGTATTTTGCTGAACCAAACTTGTGCCGGACCTTTAAGGGTGGTAGGAAAAGCTCTACACATAATTTCATCTGGAACCCCCTGAAGATGCATTGTCGTCTTGAAAGTAGCTATGTGATCAAACGGGTCACGCGTTCCATCATAAGAATCCAGAGAAGGCATTTTGAATTTTGGAGGTAAAGGGTGGCCGTTGATGGAAGCCGTGAAAGGTGAATCAGTTTTATGGACCAAATCTTCTATAGGATTCGCTCTTCTCATATTTTCCTTCATTTCTTCCATGACTTTTTTCATTTGGTCCATTTCTTCCTTCAAGTGTGGCACCGTTCGTGAAGTGGTGCCTCTTAACTGACTCCCAATTTCAACATTTTCTCTATCATCATAACTCTGTGTTTGCCCTCCCCTTTCACGTTCTTCACGTGCCTGCCTTCTCCGATTAATTTCCATTCTTAACTCTTGGTTCTGGCGAGTCAACTCCACCATTGCGGCCTCCATAGATTGCACATGCTGGGCAGATGATGTCAGCATGGCCGGTGCAGATTGGGGACCGCGATGAGGGTTGCTTGAAACGTTTCTACTTCCCTGATGGCCTGGGCTGGTAGCCCTCGATCTGGTTCGAACCATCAACCTTTTGTCACAGAAAAGAAAATTGCAAAAGAACTTCCCATAGACGGTGCCAACTGATGTTTCCTCAGAAATCAGTAGGTTGATGAGTCTCGTATACCGATGGTCTTGAGGCTTGATCCTAAAAGCAGATAACAAGTCAGAGGGGACTGGTGAGGATCGACCTAAGGTCCTCCGATGATGAAGTTAGTAAATTTATAATTTTCGATAGAGAGAGTATTATTCTGGAAAATTAGTGTCTGAATGCCTTACCTTTGCGCGGGCCAACGCTTATATAGCATGCATGGAACGGTTATATAACCGTTCCTCGTGTTAAGGGATTCATAACCGTTGTGGAAGTTATGATATTTGAACCGGCGTTTTATAAGCAATTGTAGAGGCTTCAGATCAGAAAATCATAAACTTTTCCTTACACATAAATCGAGTTAAGGAAAACTGCGGGCTCGTCCGTCTTTGGTTAAGGACAGACAACACAACTAAGGACGAGTTCAGTTCATGCCTAGAGCCAATATGTTCGTCCGTCCTTTATTAAGGATGGACGATCATATTAGAGTATGACTCACTCGTCCAACATTTCACTCGTCCAATCGTTTACCTCCTTCTCACGGACGCCCTTTTATGGACGGCGAGCTATACTTGTTGCACCATCACTACTAATTTATTATTCGTTGCAATCTACTACTAGGTTAGATATCAAATCCGTAATTGTTTGATCTCTCTAATTTGTGAAGCAACCAAGATTTAATGATTTGCTACGTCATGATTATTAGATCTTAGGAAGAACGCTCGACTAAATTAAATGCAACCGCTTGTGCTTGTGTTGTTTAGCTTCATCGATCTCTCTAATTCTTAAGGCTGCTGCTAGATTAAACCTTTAGTGCTTGTCTTGGGTTGTTTAGTAGTTAGGGTTAATTAGATCGCTTGTTTTCTAATTAACTGCACCAAGGAGAAATAGGAAAATAGTTCCAACAGTGAATATTCAAAGTGTGAATTGATATATGCTTGCATCGATGATCAATTATAATATTCTGATGGTGGATGTTGACTTACCCAATGAAGTTATATTTTGTTTGCATTAACAATCCATTCATTCATATTTTTTTGTTTAAATGTCACATAAATTTACTACATGTGTTTAAGTGGCATTATTTTATTGGACAAATTAAACACGCATCGTAAGCTTATGTGTCACTTAAATTTTTGTTGTAAAATTTGGGAGTGTTGTGAAATTGGTTAAAATTTTTGTTCAATGGATATAAGTAATTTAAAAATATTTCAAATATAAAACATTTGCTTAATTATTGTTATTGTTATTTTTATGTTTAAGCAAAGTTAGCCAACTTGATCTGAAGGATGAACTGACCCGAACCTGACCCATTGAAATGTTGGCTCAATCTGGGTCAACCTACAGCCAACTACTTTTGGAAGATGGGAATTTTTAAATCTTTTTTAAATAGGTAATGTACAGTTTTGAATGTTTTCTCTTAGTGGAAAGAGATATGCAATCATTTTTGTTTTGTTTAAATGTCACATAAATTTACCACATGTGTTTAAGTGACATTATTTTATTGGACAAACTAAACACATGTCGAAAGCTTATGTAACACTTAAATTTTTGTTGTGAAATTTGGGAGCGTTGTGAAATTGGTTAAAATTTTTGTTCTACTTAGAAAGACTCATCAGGTGCTTCAATTATAAAATGGGTCCTACGAGTGGACTATTTAGCTACAATCATAAGAATTTCCATTGCATGTTACATGTTATTTACTTGGCAAATTATATTATGTTTTTGGTGTATATACTTAGCTTTCTCATGACATGTGAGACCCACTTCCATGTGTTGTAAGAGAGCTAGGTGTATACACCTGAAACATGATATAACCTCTCATTTACTTGAACTAATATTGGAAAATTAGAGGACATTTTCCCTAAACCGTTAGACTATTTGGACAAAAATGCTACATTTGTGGAATTGTAACCAAATTAACCTCCAATTGAGAAAGAAAGAAAGTGAAGAGTGCATGACAAGGAGAGTGAGATTACAATAGCAACTAATACAGTTGGCATATGATAAAATGAGTTTGGCTGACCTCTAATACTTTTTTAATGGATTTTTTTTTTTTGAGAAACTGTCACATCATCTATTAACTAAATAAAATGTGGAGATTAAAACCTACTATCACTTGTCATTGTGTATTTAAAACAAAATGAGATCTCCAGTTAAAAAAGTACTAGAAGTAAGCCAAATCCCGATAAAATAATAAGTATAATGACACAAAAAGTTTAAAAAATATTTTTTCCATAGCCATTGACGCATAATAAGAGCTCGTTTTCACTGAGTTTATTTAAGCTATAAAAAAAGGTGGTGAAATTTTTTGAATCTAACATTCCCTTTTCCTTATCAAATGGTATTTTTGGGTTTGTTTGGAATTGTGATTTCATGGTGATTTTTAATGCACACACAAAAATTTCAATCGTTTGGCTTTGCATTTTTTAAGAAAACTTTGTTTTTAAAAGTTTCGAAAATTTTGTCAACTTTAACTGCGTTTTCAGAAAACACATTTTCAAAGTACAGCTTTTAAAATCGCTATTTTTTCAAAATGCACGTTTTAAACCGTTATCCCAAACAGACTAATTTGGAAAAGGCTACTCGTTTCTAAGCAATCTTTGTAGCCAAACTGGACAGTCTCATGATCTCTTCATACTATAACTTTATACACAATCAACTCCTACCTATCAAACCCAAAGTAGGAAGTGCATTGGCCAATGCTCACTTTTATATGCAAAGTACAAAACGCATTTACAGTGCTCAAGATTTATGTAGGAAATCTTCTCTTGTTCAACGGAACACGTTTGTAGTGCTCACAAATTTTATCCGCAAAGTAAGAAAAGCATTTGCAGTGCTCAACTCAAGTTCATCGTAAGAACACTTCCCGCGACCAACAAGATAACTTCTCCTTTTGATACCATTGTTGACTTAATGATACTTCCACCCTCATAAATCTAGGTGGAGTCAGTGAGTTCAGTTCAAAATATAGTTTTTCCTCCCAAAAGAATAGGTGAATGATCAGAACTGATGAAAGGTTTCAAAAAATGTAATTTTACTAAAAAATCGTTTAGAGGCTTTCTCCAACTATACATACAAGTAGGCATTAAAAGGTGCTTTTGCAATACAAGACCAAAACGCATTCATGTAACTCTAACAATGCAATAAACCTTTTTTAACAATAAAATTCAGAACAGCCAGGACAAAATTGTACATACACAACCCATTTAATGCCAAACCTAATGAAACTAGGCATGTCAAGTCAAGACTCACTTGGAAGGGCATTGAAGAAGTGATAAACTTCATCTTCATCAACGACTCCAACCTCTGTCGAGCAAGCCGAGCAGCTTACTTTCTTCAATGTTTCACCACCAACAGAACTTGCTTCCCTCCTGCTCTTGCCTTTTATCGGTTTTGGACCATTTTGCTTCAAGACTTGATCACTATCAATCTTGCAGTTTATAACAAAAATTGCCCTGTACTGCGTGACATATTTTTCGTGCCTACAAAACCCAATCAAGCTCTAACAAATATATATATATATATATATATATATTGACATAGTCTCAAATTTTTAGGGAATAATATTATTGAAATCAACAAAGTCTACAGGTAAGAAATGAATATAATAAGGTTACTGAAGTCAAAATGTGGATTCAAAAGACAACTCCATGAATACATTATAGCTACAAATTCCAATTAAGAGGAATGCTTAAATGTCAAGAAATGCATTTGATACACCATGTCCCTATGAACGAATGATTGCTACTATTACCAATTCAGATATCAAAGGAATGCTTATATGGCACAGATGCTCTTGATGCCTACCAATTACCTCTTCCAGACCCCAAAAGGTGAGAGTTTTGTGTACAAAATACGACGTATTTTTTTTATATCTTTGACAACATAATTTGGTTTTCAAAAAGTTCCTTGAGGTCACACGAAACAACCTCAACAGCAACTAACCCCACCCTATCACCATGACACTGTCACACTGCAGGTGCCAAAACCAAAATTTACAAACACTAAAAGATTATCAACACAATTGCCACCTTTACTTTACTACCACGGGGTCCACTATCACTGCCACACAGCCACAGTCCATCAATATTATTGTTGCCATCATTTCCACCTCCATCACTAACCAACATTGTTTTAACATAACAAGGAAACGGCCTGTACTACAGACCTTTAACCATGGATACAGAAAATTGCTACTCACCCCCGCAAAAGACAATAAATAAAAAAATAAAAAATAAAAAGACAGAAAAAATCAATAACACAAAATTTACCAATATACAGACCAATGCATATACCTTTGGCACTCCAGACAGAGAGTTGTAAAACAAGCTGGGCAACTAAGTACAGCATCAGAGGTGTGACCTTTTCTTCTCTTTTGAACCCACAATTCATCTTTATCATCAAGTTTAGGATCATAGAACTCTGGTTTTACAGAGTAGTCTATTTCATCATCATCAGAAACTGCAATACACAAAAAATTAAATTGAATAGGTTGTTATTTTCATCCAATTTGACTTATTGTTAATACTCAAACGGGCGGGGGCTCTCTATTTGCTTGCAATGCCGGCTGTTCGCCTTTAGTTAGAAGTAGAAATAGAGGGCGCCCTTTGCCCCACACTTCAAAAAAAGTACATAAGTAGTGAGAAAGAAAAACTTGGTTACGGGAACCGAAGGTTAGGCCGACTACTTACTTTAGTATAGCTGCACTTAAAAAAGCGTATTCCTACCTCCTTTTCTTCCCCTTTCTGTCAATGTTGCCAATTCCCAGAATACTAATAATGTACCCTCGCGCATACAGTTGCCCAACAACTTTCTTCCTCCGACTTCTTTAGCCACTTCCGCATCTGTCGTATTCGGGAGAGCTTGCTTTGTGGCGGAGCATTTAGCAATGCCAGCAGCCTGGTGAAGGCTGGCTGTCTGGGGACAGGTTAAGGCAGGGCCTGCTGGGCTTGCTTCTCATGAGATTGGGTGAGGGAATCAGAAAAGGGGCTCATAAACCGGGCGGGCGGGCTTTTGGGCACACGGAAAAGGGGAAGTGGATGGAGGGTGCTTCTCAGCTAGAGTTGGGGGTGGGGTCGCGCTATTCTGACAATTTAACCCTATTTTTTTGTAAGGAGAATGAGAGGGGTAGATGAAGCTCGTATAGCGGTATAGATTGTAAGCCCCAAGCCCACTTTGCTATCCTGACAATTTAACTAAATCTTCAAACACCATGCCAACAATTATGTGTGTGTGCGTGCGTGCGCGCGTGTGTGTATGAAATCTAAACAATAAACTATTGAATGTACAGCTTTTGGAAGTTCCATTTCCAAGTTCTAACACCTTAGGTGTTGATGCCTAAGTTTTTTTGCTTGGTGCTGATTCTTAGGGTTTATC